>CAIGQQ010037945.1:2121864-2135839 GCA_903798035.1 Danio albolineatus | reverse complement strand
ATAGATAGATAGATAGATAGATAGATAGATAGATAGATAGATAGATACTGTAGATAGATACTGTAGATAGATAGACAGACAGACAGACAGACAGACAGACATTTTTTTTGTTTTAAAGCTTCAGTTAAACTGAAGGCAATCTCTATTTAGTGTGTTGTCACTTTAAGACCTATCAATCATATCCAATATACTGATACAAGTTGTATATACTATAAAGAATCGGCTGACTCCATTGTTTACATTCACTTAATAGTATAAGGATATTCAGAAACATCGGCATTTTGACAAAATTGTGTGTGTATTTCATCAGTTAAGTGCAAAACATAAAAATAAAAGTCGCTATGAGATGCACTGTTAAAAAGAAGTAATAAAAAGTAAAATTTAAAGTAATTAAACACCAACTGTGAAGCGTAGAAACTGTAAAAGCATTGCAATGTCTACAACTGTTTTGGGCATGTTCATTTAAAAGAGTAATTAGTTATAGCTACTAGTTACTTTTCACAAATATTAACTGATTAACCGAGTTACATAATTATAAAAGTAACTAAGTAAAAGAGAAAAGTAACTATTGCGTTACTTTAAAAAAATCTAATTAGTCAAATTACTCTGAATTAAATATATAAGTACACTAATCTACACTATTTTAATGATCAATTATAGTGCTTACAGTATATTTCAAGTTTGCAAAAGCTGCCTTTGAACATGGATTTGCCATCGTTGTGACTCCTGGTCATTGTTGTGTTCACAACTGACTGCATGTGCTTGTGTGTGAACACCTGCACTACTCCGCCTCTGATTGGCAAACGATGGAAATGTTCTTTATCTACTGTAAGCCAATCGTCACATTCTCAGTTACACCACGTTCACAGACACACCAATCATCATCACTGGTTGGTTATGTGTCCCAGCACCGAACACATACACCCACCCCAGAGCAAGAGAGGTCCTATGGCTGAGAGAGACGCTGTTTGCATGAAAACCGCTTCAGTGTTCTCAATTAAAGTAATGCGCATTTTATTGTGAGTAAAGGCAATGGCGTTGTAACAGGTGATTCATTTTATTGCTCATTATTGAAAAAAGTACAGTGGTCCCTTATTTTTTTGCGGGAGTTACATTGTAAAAATAACCCGCAATAGGTGAAATCTACGATGTAGTCACCTTTATTTAAAAAAAATATTATATTGTAGATGTTTTAAGGCTGTAAAGCTCCTCCCTGTTATACTGTAAACAGTTTCTCAAACAGGCATTAACGTTTTCACACTTCTCTGTTGTTTAAACTTCTCAAAGTTCAAACTTTTGTAGAAAAATACGTCCCCTATTATAGAATGAAACCAAAGATCAAAACCTGTCGTCAGGTGCAGTCATTCATCGCTGTCAGCAAAAGGTTTTTGTTGCTTTTGTGTTTCCATAATGTTGGCATCCAACATAATGTTCTTTTATCCTGCAGTCACTGATCCACAAAACTAAAGTAGACTCCATCCTGAAGGATATCCTTAAGACAGTTTAAAGTAACACACCGGATGCGCACATTCACATGTTATGTAAAAAAAAATATATATATATATATATATATTCACATGGCGCTCTGTGGTGTGGCAGAAATAGGAACTGTGTCCTGAGTTGTAGCTGGGCAACTCAGACAGCTGCCGACCCTTTGGTGCTGGTGCGTACCCTGATAGAAACCGATGTTTACAATTCTAAAATGCATGGCCCTGCGTGGCATGGCACATCCGGTGTGCAACCCCCTCTACAATGCACTTGCTGCAGACAGTTGCAACCCTTTTTGCATCCTTGTTGGAACTGTGCTAGCGATCAAAGATTTATGTTAATTTGGCAAGCTGAACTCATTCTGTACTGTACAGGAGACACAGAGGAGATTGATTGAAAATAGTCTCCAGCCAATCAGGTTGCAAAAATCTGCGAAACTGCGAGGCTAGGGAACACTGTATCGCCATTAGCAATGCCATTTATTCATAGGGCCTTTATTCCCATCACTGGTCAACAACAACTAAAAAAAAAAACATAAAAATAACATTCTAAGAAAGTCAATTTACGGCTATTCGACGTATAGGCAACCTTGCTGTTAACCAGCAATTTTTTTACATTTTTACAGTTTTTTTAACAGTTAAATTTTTGATGATCATAAATAATTAATTTAAAATTAGTGTGTGGCATATACAACATGATTTTAAGAACTAGAAATAAATGCCATAAATAATGTAGCTTATAATTGTAAAAATAATGTTTTATCATCTAGATCAGTGGTTCTCAACTGGTTCGGCCACGGGACCCACATTTTTACATGGTCATCAAGCCGCGACCCAATATTTTATTGTTGCATTTAACAAAATGTATCAAATTATAGAAATATTACAAAGTAAAAATGATAAATACTGTAAACAGCGGTTAGGGTAGAGAAATGTTCAGTTACCGAACTAAACTGGAATGTTGTCGCGTGCGCATTTCAAAATAAAAGTCTGGTATAAGCAAAATAAATTATTATTATTATTATTATTTTTTGACCACGCACTCTGCGACCCACTAAAAATGTTCCCGCGGCCCACTTTTGGGTCGCGACCCACCAGTTGAGAAACACTGATCTAGATGGAGTCTGTTCTGTGGTCAGTGTACAGTATGTATTTTGGCAGTGTAAGTACTGGAAAGGTCCAGTGTGTAAAATAACAGACAGTGGAACTCACTAAATTTGCACAGCACTCTTTAATAAGCTTTAGTCGGATATTTGTAGTTGTGATGTATCACTCTTCTGGACACAAAGGCCAAGTCTGCTTGTATCATTGACCACCTCTTTCTACACATTCAGCACTTTGCATTTTTAATGTTACTTGTGTGCATGTACAATGCAGTCTGGCAGAATTTTAATTGAGAGTTTTACGGTAAGTGACAACAAAGGCAAGGAGGAAAAAGGAGAGGTGAGTTTCAAACTCGCTAGTGGAGGAGTTCTAATTTCCAAGGATTAAATTACTGCTATTGATCCGAAAAAAAGCTATTAATAAATGTATTTACTCTACATTCAGAAACTCCCCAAGGCCAAGTCTGAACAAAGAACTGTGCTAAACAACATCTTGAACCTATTAAATCATTACTCAGTGGATTCCATAGGTTTTTTTCTTGAGCAGCACACTAGGCAAAATTGATTTGTAGTTTCACTTGCTCTAGCTTGCAATGGCTTGTGACTTACTCATATTTCCCAGGATTTCATGGTCACACTTTCGTTTTCACACATGCATGTCACACACGTCACTGGGGGAAGAGATTGCTCTTACATGCTCTGCAGAAAACTCCATTTACACATAATCACTCTCATCGTCTCATCGTTCAAATGGTTCAGAAAATTAGTAGTCTAAGCATGAATGATAATGAATTCCATGGCTATTAAATGTCAGATGAATATTGAGTTTTTTTTTCTTTCATAAAGACAATGAGGTTGTTTAATGATGAAGATATAATATGAATTTGTAAAGAGAGAGAGAGAGAGAGAGAGCAGGGAGAGAGAGACTATTTAATCCAGTGTGTCATGATGTACAGTCGGTGGTCTACTATTTTTTTTTACCTTTTGTCTGGCAGGGCTTTACATGCGAATTTGTTTAATTTCAGAGGGTTGTCTTTTGTTTTTGGTGTGTGTGTGTGTAATAAATACATACATTTACTAGCCAGCTTAACCTGCAAGTTCTAAAATTTGCCACTTTTGCCATCAGAACTGCCATGAATGGTCATTGGATAGATTCCAAACTAGAAACAATCCTCAGAGATTTTGGTTCATTTTGGGATTACATTAGTATCACTTTGTTGCTGCTGATTAGTCGGCTGCACATCCATAATGCAAATGTCCCATTCCAGCACAACCCAAAGTGGCTCTATTGGATTGAGATATGGGCACTGTGAAAGCCATTTCAGTTTAGTGAACAAATAAAGCAAAATAGTCAGAGAGATATATCTGCTCTGGTTATAAAGGGATGCATATGTTTAGCAGTAATACTCTTGCTTTCAAATGGTGATCAGATGCAAATAATAGGTCTAAAATGTACCATGGTAATCTCCCCCACACCATTAAACCACCATCATCAGCCTGAACCATTGATACAAGGCAGAATGGATCCACACTTACATGTTGTTTACACCAAATTTGGGCTTTACCATGCAAATGCCACAGCAGAAATCAAGACTTAACAGTAACACTTTATTTTGATGGTCCATTTGAGTATTAGTAGACTGTTTACTTAATATCTGTTGATACTGAGATTTAACCAACATTTAACTGACTATAAGATACTTTGCAAGTACATGTCAACTTACACCAACCCCAACCCTAATCCCAACCTAACAGTCTACTTATAATCTAATGAGAATTAGTTGCAATGTAACTTAAATTCAAGAAATGGACCATCAAAATAAAGTGTGACCGACTTAACAGACTAGGCAAACCTTTTTAGTCTTCTGTTGGTAAAACCTTTACATTGTATAGTCTCAGTTTTTGTATTTAACTGACATGAGTGACTTCTGCTGATGTAGCTCATCTGCTTCAAGTTTAGATGTTTTATGTTGTTATACTGTAGATGGCCTTTTGCAGTTTTTCGTTGTAACAAATAGGTATTTGAGAGTTTTATTTTTCACTGACCAATGGCATCAAAGCAAAGTGCTTTACAGAGCTTCCACTCACTGATATTTTCATTTTTTTTTCTGGACCATCCACCTGAGATGGTGGCGTATATTGTGCCTTCATTGGTTTTAACCAAATTTGTTTACATGTATTCAAATGCAAATTCCGCCTTGAGAGCCGATCACTCATACTTTTTGGAATTTTAAAACGTTTTAAAAAATGTTTTTAGACTATATTCAGTATTTTTGGGTCTGTGAACATGCAATCATGTTTATGTACTGGATGCGAATGTACAATTCTGTTTGCCTGCATCCTTTCATGATGATACATCGCCGTGCAGTCTAGGTTGTGACAGGAAGGAAGAAAGACATGAAGAAAAATAGGATGAGTTAGATAAAGAGATGTCAGAAAGCATCCATCACCTGCTCCAGTTGAGGCATACCATTCCTGTGAGATACGACAAATGGAAATGAACATTAAACACAAGTGTGTATGTTTTTGTATACTGACTATTATGCCTATGGCAAGTCTTCAAGGTCCCATGAGTTTTTATTTTTTAGGTGTTAGTATCAATATTGTTAGTTTTTAAGGATGTCTATAAGCTAGTGTGCTCAAAAACAGTGACAAATTTCATGTTTAGAAGATATAAAACTGATATAAACCTTGTAATTTGTCACTTCCACCTAAATGGGTCAACTGATTTACTCACATCACCTCAAACTTAAGTTTCTCATCACATCATGACCAATCAAATGCTCTCTAGTATCTGACATGCCCTACCCACCTAAAGATGCTTTACATTTAATGAGCTCAACCACTCAACCCTAAAACGATATTGGCTGTTTTAAAAAAAAAAAGAAATTACACTGTCCCACATGGAGCTAATAAAATGCCAAAACAATGTGAATTTGTATTGGGATTATTTGAATTATTAACAATTGTAATTTAATAAACTAAATATTATATTCCATTTAAAAAAATTTTGAATTTTAATTTCCTAGCTTGAATTTGAATTTGAATTTGAATTTGAATTTGAACTTGGATATTGAACATCTGAAATTCAAGTTAAGAAATTCAAATTCAAAACATTTTTTAAAATTTAATATAATATTCAGTTTTATTAAACTACAATTGTTAGTTGTTAGTTGAATTGTTACAACTCAAACATAATTCAAATTCAGATTGTTTTGGCATATTATTGGTTCCATAGTCACACTCTCTCCTTGTGTTTCGGTTGAGATTACATCAAACATAAAAATGCACGTCAAAGCACTTCACAGGACCTTTCATAATAAAATGTGTCCCAGTGTGTTTTTGTATAGTAGTACAAAGTGACTAGATGAACTTTTCATTGTCTCTTGAAATGGCATAAATGGCAATAAACAATTCTTTGTTGGTTCAAATTGTGATAACTAATTTGAAGTATATATGTATTTAAGTGGCCGATTAATACTGGATATTCTCCTAATAGTGCTTAATTTTAAACTAATGTTTTGTGTCTGTATTGATTAGGGCTGTGCAATTAACGCAAAAAAAATCGCGATTGAAGCACTTGCTATTTCTAAATCGCAAAGGCTGCAATCTTATCTATTAATTTATTTTGATTTTTGTTAACGTTCTTGTGCTCATGATTTTAATATGTTATCCAATCAGAGCTGACGCAGCACACCAGGAAATTACAGCTAAGCTGAGCGGGAGAAAGATGTTAACCAATAAGAGATCACTCCGCGCACAACGAAGTTGAGCGGGAGAACCGAATAGGTGGTTTTGATTTACGTTAGTTTTTATTTATTGTTATGTCTGGAATTGAGGTTAGTTAATCTTTATTTTTTCATATTGTCTGTTAAAGACAATTTATTACAGTTTTGTTTATCAAGCAGTTAGTACTACTGTGTGCAGTATGTTTATAACTAGAGTTGAGGTTAGTTAATCTTAATTTGTTTTATGTTTTAAAGACAATTTTACTACAGTTTTATTTATTAAACTTAATACTATGTTATTTCATGGTGAAATGTTTTTTTATGCACTGCTTGTGCACTGAATACATGTAGAATTTGTTTATGTAGTGCATTTGAAAAAGCAAAAACAGTCGGCAAAGTCGCAAATAAAATCGCAATCGCAATATTCGTTCAAATAATGGCAATATGATTAATTTGTCCATATTGCACAGCCCTAGTATTGATTTGTATCTTATTTGATTGACTGATTGATTGGTTGACTGACTTTTAATAAGTTACAAAAAGCTTTTATTAGATATCTGAATTTTCTTAATCTTTGCTAAACTAAATTTAAAATAATAATAAAAATAAATGTACAAATGTACAAAAATACCTGTCAGAGTAAAAGTGCACTACTGAGACTCCCACAATAAAGGCTTTTATTTCATACAATGAAATCTCAGGAAATGATTCTGATGGACCAAAAGTACAGCTGCTGACTGTTCATATTATTGTGTTATTTTACCGCTTCTTTATGTCAAGCTAAAGCAGTGCAACAAAACGTGTTGTATCATGAAAGCGTCTTCTCTTGTGCCAGACGAATATGCATGTATAGCAGTGCCCTTATGAACAGAAAGCATTTCCATCTCCTCAAAGGATTAAGTTTGAAGCACTGGAGTCGGTTCAATTCAATTATGTTCCTCATTTATGCACTTCAATTATGTTTTTAATAGCTTTCTGGGCCTTGAAAGTGGTGGTTGCGTAGGCTGTCAATAGAGAGACACAAAAACCTCTCCGATTTCATTTTAAAAAATCGTTATTTTTGTGGCGAAGATGTGCAGTAGTCTTAATGGATTTAAAACAGCGTGAGGGTGAGTAAATGAAGACAATGCTCCTTTCTGGACAGACTGTCTCTTTAAATGAAGTCAAATCCTTGGAATATGCACAGTACAAATAATTTAGAGCAGGAGTTTGAAAGCATTACAATGTATCATACCACGTCAGAAATACAATAACCGCAGTACTACAACAAATACGGCTTTCAACTTGATTATTGCTATATTTCGGGTTTTGTGTTATGCACCACTATGTCAAAGCGAACTAAAGCTTTTCCCTTGCAGAGCTCTTCAACGTGTGTTTTTCTAGCGAGCCGCTGTGCTCTCAAAACGGCGAAATGAAAAAGATCAATGTTGGAGAGTTTAATGAGGATATAAGATGTCTCTGGAGGCATTTTTTTCTCCCTATGAATTTTAAGACCGTTTCAGGCCTGGTCCAATGTCAGGCGGATTTGCATTTGATTTATAGTCACTGTCACCGAGATTTTGACAGATGAGTAAAACCAAAATATTCCCATCTTTTGCTCTATTCACCTGGGAACATAAACACAGCTATAAATTTTTTTAGCTTGTCCTTGCTTTTATTAATAAGTTTCCGAGGATAAACCACAGGACAGTATTACGTTTGAAAGAAGCATTATCGCACAGCTGATGATGAATTTTCCCCTATGGCACACTTTGAGACTGGAATAAATTACATTTTAGAATTAAACAGAAACAGGGGGGAAATAACAGTAATTACAAGTACTCCACGCTTAGACTTGACTTTTATTTTTTTAAACCACATTCACCTTTTACTTTCTTTTATTTATTTTTTTATGGACCCGCAGACATATAAATAAGAATGAAGAAATCACTCTCCACATCCAGTGCTCTCCAAGAACAGCTTGAGAAAGCAATAAACTTCAACATCAATACATCAGAGGCAAAGTCATACCTTCATCTCCTCCGAAATGAGCCCAGTGGTTCCCTCCCACACTTCAGGCTCTCATTTCACTCCAGTTCATTCGCCTGAAGGGCTAAATTGTCCCCACTGGAATATTGGCTTGAAATATACTATTACAAAGCAATTCTGTTGGTAAAATAAGCATGATGTGACTGCTGTTTTTGGAGGCAGCGGTCTTTTTTCATTATGAGGAAAACTTCAACTCCCCTGAGATGGCTGCAGTAGTATCACATTTAACACAATTTGCCAAAATATGCTTTTTGTTATATGGATCCGTTCTGGTAGGATGTCGATGCAGGTTATGAAGCTCATTTTTGTGTTCTTCTTCAAAAACGGGAACATAATACCATAGGCAAACATTTTTAATTTCCCATGGACCATATTAGAAAAAAGTTAACGACACCGATTTCTTTGAGCACTGCTTTTGTTGATCCTTCCTTAAGTGTGTGGTTAACCCAAAGAAAGCAATGCTCGGGGAGTCTGTGTCCTCTGGGACTCAATTAAACCTTCTGACTTTCTGTAGCAAAAGCCATTTAATTGTGTCCGTGTGTTTTATCTTTCTAAAAAGTGCATGGGTGTTTGGTGGCTAAATCCCTGCTAAGTCATCACGTAACGTTTTATTCTGCTCTGTAGGAGTGTTACTGCTGTTGTTTGCCTTAGACTGAACATATAAGAGTTGTATCAGGAGACTTCCTGCCTTATTTGCATTGTAAAGAAACAAACAAACTTTTAAATCATGTCCTACGCTGAAGCCAACTAGATGGTGCTTTTAGAACAGACTAGTAATGACTGTGATGATTAAGAATGCTAATTGGTTTGGCTCACAGTCATGGCTAGCTTTGGATTGTTTGGTTTTTGTTTATTTATCTGTTCATTTTATTGTTGTTTGATTCATTGATTGATTAATAATAGTATTATCGAAGCTTAGAGCAGTACTCACCTGAAGTACAATAGCTAGTTGATTCTTTTATTGAGTTATTAACATGAAGCTTGTAGATTTTTGTTTATTACATGACCATGCTGGAAGACATGTTGTACTGTAACTCTGTATTCGGGGATGAACAAAAAAGCTTCATTTTCACACATCAAAAGACCACTGAGGCCTCACGGTGGTGTAGTGGGTAGCACAATCGCCTCACAGCAAGAAGGTCACTGGTTCGAGCCTTGGCTGGGTCATTTGGCATTTCTGTGTGGAGTTTGCATGTTCTCCCCGTGTTGGTGTATGTTTCCTCCGGGTGCTCCGGTTTCCCCCACAAGTCCAACGACATGCGGTGAATTGGGTAAGCTAAATTGGCCCTAGTTTATGTGTGCGAATGAGTGTGTATGGAGGTTTCCCAGTGATGGGTTGCAGCTGGAAGGGCGCAAAACACTTGCTGGATAAGTTGGCTGTTCATTCTGCTGTGGCGACTCCAGATTAATAAAGGGACTGAGCTGACAAGAAAATGAATGAATGATTGAATGAATAGTTCACCCAAAAATAAAGCATTTCTTGGGATAGTTCTTCGAAAAATGAAGCCATCATTCTGATCATTCAAATCTGTTGAGCACAAAGAAATTATGAAAATTATAAAATTTGGTAAAATACTTTATGAATTCATGTGACTATCAGCTGTTGTGTTTGAACTCATGGCTATTAATTGAGTAACTGTGGTAGATTTTACAAGGATCAATCTATATTTAATTTATGAAGTGAATTGACTCCATTCTTTTTTCAGCTTAGTCCCTTTATTAATCAGGGGTCTCCACAGCGGAATGAACCGTCAACTTATTCGGCAAATGTTTTACGCAGCGGATGTCCTTCCAGCTGCAACCCATCACTGGGAAACACCCATTCATTCTCATTCACACACATACACTACAGACAATTTAGCTTTCCCAATTCACCTGTGCCGCATGTCTTTGGACTTGTGGGGGAAAACGGAGCACCCGGAGGAAACACACAAGAATGCGGTAAACTGAACCAGCTGAGGCTCGAAATGGAGAATGATGGTAAATAGTAAAAGATGATAGAATTGTCGTTTTTGGCTGAACTGTCCCTTCAAAGTTTTCATGAAATAAAAATCTTAATTTTTTTCTTTGTTAGCGCAAAGTTCTGTTTTTAAGGTGAACAAGTTTCGCCAAAAAACAAACAAACAAACAATTTTTCTTGGTTATTGTTAACTAATGTCAGATAATTTTCTTCAACTACATGGTTGTTCAGTGGTTAGCACTGTCGCCTCACAGGAAGGTTGCTGGTTCAATTCCCGGCTGGGCCAGTTGGCATTTCTGTGTAGTTTTCAAGTTCTCCCTTTGTTGACGTGGGTTTCCCACCCAGTATAAAGACATGCGGTATAGGTGAATTGAATTAACTAAATTGGCTGTAGTATATACGTACCCATGTGAATGTGCACGTATTGCATATGGGTTTTTTTCAGTTCTGGGATGTGGCTGGAGGGGCATCCGCTGCGTGAAACATATGCTAAAATAGTTGGCGGTTTATTTCGCTGTGAATGGCGACCCCAAATAAATAAGGGACTAAGCTGAAGGAGAATGAACGAATGAGTGAGTGAATGAATGAATGAATGATTTTGCTTCAACTTCTCTGGTAATGTCAATATGACAGTGTAGGCAAAAAAAAAAAAAACGTCTGGTTCTCATGGACTTTAACTCCACTAAAGGTCTTTGGGATGTGCTGAAGTATAGACTTTACAGAGTGGTTCGCCTCAGGCTCAGACAGCGCAAGTGCTCCCATTGTAAATACAAGATCTTGGCCAAAAATGAATGCAACTCTTGATGTGAGTCTGCCTAGACTGCAGTTTTGAAAGGCTGCCAGAAGAGATTTTTTATAACCATCTATTTGTATTGTAGTTGCATCATGTAATAGCAGCTGTTAGTAGTGTTGTCACAATAATGCCGTTTCTAACTTCGACAGAATACTTTGAAAAAAAAATATACTGAGTGCCATTTTCTATATATCATGGAAATAACTGCCACTGCATTAGTAGCACAATGTCTGAACTCCAAAGCTTGCCACCATACTGTGAAGTCACTCATGACGTGAGCGTTTCTGGTGCTCTAATGGTTTTGTTAGACTTCATGTCTGGACAAGTCTTTAGATAAATATGACCAGAGAAATTACATATATAGGCAGTAAAACTGGGCTATTATTCCATTTTAACAATAAATTAGCCCTAGAATAATTATAAAAGTTGTAATTTTTAGTTGGAGATTGTTGTTTTATTAAACAACATATGTGGTTAGTGGATTAAATCATTGACATTTTAAACAATTGATGAAATGAACTCACATTCCTGCCAACAATAACCAAGGCATCATTAGAATATGACAGATAATCATTTCTGTGTCCTTAAGGATGAACACTAAGCTAAGAAATATGAATTGGATCCTATAATTAACAACACAAATGATCAATTTATGAATCAATTCGTCTGCCGAGAGTATATTTGTCGCACATCATTTTAATATATCCATCTATATGGTAAAAGTCACCAGTGGGATTCTCCGGAGCTTCACTGTCATCAAGTCTTCCTGCACTTGAGATGTGAGCTCCACTGACACTTTTCATTTCAGTTGGTTGTTTCTAAAAATCGCTACTCGTTTGCCTGAAGTATTTTTTCTCAACTCTTGTCATGTGGCTCGCATCTCTTGATCTTCACATCTGGTTGGCAGTGATATCTGTTGCTCGTGACACTGAAGGTCGTCTGCTCTCCATTAAAAATGAATATGGTCATTTCCCCTTGTCATTGCATGTCACAGTGCACTCCAAATTTCTTTTCGTTGCTTGTTCAGCCTACTTAACTATAATGAGCTGGATCAACACAACACTGGGATAACTTAATTGCTTTTTGTTCAATCGACTTAAATTTGTAAAAACAATTAAGTTAATGTAATTGATTTGTGTTGAGACAACATGAAGGAATTGTGTGGAACCCTGCGTTTTTTGACAGTGTGTGTCACTTGTATAGTGTGAATGTGAAAACACTGTTGTCGATTACATCAGTTTTCCACCAAGTTTTTGTAGGAAAAAACAATACTGATTCTCTATAAGGCAAACTGATGTGATTCATTACTAGACAGGGTGTGTAAACGTTTGCAATTGGATGATCGGGGTATCTTTTAACCTTCGAATTTTTAAAACCCTGTTATTTTGTTAAAATGATTAAAATGTTGCATATAAGAGGTGTGTAAACTTATGAGTAAACATTTTCATATTTCTTCCTTTTTTATTTATATGCACAACTACATTGAGATTTGTTTGTGTTTGTTTGTTTCTCTAAACTAGCCAATTAAAAAGTCCATGCATTATTTTTATTTTTTTTAACAAATTACAGTTTAGTGCAATTCATTTGGTAATCTTTGATACTTTTGGATGTAATTGTAACTGTTTTGTAATACATTTATAAAATGTAACTGTAAAAATATACAATTACACATTACTTAAGTAGTTTGTTCTGTTACTCCCATAAATAATCATACATAGAAAAAAAACAAAACTGCCACACACATCAAAATCAGTGTACTGTAGAGCTGTGCAATTAATCGCAATTCTAAATCACGTAATTTTATCTATTAATTTATTTTGATTTTTGTTCACATTCTTGTTAACCAGTCAGAGCTTACTCTCCTTACTCTTACTCCTTACTCTTACTCCGAACTTGAGCGGGAGAACCGAATAGGTGGTTTTGATTTCCCATTAGTTTTAATTTATTGTTATGACTGGAATTGAGGTTAGTTGGTCTTTATTTTTTCATGTTGTCTGTTTTTAAGACAATTTATTACTGTTTTGTTTAACAAGCAGTTAGTCCTATTGTGTACAGTATGTTTTTAACTAGAGTTGAGGTTAGCTACTCTTAATTTATTTTATGTTTTCTGTTTTAAACACAATCTTACTAAAGTTTTATTTATTAAACTTTTATTTTAATTGTTATTTCATTGTGAAAGGTTTTATGCACTTCTTGTGCACTGAATACATTCAGAATGTGTGTATGTAGCTTGTTTGAAAAAGCAAAAACAGTTGCCGAAATCGCAAATTAAATCGCAATATTCGTTCAAAAAATTGTAATGTGGTTATTTTGTCCATATTGCACAGCCCTAGTGTACTGTGTAGACAGAATCAGTGATTTAAAATAGGTTTTATTGTCTTTATTTATAATATAGTAGCTATATATTTAACATATAATATATTGTTTATGGTAGCTAGCTAAACCTTAACCTAGTTAAAAACAAACAACAAAAAAGGACATACAAAACAACACAAAGGTGGTGTTACTTTGCTTTGGATTGTCTGAATTAAGTTTAAGTTAAATTAAGTTTTTATTCAATTAAATATCTGACATATTTTGATGTAAACAAATGTAAGTTGAATATGTAGTGAAGAGCCAGCTCGTGAAAGCATGTTAATTACAGATAAAATAAATAGCACATTTATCCTTGAACTACCAAAATTAAACAACTACTAGAATGCCCATAGCAGTCATTCTGACAGTTTTCCTTTCAGATGTCTTATAGTCGCATTATGTTTACATTTAAAGCTTCTATCAAGATATTAGAATTAAGCTTTCAATATATAATATAATATAATATAATATAATATAATATAATATAATATAATATAATATAATATAATATAATATAATAT
>CAIGQQ010037945.1:2067808-2121464 GCA_903798035.1 Danio albolineatus | reverse complement strand
CGTGGTTGCGTGGGTTTCCTCCGGGTGCTCCGGTTTCCCCCACAGTCCAAAGACATGCGGTACAGGTGAATTGGGTAAGCTAAATTGTCCGTAGTGTATGTGTGTGAATGACAATGTATGGATGTGTTTCCCAGAGATGGGTTGTGGCTGGAAGGGCATCCGCTGCGTAAAACAAATGCTGGATAAGTTGGCGGTTCATTCCGCTGTGGCGACCCCGGATTAATAAAGGGACTAAGCCGAAAAGAAAATGAATGAATGAATGAATAATATAATATAAAATCTTTTTGGTAATGCATCAGTAACTATATAGGAGTTACAGTACTAGAGCACACACAAAGGTGTGCACCCTTTTTGTTTTCTATGGCACTGAATATGTTGCTTTGAAAGACATATCTAAAGTAAAGTTATGTTCGCTATCAGAAAGTTATGTTTATGCTAGCAGAAAGCTGCTAGGCAACCAAGACATGCATATTCAAAGGCACATAAAAGTAGCGAACACTAGCTTTGTTTCCATCCAAAGATGTGAATTAAACTTATGTGCAAAACTGGAATATCGCATATAAGACATGTGAATAAAGCAGCATTTCGATTCAAGTAGTCAAAGAGAACAAAAACATCACTTCCTGATTAACTGACGGCAAATATCAGAAGTAAAAACAGAACTTGCTACAGTAGAAGAAGCCGCGTCAATCTTTTCTTTATTTAATAAATTACTTGCGCCTCAGAGGACAGTACAGTATGTCAACATGCAGTGAACGCATGGTGGCGTTTAAAGGCATGAGACGTGGAGCACAGATGCTCTTTACAGGAGCTAATTAATAATATAATAACACTAATACTGAAATGGTTAAGGTGTTTTAAAATGAACAAATCAACATTTTAAATGTTTTACAATGTGCTCAACCTGCTGGTTTATCCATTCACACACATATTTCTCATCACATGATCTCTTAACAAAATCACATGACCTTTTTTAAAATGCGCATACTGGAATTTGTTCAGTAAAAGTGTTTCAATCGTAGTTTATGTACATCTTTTCTTATCGGAAAAAACAAACAAACATTTCTTCTACACCGTTATGTGCATATGTTTTTTTTTTTTTTTTTTTTTTTGTGCATTTTCAAAATGTATGTGAATCCTGGCATTTCCGTCAATACTTTTTTATGTGCATATCCAAAATCCACATAAAAATAGGTGAATGGACATGTAGCTAATGAAATGCATCTGATCATTTTGACTGCTATGGTAATTCAAGGTAGAATTACTCAGAACTTTTTTTTTGAGAAAAAGAATGTTCAAAAAGAAAAAGACACACATTTAGGAAAAGTCTGGTATTATACTGTACACTACCTGACAAAAGTCTTGTCATCGATCCCAGTTGTAAGAGCAACAAATAACTCTAGCTAACTTTAAACTTCTAGTTGAGTGGATAGTATCATATTGCATACCGCATATATAACCCAGTCAGTGCAAACCTATCATCTGTATCTTTAATCTTCACCAGCACATGTAACTTCTTGTTAGAAAATAACTCCGTCATTCTGAGTTCATAATAGTCCAAAAAGTGATGATAATAGTTTAACATGGCAGTTTGTTCATGTTTTAGGTTGCTGAAAGAATCATTTGCTCCTTTGTTTTTATCAGCTTCTTCTTTTTTCGTGCTTCACTCTGGCGTTTGTCCAGCTCTGAAAGGATTGGATGTTAGAAGCACTTCAATAATCACGTGCACGCTATTATAGTCAGCTCAAGAAGTTCGTAATTTCAAATATAGATGTGAACACAAGCTCTCTGGAGAAAGCGGAACTGCTCACGCTTTAGATGGTCTTGTAAACAACTATGGAGCACAGGATAGATTCTGCTATTCTTGACTTTGTGGCTGCTCATCAAGACAGCGACAAAGTTTGTTTGAGCTCGGGTCGACCATGGCTTGTTATTATATGTATATGTTATTACGGTGTAATGTCTTAGCTGTGTATTTAAAAATGGCGGTTGCCTTTGTTTTCATTCTCCTAGCTTGTGCATGAGCTAGTGACATATCTCTGTAAATCAATAGCGTTCAACTGCTCATCTAGTTTCAAGGCAAGGCAAGGCAAGGCAAGTTTATTTATATAGCACATTTCATACACAGTGGCAATTCAAAGTGCTTTACATAAACAGGAATACAATTGAAGTATAAGAAAAATAAAAACAAATAATAAAAAACAGATAAAACCAGATTAAAATGAGTTAAGACAAGTTATAAAAGAATGAAAAGAAAAGAAAGATACAATAGTGCGATCTGTCGGACGTAGCACAGTGCTCATTCAGTAAAGGCACAGCTAAACGGATGTGTTTTCAGGCTTGATTTGAATGTGCCTAATGTTGGAGCACATCTGATCATTTCTGGAAGCTGATTCCAGCAGCGAGAGGCGTAATAGCTGAAAGCAGATTCACCCTGCTTTGACTGAACTCTTGGAATTTCTAGTTTATATGATCCTAATGATCTGAGTGATCTGTTAGGCTTGTATTGAGTCAGCATATCTGTAATGTATTGGGGTCCAAGGCCATTTAGTGATTTATAGACAAGTAATAATACTTTAAAATCTATTCTGAATGTAACAGGGAGCCAGTGTAGAGACCTGAGGACAGGTGTGATGTGCTCTGATTTCCTGGTTCTGGTCAGAATCCTGGCCGCAGCGTTCTGGATGAGCTGCAACTGTCTGACTGTTTTTTTGGGAAGTCCAGTGAGGAGGCCATTACAGTAATCCACCCTGCTGCTGATAAAAGCATGAACAAGTTTCTCTAAGTTTTCACTGGAAACAAAACATCTAATTCTTGCAATGTTTTTGAGATGATAGTATGCTGATTTAGTTACTGCTTTGAAATGACTGTTGAAAGTCAGATCTGACTCCAGAGTCACACCAAGATTCTTGACCTTATTTTTTTTGTTTTTTTTTTCACCTTTTGGTACCATTTTTTTTTGTACTAGGTACCCATCCAAAAGGGTACCCAAAAAATGGTATTGTATGGTTCACTTTTTGGCACCTTTTGACAGTGGAAACGTGAATGGCAATCAGAAAAGTGTATCATACCATACCATACCATACCATACCATACCATACCATACCATACCATACCACTCAGTGGAAACGGGCCATTAATTCTTTTTCCACTTCACCATGACTTTTATATTTTATTCTGTACATTATTTCTGTTAACTGACAAGACTTTTGTCTAAGCAAAGTCAGACATTACTGTCTTAATTAAATAATTAAAAATCAAGGCAAAAAAATAAGTGTAATCTAGAGACGTTTGCCTGTTTGTATAAGCCACATCTCATAGCAAATTATCTACTAGAAATCAAGTTATTATTCGTTGTTTTTAAAATTGGATAGGCGACCAGACTTTTGTCAGGCAGTGTAGATGTGTGGTTTTTATTTTAACAAACTCATTAAATTTACAAAATTTAAAAACACCTTTGCACTCCTATTGTTAAATGACCAACCCTAATTTATTGTCACACAAAAACAACAACAGCAACAAAAACTTTCCTTTAACCTCCAAAACATGACTTACTGTTGCCCTCTGTTTTGACAGATCAGGCCACAATTCACAACCTGTCTGGTACAGAATTTAGCACATGCATCTCTTAGAACTGAAAGTAATAAATTGTTATCCTATATATCACATTCTTGTCACTAGTAATGGTTTTTTATTTCACCTTCTTCACATTCACCATTTCTGGTCGCCTGATGGATTGTTATTGGACTCTGGAAGTCTGGATTCTATTCTAACTTATTTGCTAAGGGCATAACTCAATCTGATCCAATCTACTCCAAACCAGACCTTGCTGCAAATAAGCAAAAAAAGAAAAAAAAATGGCCAGTGTTAGTTGACATCACTTCTGTTCCACATCATTCCTCTTGGCTTGGTTTATGTCACTTTAGAAGAAAACATGCACCCTGGATCCTTATTAATCATGCTAATCATCAACTGGTCATTAATGTCTCCTAAACTTGGCCATTTTTGTCTTTCGTGCATTGAAGATGATGTTTATGGTGAGAAAAAGCTTCTGTGCATCTGATGCCCAATGGCTTCCCCCCATGAGAGACAATTAGGCCTGGCTTTTCATGCCTTCTGTAATGGCTGTGTACATTGTGTCTGAGCGCTCTGCAGACGAGCTGTCCTATCATTCTTCACGCTGTGCGCTGGGGTCAACAATGCACTAAATGCAAGCTGAATGCCATCATATTCAAATTTAAATGGTTTTCCCCTCAGATTCCATCAGCATTTTGACAGCAGAAACTTAATTAGCAGCAATTACTACATTCTCAGAATATTTTTTTTTTCATGTCAGAACTCAAATGACTTTTATGATGTTCAAATTCTTCATTGATAAGATCTTGGATAAAATTACAACATACGTTTTGATTTTAGATTGACTTAAAATCTAAATTTACCAATAGATCTCAAATATACACCCAGTTTTATTCAAAAATCACACTGCTGAAAAAGCCAAAACACAATGTTATTTGAGAAAAGCAAATATAGGTGAACATAACAGAATTGTTCTAACAAGATTAAATTAAGCAACAACACATTGGAAATGTGTATTAACAAAATATTATATAATATTATATATTGAAGGGCACATAGTTTTCCCCATTTTTCCAGATTTAATATAAGTCTTTTGTGTCTCCAGAATGTGTCTGTAAAATGTCAGCTCAAAACACCCATCAGATTATTTATTATACCTTTCAGAAGTTTGTATTTCATAGCTCTGAGCATCAGGTGGCAGTTTTTGTGAACTGTTCAATTCAATTCAATTCACCTTTATTTGTATAGCGCTTTTACAATGTAGATTGTGTCAAAGCAGCTTCACATAGAAGGTTATAGTAAATTGAAAATGTCAGTTTAGTTATTAGCTAGTATATTATTAGCTAGTATATAGCTGAGTTCAGTTCAGTTCAGTGTTGTTTAATATTCACTACTTAGAGTTCAAACACTGAAGAGTAATCCATCGGTGCGCAGCTCTAGCTGCAGTCTAGTCGCCGGACGCTGGAGAACTCGAGGCTCGTCTGTCCTTGGAGGGTCACAGGAATCCGTCTCTTGCTTGCTACTCCGCCCAGCAGCTGTTCAGGATACAGCGAGGTAAAGGGTTAAGGAGCCTTGGGATCGTCTCGTCACGGGTCTTGGATCGCATCAGTGGCGCTGCATAGTCTCTGGGGGCCTCGGGATGAGTATCCCCAGTTGGAATAGAGAACAAAGACAATAATTAGCGTAGCTGCAGTTCATAGTGTATATAAAGGAGATGCGTGGAGCACGTCCATGCATCATACAGCTAAGTGACGTATTATACAGCTAACTGTGCCTTTAATGCTAGTCCACTCCGCCCACCGTTCCCACATGCTTGTCAGCATGCCTCAATCTTCACCCTTGGCTGCCTCAGACAACAGACAGACTTGAAGGAAGCAGATCTCACGTAACGTTTGTGATAAATACTACAGTAAGAACTTCATCAATGAGTATCTGATGCATTTGTTGTGGAGTTGCAACAATGAGTCACACACAATGTAGTTACAAAGTTCACGCACACACACACACACACACACACACACACACACACACACACACACAAAGACTTTGTGACAGGATACACGTTAATATCCACTGCTGTGTGGATATCTGTTATGTTAATGTATGAAATAAACCTAAAAATAAAAATTTAATGTCAAATTGGGATTGAAGCGTCTTCTTTTATAATAGTCCTGACACGTGGCTGTGGTGATGAAGTAAAGCTGAAGTAAATCGCTGTAATTCATTACAAACATGCACTGTTTTAAAACATTTTAAACTCACTCTTGATCACAATTGATGATGACTGATGATCCCAGTGAACTGAACAGACCTTTTATTCCCGGTTGCTTTGCGCACGTCCTGTCTTGTTGATATGATTATAAGCGTTACTACGGAGTCATGTTAATACGCAGCTGTCAATCAATTCTGTGGGTGGGGAAACCGCACTTTTACGTCACATTGCAGTCTTTTTTAAAAACGCTCCAACTGGTCCACCCATTTTATGTTGTTAAATTGGAAAAAAAAAGACTGGGTGTGTTTATATCACCCCAATATGATGGTATATACTTACACATATGTCTGTCCAAACAGCTTGAAAAGTAGATTTTTCACCATAGGTGCCCTTTAATAAAACATTCTTGTTACAATTGATATAATAGCATATTTACATGGCAACCAACCAGACAGATGCCTCAATACTTGGCACACTATACACAAACACTATAAGAGTCTGTTTTCCGTTTGTTTGTTTGTTTTCGTTTGTTTTTATTTGAATGTGTCAATTTGAGTAGAAATTGAACTTCAGAGGCCTGTTGCACAAAATGAGTTGCAGGTTGATAAACTAAACAAATCCAACCTGATCAAGTTACATGGTTTTTACAGTGCTTGATATTAACATTCTCTGTTAACTGTGGGTTTAACCCTTTTGTGATTTAACTCTAAATTTCAGTCACTTCAAAATGTGACACGTGCAACAAATGACATAGTGGAACAAATGACACAGAGTCAATTTGATCCATTTCTTGCAAGAGATTAAGAAATGTCATTATCAGAAGTGTATAATATCAGATAAACCAAGTTTAAGAGGATAACTTAAAATACATATAATTACATCAGTACAGATCAATAAGATGACTTTAAAATGTACTCAAAAGACATTTGGAAGTTATGGAAGTAATTTTGAAATATTTATATTATAGCAAATCAAATGTGTATATATACTTTTTAATTTAAATTTAAAACTATTATTACTGTCAGTTGACAATTTGAAACTATTTAAATGTTTACTTTTCAAATATACAGTAAGAATAAATTAATATAATGCATATAATATAAAAAAATATATAAAGCAAAAATGCTTTTAGTGTGAAAAGCTTTTATTTGGAGAAAAAAAAAAGATCAAAACCAACTCACCTAAATGCAAACTTACCTGGTTAAAAACCCAAACCAGCATTCTCCAGCAGCCATCAAATGTCATAAAAGTCAGATTTACTATAACTAACAACAAAAGAAATGGTAAAACAGTGTAAATACAATTGTAAAAGTGCACAGTTCCCCAGTGCATATAATATTTTAAAAACAACAATTTTAAGTACACATTAAAAGCTTAATTTTAATACAAGTTTGAATAGAGTACCAACATGTGGCTTTCTATTTTTATTATTGACTGAACTAAACTGTTTAAAGTAAATAGTTTTTTTCTGTATAGTGTTTATTTATTTATTTAATTATTTATATTTTTATTTATTATCAGTTTACATGGGTTGTGAGTACGCTCACATGGAGACTATGGCAAATACTGTGTTTAATGTTACCGCAGGTTTGCTCAGCTGCACCTGATTAAATTGTACTGAGATTTCATTTAGAGAAAATGACAAATTACTCTACTCTCCAACCTTGAACCTGAGGGGCTTCTCAATTCAGTTTAGTCTCTGACTCATAGAGGTATTGCTGCTCCTATAGAAACACATTTTCATTTCATTTTCAATATTTTTTTGTTCAACATTTCCTTCACCCAGTGCTAATTGTTGCAAGAAAATTTTCATAATAAAAATACAAAATATGGAAATTCACATCTACCATATACTGTAGATTGTATGCTGATAATTAAAATGTTTTTATTAACATTGGTGACAGCTAACAAAACACAAGGGTGACAGAAAACTTTTGTGAAGGACTCTTTGGATCCAGTTTACTTCAGATGTGTCATCTCTTTTCAGGCAGTGTTAACAAATTAAAGTTGAGTGTGTAGTAAAGGGACTAATTTGTGAAAGCTCATTAATTTACAACTAACATAAATATCCTATTAAACTGCCAACCTGAATTTAATTTCACACATTTAAGGAAGAAACTTCGCTTCTCACCTCCGGGAAGAAACTTAGCTGTCTTCAGTTCTAAAAGAATTAGCAATGGGTATTATTTTCTTTTTAGATTTTGGTCCCCTAGTGATGATTGTTGTAAGAATAGGTTTATGAACCACAATACTGGTCATAGGCTGATATTACACATTTTTAAACTAAAAATATTAGTTAATAAATTATGTATTTTGATGATATTTTGTTG
The DNA here is from genome assembly GCA_903798035.1 of Danio albolineatus. Taxonomy (NCBI): domain Eukaryota; kingdom Metazoa; phylum Chordata; class Actinopteri; order Cypriniformes; family Danionidae; genus Danio; species Danio albolineatus. Next base: position 2,113,346 of record CAIGQQ010037945.1, on the reverse strand, counting down.
GAATTTGTTTCTCAGTACTCTGTTGCGGCTGAAAGGGCAACTGCTGTATAAAATACATGCTAGAATAGTTGGCGGTTCATTCTGCTGTGGCGACCCCTGTTAAACAAATGAAAGAAATGAAAATAAATAAATGAATGAATGAATGCTTGGAATTTGTGCATATCTGTCACATCCCCGGCTTGTTCCTGCTGCTCCGTTTATCATTCTCTCACGCCATCACGTTCCCTCAGCACCAATCATCGTTCCCCATCTTCTGCCACCTCTCATCACACCAGAGCACGATCACCTGAGTACTAATGAGACACACCTGCACCCACTTACCAGCTCCCTTTATAACCCCAGTAATTCCAGTCAGTCTTTGGCTGGAATCAAAGTCAGATGGTTTACTTTACCTTCTCTCTCCTCCTTTTATGGATGTTTCCCCTCTCCAGTAAATGTTTCTCCTGTGGATATTTCTCTCAAAACTGTGGACGAACGAGCTATCATTAAGGGAAGTGACTCTATGCTATATGTCTGACTGAAGCTCCTTTGTTTAGATCGTAAACGACATACCATCTGCTCAGCTGCGAAGACTATGGCTGCGTCCGAAACCCCCTACTACTCAGTAGGTACTGCATTTGAATATAAACGTACTGCTCGGCCGTTAGAAAAGTTCTATACAGCACGAATGTGAGAAGTATGAATGGAATTCGGACGAACTACATCCACCATTTTGTCAGGGTCACGTGACCTACCTGCGTCAGTTGCGTCGCTTCACTCCCATTCATGAATTCTCTCGCGGGGCATCATGGGAAAGCGCAGCGTGCATGGGCTGCGCACTTCAGAATCTCGCCGGAAGTAGTAAGTCATCCGGGTACTTCTCGTGTTCTATGAATTCGGACATACTACTCGGCTCGCATACTGTTTTTAGCGTACTGTATAGTATGGAAGTATGCGGTTTCAGACGCAGCCTATGACCTACCTGCTTCTCCTGTTTATTAAACCTGCTTGTTTGAATAAATTGATGAAAAGAGATAATCTTCCTTGTCCTCCTGTGACCGTGACAATATCCTTTTATTTAGCATATACCGTTGTAATGTCTAAGTTCACTTTCATTGCTTAATTTAAGTTTTAATACTTGGTTGGTTTTAATAATTGGTTACTGGTCAATTAAATTGATCTGATCTTTGATCTGATCTTTGAACCTCTCTAAAGCTAAGGTTACACAACAGATATTTTAGGATGAATGTAACAAACAAACAGGAGTTAGGATTAGAAACAGCTTTACAAATGACTGTGAAAAGCAGCACATTAGATAGCAAATGTAAACATTAGCACAGATATGCAATATAAGAGCTTAATTTGTAAAGTTCCCTTCCTCCTAATCTTTGTGACACATCTTGTTTGAGATTTGAGAGAAGAAAACCAATCAAGATTCCCCATTTGTGTTCATATTATATTCACAAACATGGCAAAATAAATTATATGCGAGATATTTTGGGCTGACACATCATATACACATTCTGGTGACACTCATAGGTATTTTTTAATTGCGTTACATTTGCTTCTGTTCAGTATATTTCACAATCATTTTCCTTTAAGGGTTCAGTGATGGGCATCACCAGTCAGTGAAAGGCTTCACATGTGAAGTTCAGAGCCAAAAGCTCCCCTGCATTCAAAGCCAAATATAGTGTCAAAGATCCTCACATGCTGTTTCTAGAAACCAGAGCCAGAGCTTGTAAGCACTCACTGTATTATAAATACAAATGCTTCAGTCCTGCTTATGTTTTGTGTTCAAATGAAAAAAATGAAAAAAATAAAATAAAAATAAGTTGAGTTCACTTACTCTGGCTCGTGAAATATTACAAATGTGACTTGAAATTGAATTTGGAGATTGAATTTGTGATTAATATTCAGAAGTGGATGACGTTTTTCACTGAAAGTACAGACTGTAAATCCCAGGTGTCTTTAATAATAAAGAACTTCAATAAAAATGTATTTTATTTGACTCAAGTCCAATCTGACTTCAGTCAGAGTACAGAATTACTTTATGTTAATACTTTTACACAAGCATAAAGTATTTTAGGTAAAAAGTACTCTCTGAATAGTAGAAAACAGCACAGTCGCTCCAAAATCTTATTTTGTTTATTAAACTTATTTGAATCATCTAACTGCTAACTGGAGATTCACTCTGACCAGATTATTTCAATCTGTGAATCGATAACAACAGAAACATTAACTGGAAAATCATTCTGATTGAATCATTTAAATCACTGAATCGTTAATGGTAAACTCTCACTGATTGGCTCATTTCAATAAATGATTAGTTACTTGGAGAATTGCTTTGACTGGGTTAGATAAATCAGTGAATTGTAAAATGTAGAGTTACTCTTATTGGATAGTTTTAAATTGTTTGAATTAGTTAATCATTTACTGGAAATCCTGATTGGTTCGGTTGAGTTAGTGAATCATTAATTGGTGACAAACCCTGATTGGATCAGTCCAATCACAATACGTACAATAAGAGACTTGTGCTGTGTCCCAATTTGCATACTTATACTACGCGCTAAAAGTATGTACTTTTTTTTGTGTGTGAAGGAAAAATATATACTTTTGAGGGTGTAGTATGCAAGCTTTGGGACATGCTTCTTCCTCGTTAACAGATCCTTGTGTTGGTTAGTTAAGAGCCCTGTCAATCATCCACATTTTTGTCGTATTTAATTTCCTACCTTATTGGAGAAGCAGCAGCAGGTTATTCTGCCATTCACAAGTCTTTCATGCAAAGGAATCTCCTCAGGTTTTTGGATAATTTTGCATTCAAACTTTAATGTCCAAACATGTCTTTATATAAGTTCAGTATTGTTATTGCAGATTAACTATAACACAGATAACGTGATTTAAATACTCTACAGTTGTCTAGATATTACCTAACAGTCATACAAACATCTTTACCGAAGCCTCTCTACTTAACTGTTGGTCTCGCCCATCATATTTGTAGTTTGTTTACTCTGTTTAGGACGGATAGTATGCGAATTGGGACACAGCATTGGTTTTGCTCAATCATTCGAATCAGTCAGGTGTTTACAGCAAACTTACTCCGAATGGATCAGTTTAATCAGCAAACATTATCTGAAGACTCATTCAGATTGGACTATTTGAGCCAGTGAGTTGTTGACTCAAGAACATATGTAGTCAGATCAATTTATCTCATGTCATACTTGTTAGTATGATTGGCTTCTTTCAAAATTGCTAACAATTCTACTGTCCCCACTCAAAGCAGATCATTACCCATTTCAAAATAACATGTCATCACCCTTTATGGCCCGTTTCCACTGAGTGGTACAGTACGGTTCGGTACGGGTCGGTACGGGTCACCTTAATCAGGCTTGCGTTTCCACTGCAAAAGGGTACTCTTTTGGTGGGCGTGGTGTACGACAGAAAGATTGTCGACGTCATTTTCGCTCGAGGAAATGTCTACAGTAAAGCTTTATGGGTCGTTCAAAAATCGTACGAGAAGCACTTCTCACAAAACAGATGCTTTATTATACACATAAACACTGGTGTAAAAATGTCATTACTGACTGAACATGATCTGATTATAACTGCAGATCAATGATGCAAAATAGCCTACGGTCCGCGATTATATCAAATAAATAAATAAGTGCAGCATATATGAACACATACAGCCCCACACAGTCTCCAATGTTACCAAATTACAGAAAAACTACACACAGCAGACATGTATGCCTTATTTAGGTTCAAAAACAATACGAAATAGAGCCCCGTTTGTGCAAACCTCTCATCTGTATGTTTTATCATCACCAGTACATGTAGCCTCTCAGTCATTATTCTCTCGTTAGAGAGTAACTCCGTCATTCCGAGTTTATAATAGTCCAGGTTAAGAACTTTGTTATTTCAAACATTGACGCGCACGCGAGCACATGAGACAAGCGAAACCACTCGCCCTCGCGCTTATGGGCTCGTAACCCATAAGAATCTGCTCTTCTCTCGGCTTTGTGGCCGTTCAAGACGACGACAAGGTTTGTTTGAGCTCGGGTCGACCATGGCTCGTTATTATATGCTGATATTATTTTGGAGCATTGTCTCTCGGCTGTGTATTAAACATGGCGGGTCCTTTGTTTTCATTCTGCTTGTTGCGTGAGCAAATGACGTATCTCTGTAAGCCAATGGCGTTCAGCTGCGCGTCTAGCTCCGCTTTACGGCTCGCTTTGGTACGCTTGGGACCCTTTGCAAAGGGTGACTAAAAAGTGGTACGGTACGGTTCAGTTCGGTGCGCTTTTAGACAGTGGAAACGGCCTTAAAAGTGTACCAAACCATACCATACCGTGCCACTCAGTGGAAACGGGCCATCAGTTATAAAATTAACTGAAGTTAAAAAGCATATGATTCAAATTTGGAAATGTACATTAATGGGGTAAAAGTAAAAATAAATAAATAAATAAAATAAAGATATCGCTAACCAATAGCTAAAAAATAAAACTGAAATATCACATAAAACATTTGCAAATAAAGCAGTGTTTCCATGCAGTGATTCAAAGAGAACAAAATTGTCACTTAAAAACTAGTGTAAATTTCGAAAAGAATGAAGTTTGTGCAGTAGGAGAAACCGCTGTGAGCCTATTTTATATAATCAATGCCTCAGATGACAAAGACAAAATTCAGTGAGCACCCAGTGGCTTTTAAGGCTGATTTATACTTTCACCTGGCACCACATTGCGGACCTCCACTGACAGCGTGCGCACATCATGAAACAGACCAAGTTTTATACTTGACGCATAAGCCATTGTGATATTCTTGAAAAACGAGCGTCCAAAGAAACCCATCGTAAAGTCAGACGAATAAACAGAGGAGTAGGAACTTTCCGGAACTACGTCATATCATTAATATTGTTCAAAATTTTGAAACGAATTATTTTAATTATCTTTATTATTTATTTTAATGATGAACCGTTCAAGATTTTTAAAAGACCTATTTCAAACAAAATCTCTTCAAAGTGATTCGCATTTAACTCAAATGAAATGTGGCACCACCTGAACTGTTGGCTCGAGTCTCAAAAGAATTTGTGTGCTCCGCCATCCGAAATCATATCGCACGCACCCAAAGCGAACCTCTACAAACACTGCGAAGACGTCACATTCACCTCACATGCTCAAGCAAAATAGCAAAAGTGTTGAGTATAAATCAGCTTTTAGAAGTTCAAGACTGCTCTTTTAGAGCACAGCTGTTCAAGACAAATCTGAAAGGTAATAATACTGAACCACTTTGATGACAGACTTTGGCTGAGGGATTTTAAAATGACCAAAACAACATCTCATATGTTTTATAATGTAATTGCACTGTTGTTTTGTCCTTTATGCCATGACATCTGCTCATTTTTGTTATTGCATGATCAGTCAATACAAAATCACATCACATTACATTAAGTGTATGTAAATATTATATGTTTATGTCATCACATTTTTTCTTATGGGATAGAAAGTTTCCTACTCAGTTCTTTTTTTCATGCACATTTTAAAAACACACTGTATGTGCACCTTGGTGTTTCCATTTTAACATTTTTTATATTTGTATTTGATATTCAAAAATGCATGCATGTATGGAAACCTAGCTGATGTCGATACCCCTATACCCTCGTTATAGATTCCTATGAAACACAGAAATACCGATATCTTTAATGACCATCCGAAAGTTTCCACAGGTCCATCTGGGTGGGCTGCAGCAGCTGTAGAGGTGAATGAGTGGCCGCAGAAGCGAAGAGGAAGCCAATAAAGCGGCGCCCTTGAGTTTGAGCCAGACGCCCTGTGACACACTCAACCCTCCACCGAACAAGGTCTGCCAATACAATTCATTAGGCAGCCAATTACTCACTGCTGAGCCTTTTTTTACAGTAACACTTCCTGACCCACAAAGAGCTCGCTACTGGAAGGGGGAGCTGCTATCTTTGCCTGCGCTCTTATACCTGCTTGTTTTCCCAGACATGGAAATGACTTGACATTGGCCTGCATCGAGGGCGGGATATTCTGAGAGAGGAGGCTTGTTCCTTCATCCCTTCTTTTCTTTATTGGTGTCCTTTCGGCATGAAGCATGTCAGCCAAATCAATACGGTATACTCTGAGGGAGACGGATGAAGCAGACAGTGGTTGTACTAGGAGCACGTTTTGTGTTCGCCGCATTATTAACCAAGAGATTTGGATTTGAAAGCTTCTCTCTTCCTGAAAGGCCTAAGAGCTTAATTACAGAAGTGCAGCCTTGACCATCTGCTTTCAATATAGTCTACCCTCAGACTGGAAAATTGGAGGTTTTCAGCTCATCTCTGTCTTACATTAGCGATATAATGCAATTTTGATTGAAATTCGGCCCCTGTACACAATGAGAGATGAAACTGATGCAAACCCGGTGTAAAAATTCCTCCTTCTTGAAAGCTAATTATTAAAGCATTGAGCTTCCCAGATGTTGTTAATGTGTTGAGGTGAACATCACAAGCACTTTCAATTTTATTAAGCGTATTCTGAATATGTGTCACATTAAATATCCCAGGACATAAAAAAACGGAGTTTTCTATCTTTTAGCTTTGAAGATGTCTATATGCTAATGCAAGGCTTTATACACTTTTGTATGCCAGAGGGAAGTTCAAGAGGGTTTATTTGAAAAGACTATTGGGAAAATAATGTTTTAATATATTCAGATTAAATTAAATGTTTGATAAGCTCTTTATAATATGTTTACACTTTTTAAAGTTTACCTCATTTACCTTTTTTCATCTTCTTTCTTAAATTATTTTATGATCAGTTGAATATTTTATGATCAGTGGCTCGGTCATTGGGCTGTGTGATTTGGCCTAAAAAATCTTGATTAAATGACCATTTTAACTCAATTACGGTTAATAAACGTTTATATATACCGTAATAAACGTAGATTTTATTTTATTTTAAAATCTTTTTAAAATTTATTTAATTTTTTATTTTTTCTCAAATGATGTCAGTCATCGGTGTACAGCGCCAGAGCGTTAAAGCCAATGACAGCCCTTTCTGTTGAGCGCGTGACCTATTCATAATTTGCTAGACAAGGCTCAGAAAGTGAGCAGGATATTTACATTTGTTTATTTGCTATAAATGCTCATGTTGTTCTGTTTTTGCAGTTCATTCTGCTGTGGTGATCCCCTGATAAATAAAAGACTGAGCTGAAGGGGAATCAATGAATGATATCCTTTTTCACTTTTTTGTAAGATATATGAGAAAACACAGTAAAACGAAAGGTCTTCGTATTTTTTATTTGTAGAGTTTATGTATTTATTTACTTATTTATTTTTTCTAAAACAAATTTTCCCTTCTGCAAAGTTTATCTTCATCACTGACACCTATTTTACTTTGTACTTGTATTCATTATAAATAAAAGTATGCATGCATGTACCCACTGTGCCACCCCTACAGAAGAAACATTTAAATATATATTTTATATTCACAGAAATATACTTGTGTTAAAAAAGTTTTATTTATCCTCAAAGTATCTCTTCAACTTCAACACATTCATATTGCTCACTTTTACTAAGTACTAGAAAAGTAGATTTTAATTTAATATTTGTAGATTTATCCTCTTAAAGGGGACCTATTATGCAAAAATCATTTTTATGAGGGGTTTAAACACAGCTGTGTGGCAACAGTGTGTGAACACAGCCAGCTTTTAATGGTAAAAAATGTATTTGTTACATTTTTTTATAATCACATAAAAAAAAAAAAAAAACAACAACACTCGGTGGACATTCTCCTTTTATACATGTCATGTGGTGGGGGGGTTGTTATTAGTGATGATCTCTCTTTTATTAGTATAAAACGTTAGTCCTGTTTTTGAATCTCCCACTATGCTGACTATTTTCAAAAGAGTGCTGGCAGTTTTAAAGCGCCAGTCACCAAAACGGCGCAATCAAAGCTTAAAAGGGACTGTTTTAGAGTTGTACAATGTTATTTGTGGGCTATTTTGAAACGTCACATATTTATAGAGACATCAGAGATTTATTTAACTTCTTGTTAAAAAGAGGCATAATAGGTCTCCTTTAACATTATTAAGGTTTCAGTGTTTTTATTTTTTTATTTGTTTATTAAATATAGAGTACAGAATCTTGTAGAGGTAACAACATAGTAACAAATCAAGTACAAAACAGTCAACATTAAACCAATAAGGGGGGGGGGGGTCATATTACAGGTAAGGCAATAAAAGAAATTATAAATAAAACTCAAAATACAAGACATTTATGAATGTCCGATGATATTTTCTGGACATGACAATTTTTAAGTAATTTCAGTGAAGAGGAATAGAATTTAAGTTTGTTTCGGAAATGTTCAAAGCATGGGCGACAGTCTTTCCACTTACAGCAGTGTACATGATATATCGCAAGTTGGAAAACAAGGTTAGAGAGTGTGTGTGTGTGTGCGCGTGTGTTTTCAAAAATGTTATATTTTTAAAATACTAGTTATTGTTAGCTATGTCCTGCACTTCTTGTGCAGTATTGTGTTCTTCCACCTAAAAATATCTCAACTGCTTAAAAAGCAACAAACCAATGTCCATGATGTAGCCAAAGACATTGGACTATTTAAAGAGAGGAAAATTGCCTTATAAGAAACTTCACAAAGTGTTTAAAGTGCATCTGATGTTCTTTTTTTACCCCCTTCATAAAAGAAATCCACATTCTCATTTATGGCTATTTATGGTTTGTAGAACAGCTGGACGAACAGGCAGGTTGGTTTTATTTTATTTTATTTTTTTTGTGCGTAAATAAAATCAGATTATCTGTGCCATTATTATGGAAATTATTTAATATTTAATATCCTGCAACAGTTGAGGTGGCTGCTCGCATCTCTCCATGCCATTACTATTCTCCATGTGACATTAATCATGTAATTACCGCTGTTTGCTTGGTGACATCCAGTCAGCGTTTTGGTGCCTTTTACCTCAGCTTCATTATTCAACACTGAAAAGGTTACATTGATTTGGATTTTCTCTGGAGGGGGGGGCTTTTTGCAGTCTTAGCGAGGAATCTTAATATATCATATCATTTTTGACAGTGGTGGCGAGAGGCCTGAGGAAACGTGGCTATTGGTTTTTGGATGTCAGGGGGATTGTGTTTGCATTGCAGAGCAGCCGCTGGTATGAAGAGTAATGACCGAGAGACAGAGATAATGTCAGGGTGGAATTTTCTGCATGCGCGGTGGCAGGTGAAATGACAAGCCTTTATTTATGACACAACAATCTTTGTGCTTTCAATTTGCCCAAGTTGCTGCCTAATGACCTTTTTCAGAATGATATCCCTGTCCGACGTTGGACAGCGTTTCGCATCCTTTTAAGGGTCTTGATACATTTTGTTCTCTCTTTTCTGTGTCATTTCTTTTCTGAGAGATTTGATAATGTTTATGCAATGTCTTTGCATTCACTGAAACAATTACAGTCAATACTGAATAGACTTGTTTTATTATGTTTCATATAGCAGCTTTGTCTCATTTTTGTCAACTTGTTTGCAATAATAAACAAAAATAAATAAATAAATATTAAATTAAATATATGTATATATTTAATTTTTTAGTTAATTTATTGCCTCTGCTTTCTGAAAACTCATTTCAAATCTTGAGAATAATCAAGCATTTTATTTGTTGAAATCAGAGTTTTTTGTTTTGCTTTACATAAAATATATTTAAATTTTACAAAGAACGCAGCATTTGAAAAATAATTAAGGGCACTTATTAATTATTAGTTTGTCCAAACATTTTATAAAGAAATTCATGAAAAAATCTAATGAGATCAAAGTTGCAGATCGTATTGCATTTTGAGTTGAATGGATTGTTACATAAGAAGTAAAAAACTATTTTGCATGTGAAAGTAAACACAGTTTTTTCAAGAATAGCTTGTTTTCTTACACAAAGTATCTCTTTTGACTCATCTTTCTTACTTAAATTTAAAAGTGCATTTACAGTGTATAAAGTTGCGTGGTGAATCCTGATTAAATTCTGAATCCTGATATGTGATTGTCATGCACATCTTATCAGGGAAGCACGGTTCAGTGATCAGCAGTAATTCTCCTCCAAAGGCCAGAGGGTGCTCTCACACAGAAACTGGAAACACACCACAAAGAAGAGTCCTAGGAAATCAAACAGACTTGTAGCGGCTTTTGTTGATTTTATTGATGACCACGGAATCATCTCACAAAATAATTTATTTCACACTCAACTCACTTAAAATGTTTTTAATTTACATTTGACCAAAGTTATGAGGTGAGTTTGGAGTAAAAACATTATAAAATGTGGACACAGACACAAAACACAGAGCAATAGTTAACTGTAAAGCAACACAAACAACTGTCAAATTGCAAAATGATTATTATTGATTTCAGAATCATCGTAATGAAATCATCTGTCAATTTTGCGTAGCTTGCCAGTAAGCTGTGGCACTGTCAAGTAAACACTGCTCCATTAGAAAGCAGGCTACAAAACTGGCTTCTTTTCTTCTTTTGTGTTTAACTGGAAAAAAAACTAAACCCTAACAAGGGTGAATAAATGATGACATAAAGTTTATTTTTGGGAGAACTATCCCTTTAATAGCTCAGCTTTAATATACAGTAATATAAAGTACTAAATATACTTGAGTTGAATTCCATTATAACTATTTATCATTACTGAGCTTAGTGTATGCGGCACGGTGGCTCAATGGTTAGCACTGTCACCTCACAGAAAGAAGGTCGCAGCTGGGCCAGTTGACATTTCTGCATAGAGTTTGCATGTTCTCCCTGTGGGTTTCCACCGGGTGCCCAGTCCAAAGACATGCTGTACAGGTGAATTGAATAAACTAAGGCCCCATTTACACTAATACGTTTTAGTTTTAAAACATAAAACGTTTGCTACGGTAATGCCTTCTGTCCACTCTACCCCAGAGTTTTCGAGCCCTGAAAATTGAGTATTTTGGAAATGCTGAGGCCGTTTTTGCTTTAAAACACTGCTGCTCCGTGTCAGTGTGGATAAAGGAAAACGGAGACATCTAAAAATGGAGGTGCGGCTGTCAACATTCGCGCTACCTGGTTGGGACTTTTTCTAAATATCAAGTATGCAAAGATCATACTTGCATCCTTTCCTTGTAAGTTCAGATTTCGCATGTTTATAACCAACTCCCGAGGACATGAGAACACGTCAGATAAATTTTCAAATGTAACGGCAGTGTACCTTAAGAACGTCATTCGCATCTTAAAGGGCACCTTTGATGAAAAATCTACTTTTTAAGCAGTTTGGACAGTCATATGTGTAGTTATAGTGTATAGACGGTCATTTTGGGGTGTCACTCGATGACACTGGAATACCCAGTCCTTTTTTTTCAATTTAACAGCATAAAAACGGTGGACCAATTGGATCGGTTTTGAGATCGACCGCAACTTGACGTAGGAGTGAGGTCCCCTCGCCCACCGAATTGATTGACAGCTGCGTATTAACATGTCTCCGTAGTAACGTGTATAATCATATCAACAAGACAGGACATTCGCAAAGCAACCGGGAATAAAAGGTCTGTTCAGTTCGCGAAGGTCATCAGTCATCATCGAAAGTGATCAAGAGTGAGTTTCACAAGTTTAACACGTGTTTAAAACTGTGCATGTTTGTAATGAACTACAGCCATTTACTTCAGCTTTACTTCATCACCACAGCCGCGTGTCAGCAAAAAAGACGCTTCAATCTCAGTTTGTTGACATTAAATCAGGTTTATTGTGTACATTAACAAAACAGTAATCCATACAGCAGTGGATATTAGCCCGTATCCTTTCAAATTTGCTTGCAAAATCGCGCGCTGTCTGTGTGTGAACGAACTCTATAACTGCATTGTGCCTGACTCATCGTTGCAACTCCTTAACAAACACATTAAACAGTCATTGGTAAAGTTCTTACTGTTGTATTTCTCACAAACGTAGTGAGATCTGCTTCTCTTACATCTGTTCCTGTTGTTTCTGTGTGTCTGACGCAGCCGAGGGCGGAGATTGAGGCACGCTGACGGGAACGGTGAGCGGGGAGAACTATTCTTAAAGGGCCAGTGCAAAAAACAGGAAAAATTTGTTTAGAGCTATAATGGAACAACTTTAGGCAGCTATAATTAATAATCTGATGGGTATTTTGAGCTGAAACTTTACAGACAAATTCTGCTGACACAAAAGACTTATATTAAATATAAAAAAGGGGTCATGTATGTGCCCTTTAAGAATAAAGTTAAAGCTTGACATAAAGCACTGTCTCTTAATTTTTTATAACATCTTAAACATAACAGAGACCAAGGCTCAATCCCAATTCTAACCCTTAGCCCTTCCCCTTACCCCTTACAAATATCTTTAGCTTGAAGGCGTAGGGTTAAGGGGAAGGGCTAGATAGCCCTACAAACGGAGATTTTCCAGGACCACACTCGAAACCAAGAGGTAAGAAGATTTCCCACAACACACCAGCTACAACAGCAGCATGACTGCACACAGAAGTCAGGAGATGCACAAATTAGTATTATTTGTCATTATGAATACTTACAACAAACAAGCATATCTTTTAAAACATTTATAACCGCACTCTTGGTTTAAAAAAAAAAAGGCAAAACAAAAACCACTAGTAATAGTAATAACTCGTATATACTGTAGCAGTCCCACAACATTCTGTCACTCGATGACACTGGAATACCCTGTCAGAAAAGTCTAGTGGCTGGAAATGAGCTTTTTAAAGGTGTCTGCTATAATGTTAATGTTGTACTTGTATGTTTACATAGATGAATATGGCCACGGTGTAAATGCACAGTAGTTACGATCTTATTGCCATGTTATATTGTAATGATGACATGATATACGCCTTCAGTGATTTCCTGAAGATAAATAACAAAGTAACAGACCTGGAATAACTACCGCAGTCGCAATCGTCTGATCTCATATGAAGCAAGAGATTGCGTTGAGATATGATGACATGTGCAGGTGTTGTAGTGCTGTCCCATTTCCTAGGGGTAAATTTTGAAGCCCTTCACATTCTGTTTCAAGGGCCAAGGGAAAGGGGTAGGGGTACAAAAATAGATTTGGAATCGGGCCCAAAAATGTTAAGGAGTCATATACAGTATGTCACAAAAGTGAGTACACCCCTCACATTTCTGCAAATATTTATTTATATCTTTTCATAGGACAACACTGCAGAAATGACTCTTTGACACAATGAAAAGGAGTCAGTGTAAAGTTAGTTTAGCAGTGTAAATTTAGTGTCCCCTCAAAATAACTAAAAATACAGCCAATAATAGCTGAACCCCTGGCAACAAAAGTGAATACACCCCTTAGTGAAAATGTACAAATTGAGCACAATTAGACATTTTCCTTCCCCTGTGGCATGTGACTCATTAGTTTTACACTGTCTCAGGTGTTTCCAGATAGAAGGCGAGTTAAATTTGGTATAAAAGCTCTTCCACTCTCTCAACTTGGCCACTGAAAGTTCAACATGGCATCTCATGACAAACAACTCTCAGAAGACCTGAAAAAACAAATTGTTACTTTGCATAAAGCCTAGGCTATAAGAAGATAGCCAACACTCTGAAACTGTGCTGCAGCCAAGACCATTCAATGCTTTAAGAGGACAGGTTCTTCTCAGAACAGGCCTCGCCATAGTCAGCCAAGGAAGCTGAGTGCACGTTCTGAGCGTCACATCCAAAGATTGTCTTTGAAAAAAGACGGATAAGTGCTTCCAGCATTGCTTCAGGTATTGAAGGGATGGGGGGTCAGCCTGTCAGTGCTCAGACCGTACGCCGCACACTGCACCAAATTGGTCTGCATGGTTGTCCTCAAAGGAAGCCTCTTCTAAAGATGCACAAGAAAGCTCGCAAACAATTTGCCGCAGACATTCAAACTAAGGACCAGGATTACTGGTACCATGTCCTGTGGTCTGATGAGACCAAGATAAACCTATTTGGTTCAGATAGTGTCAAGCGTGTGTGGTGGCAACCAGGTGAGGAGTACAAACACAAGTGTGTCTTGTCTATCATTAAACATGGTGGTGGGAGTGTCATGATGTTGGACTGCATGAGTGCTGCTGGCATTGGGAAGCTACAATTCAATGAGGAAAACATGAATTCTGACAAGTACTGTGACATACTAAAGCAGAGCATGATCCCTTTCTTCCGGAAACTGGGCCATAAAGCAGTGTTTCAGGATGATAATGACCCCAAATACACCTCACTGGCTTGCTAAAGGGACTCAGGGTAAAGATGGACTGGCCAACCATGTCTCCAGACCTAAACCCCTTAAAACACCTCTGGGGCATCCTAAAAAGGAAGGTGGAGGAGCACAAGGTGGTGATGTTGTGATGGAGGAGTGGAAGAGGATTCCAGTGGCAACCTGTGAAGCTCTGGTCAACTCCATGTCCAACAGATTTAAAGCCGTGCTGGAAAATGATGGTGGCCACACAAAATATTAACTTTTCAATTTTTTTCTAAGGGGTGTACTCACTTTTGTTGCCAGGGGTTCAGCTATTATTGGCCGTATTTTTAGTTTTTTTGAAGGGACACCAAATTTACACTGCTAAACTAACTTTACACTGACTCCTTTTCATTGTGTCAAAGAGTCATTTCTGCAGTGTTGTCCTATGAAAAGATATAAATAAATATTTGCAGAAATGTGAGGGGTGTACTCACTTTTGTGACTTACTGTACATATTTAAATAACCGTCATCTTCACTGTATGCCAGTTTAAAACAAAACAGAATTAAATAACTGCCTCCTTTCATCTTCATTGAAAAATATGAAACATTAGGCTCACTGTGTGGTTTTGGCAATATGTGCTTAATGTCACACAACAAAGATTATCAGATTCAATGCATGGTGAAATACAAAATCGCTGTCTCTTTTGCTGAATATAATAATCAGTAAGCTTTCATTTGAATAATGTATAATAATTATAAAAGTATAAAATGCATTAAGTTTATATAGTACAGATAGGAAATAAAGGCAAGAAATTAGTCAAACGTGTAATGCCAGAGTGCGTGTATGGTCATGTGATGTGTGTTTTAAGCGGTGTAGTGTGGATGGAGAGCTTTTCAGTAACGCTCATTTTGCTAAATCACAATTTATAGAATGTTCCTTTCTATAAAAGTATGCATCTCTGTGTATATCCACAGAGATTTATCCACCAATTGTGTAGAAAGCAGCAAATCAATAGCTGTGACATAATTATTTGAAGGGAAAAAAAAAATAGGAAACACATTACGGTAAAAATACAACAGTACTGAATAGGCTTGTGTCATTATGTTTTATATAACAGTTCTTTCTCGCTTGCACTGTCTCTATAATACAGAAGTGAAAGATGTAATTCTTTTCTGAGAGATTGCTGTGGTCTTGAGCTACAGATGTTAAGACTTAAACGTGCGAGACATTACATCATCTTCTCTCTGATCTGGTGAAGTGAAACATTGGATGAGAATGTTGCGTGGGGTTCGACACAATGTTATATCAGATAAAACAACCACCAGCACTGACAGAAGAAAGATTTGCTCTTACGCGAGCTTATTAGTATTCATTTGTATTAGTGGTTGTGATATGCGTGCATTTGCCACACTTTTCATAGAAAGTAAAGCATACATTACTTACAGTACGCATTATAAATGTAAGAATTGAAATTAAAACTCTTTAAAATTTTGTAATAATAATAAATATCAGGGGTGACACAGTGGCACAGTGGTTAGTGATTCCGCCTTACAGTAAAGAAGGTCACTAGTTCGAGCGCCAACTGGGTCAGTTGGCATTTCTGTGTAAATAAGGTGTGAATGCAAGTGTTTGTGGGTGTTTCCCAGTGCTTGGTTGTGGCCGGAAGGGCATCCGCTGCGTAAAACACATGCTAGATAAGTTGGCGGTTCATTCCGCTGTGGCGACCCCTGATTAATGAAGGGACTAATCCGAAAAGAAAATGAATGAATAATAAATATAATATTTAAAAATAAGAATATTATAAATTATAATAATAAAATCCATAATAATGAATTCCGCATTATTATTATTATTATTATTATTATTATTATTATTATTATTATTCATTCATTCATTCATTTTCTTTTCGGCTCAGTCCCTTTAATCATTTGGGGTCGCCACAGCGGAATGAACCGCCAACTTATCCAGCATTTGTTTTACGCAACGGATGCCCTTTTAGCTGCAACTCATTTCTGGGAAAATTTATTATTATTATCATTAATATTATTATTATTATTGTTAATGCATTAATAATTGCAAACAATTATTTTATTGCGCGTTAATACATTTTGAAGCTTGGTTGTTCACTACATACCCGTAAGCCATAGGTCACAAGAGGTTGGGTGGTTGATTAGCACCACTGCTGCCTCTCATTCATAAAGTAGCACATTCTGATGATGCAATATGCTACCCATCAGATTTTGCTACCAGTGTAAATTTTAATGTGAAGTAGTGTGATATGAAGCTGTAATATCGCTCTAGTCTATGTAATCCCTAACTTTAACCTCAGAACCATTCAAATACAGTGTTGGTAGCATAACCTGATGGGTAGGATAAAATGTCAGGACATCTGTTAGTTCAAAAATATGGATAGCGAACTCTTATACAAATATTTTCAGTGAAGTTGTCAAAACAAAACTATATGTGGCTACTGCAAAGCAGAGTTTTTATATCGCTGAAGTACTTCAAGTCTGAAGTACGATATCACTTGAATGCTGTACACACCGTTGGTGCCAGCAAATCACACCCAAACAAACAGTGAAGGAGGTAACTGCATGCTTCGTCAGACTCCTTCAGAGAGTTCATTTACTTTTTCAGATGAGAATCTAGTGTGTCTTAGCAACTGACTTGGTGCTCAGGAATAAGTAAATGCTGGGTTGATAAACGAAGTTGACTTTGTCCTTGTGTTTTATTTTTATTTTCAAATGTTATTCATTATTTATTTTGGGATGCTGAGGTTATCTAAAGGAAATTCAGTAAAAACTGGTAGATTAAAGTCCCCTGCACAGTAAACTTTGTTGTTGTTGTTGTTTTGCTGTTGTTGTTGTTGTTGTTGTTGTTTTACCTCACTCTTAGGAATGACAGCTGCTACAGAATGGATTATTTATGTTGTTTCCTTATATAATTAAAGGTTTTTGTTTGTACCAGTTGCAAAATACATTTCCGAATGCTTACTAGACCAGTTATATTGTTAGGATCAAGCCTCTGAAATCTGAGCATAACTTCACAAATAAATCACAAATGACAAAATGGCAGTGACAAAAACTGTATCTTTGGTTTTAATTAATTTGACTACACCATTAAAGTTTAGCTTTTAAAAAAAAATATTTTAACTGATAAAATGTTATGGGAATATGTTTTTTTCTTGTTCATACACTTACTCCATACTTTAAATAACAATGTGATCGCAGACAATCATTCTATGAAACACAATAAAAAATATATTATTGCCTAGCACTAACAATAATTATGATTATTAATTGTTACTAATTATTTTGCATTATTGATAATTAATGAAAATTATGCATTTACTAATACACTACTTCAAATTTTGTATTTGTTAACATTAATTGATGCAACGTGCTAACATGAGCAAGCTATGAAAAGCTACGTTTTTATTAACTAAGAAAGAATAATAAATGCTGTAAAAATATTCCAACAAATGCATTATTGTAACTAATGTAAACAAAAGTAACACTTTCGTTAAATGTTTTATTTTTATTGTCATATGTTTTGTTCCCTTTTAAGACTCTTGGTGTGTTTTCTTCAAATTAGGTAAGATGGGGAAATGTAAAATAACTTAAGTGAAGTTTCATAAACTAATTTCGAGAGGAGCACGTGATAGGATTAGCACGCCTGGCTGATCATCTGTAATCAGCAATGATCCAATCAGAGCGATCCAAGCTTTACTATAAACAAACCATTTTTTTCCCTACTGCTCTACCTTCGTTTTGGAAGAATCCCCCCTTCCACCCCATCTCCTCCTTTTTCCTCCCTTTTCTAAGGGGGAGCTTTCAAGACCTATCTGATCTCGGATCTCCTTATATGCTTATTGATTGGGCTGATAACTCCGAGCTCAGGGTTCTCTGCCGGGACAGCATGCCAAACCTGCTATAAACGCTAAGCATATCTAAGGGTGAACTCTTGAAATGTAGCTGAAATGAATTTTAGAAATTCTGCTGTGTGACAAGTAATTATATGGTGACATTTATGATAACATTGGGATAAAATGAAATGGTAAAACAATATCAGTGTAAGATATAATTAAACAAATATATCTATAATAAAGCTATATTTTGTAAAAATGCAATGCCTACACATTCTTATAATGTCAGACTGTATTATCCCAAGAAGATCTTTCTTGAGGTTTTTCTTGTCTTTAAGTCGTGAACCTACTGTACACAATCAACATACTGTAGACAAAACAGAAAGAGAAATGCATTTTGAATCCTTCTCCAGGTGCTGAATTTGCATAAAGAACAATATGTGTTATATTTTAGAGACAATGACAGCATCACGAAAAAAAAGGATGAAAAGTTCATCCACCCACACAATATCTCAGACCAGCTACTATACGGTGAGATTATAAGGTAACAGCTGAATAATTGAACAGAATTTTTATGTGCTATTCTCTACGACTGCCTTCAAGGTATCTCTTTTCTTATAAAAGCGGCGTATAGCAATTTCGTGGCGATATGTGACCATAGCAGATGGATCTATGAAATAGCTTGGTTATTTGTTTATGAACTTTCTAGAATATATTTGATGAAACTTTCGAATAAAAAGGCCTTTCATAGTAGACTGTAGCCTCCTGTAAAGATGCATTCTAGGCTCTCGTTTAGTTTACAAAAGTGTCAGGATGTTCAATTTCATGCAGAAGCAGTTTCATCTTATGTGAAACGTTATAGAAAATAAAGACATACGTGTGGGTGCGTGTGTGTGTGTGTGTTTAAGATACTCAAGAAGGCTGTTAAATCTGGCCATGAAATGGGTTTACAGCCAGTCTCTCATCCGTTTCATGAGGGCTGGAGCTGGTCGCCCAAGAACAGGCATTTGGGTCACATCAACCTCTCTGCTTTTCCATGCTACATTAATCTAACTATCCACCTCAAATCTGCTGTGAAATTAGCCCGTCTAAATACAGATGACTTAGGAGATGTTTGTGCAGAGAATATATCTAAGGAAGACGTGTTTGCCCGAAAGAGACATAGTAAGAGATTATGAAGGAGAGACCAGGCCTGCACATTTATTTAGACAATTTTATAGCTAGTTTGCATTAGTGTCATTAAAAAAGTTGAAGTTTTTAGCACATTATAGTAATTGTAAATATGTAAAAGTAGCCACACTTCGGCTGATTGCTTTTTTAAACTACTAATTTAAAGTGAACCAAAACAACACAATTATTGAGAATGTTTGGATACAACTTAATTGTTTTATGTTCACTTCACTTAAATCTGTGATGTTAACTTAAATCAATTTGTGTTGGTACAACATCAATGACTTGTCTCCACTGAAAAGAATGGTTCATTGAAAATGGTTGCAAAAAATGTATATAAGCTGAATTGAAACAAACAAATTAAGTTGAACATTACTAAATTTAAATTGTTTAGCTGTTGTTGTAGTTGTAAATGTTTGTAGTTGTTTTAAATGGTTAGCTTTTTTATCAATCCATTGAATGTTTTGTTTAGTATCGAACACTGCACCTTTTCTGTATATTTTAGTAGTGTCAATAGTACAGGCTGTATTATTTCTCTCTCTTCTCTAAATTAACACACATTTTTCTTAAAGACATGTTTTCATAGAAACACAATAGTCTTATATTCAGTTTTATATTCAGAAAATAAAGGCATCATGGTGACTAAATACAAGCATTTATTCTAAATAATCATTGTGTGATCCACCACTAAGGCCCAATCCCAATTGTACCCCTTCGCCTGCCCCTTACCCCTACCCCTCATTTTGCACGTTCATGTGAAGGGGTAGGGGTGTCCCAAATCCTTTTTTAGAATTCTTTTTTTTTTGTTTCTTTATTTTATGCCACTCTTTCAGTATGCCAATCTTACAGCAATCATTCATTCATTCATTCATTCATTCATTCATTCATTCACCCATGTATTGATTGATTTCATTTACTCATTCATTTATTCATTCATTCAATTATTTGTTTGATTTGTTTGATTTATTTAGTTTGTTTATTCATTGGTTGGTTTGTTTGTTCATTTGTTCGTTCATTCATTGTTTGCAGGTTGGTTTGTTGATTGATTGATTGATTGATTGATTGATTCATTCATTCATTCATTCATTCATTCATTCATTCATTCATTCATTCATTCATGTATTGATATAATCATTCATTCATGTATTGATTGCTTTCATTCACTCATTCATTCATTTAATGATTTTTTTCGTTTGTTCGTTTGTTTGTTCGTTCATTCACTCATGCGTTGATTGATTTAATTTGTTTATTCGTTGTCATGTTTTTACATTTGTTCATTTTTTAGTTCGTTCATTGTTTGCTGGTTGGTTCATTGGTTGATTGATTGATTGATTGATTGAATTGATTGATCCATTCATTCATTCATCCATGTATTGATAATCATTCATTCATTCATGTATTGATTGCCTTCATTCACTTATTTATTCAATGATTTTTTTCGTTCGTTCGTTTGTTTGTTCATTCATTCATTCATGCGTTGATTGATTTCGTTTGTTTATTCGTTGTTTTGTCTTTACATTTGTTCATTTGTTCATTTATTCGTTGTTTGCTGGTTGCTTTGTTGATTGATTGATTGATTGAATTGATTGATTGATTGATTGATTGATTGATTGATTGATTGATTTATCCATCTATCCATCCATCCATCCATTCAAGTATTGATACCATTCATTCATTCATTTATGCATTGAATCATTTAATTAATTAATTAATTCATTCATTCATTCATTCATTCATTCAATGATTTTTTTGTTCATTCGTTCATTTGTTTGTTCATTTATTCACCCATACGTTGATTTATTTCATTTATTTATTCATTGGTTTGTTTGTTAGTTTGTTCTTTCGTTCATTGTTTGGTGGTTGGTTCGTTGATTTATTGGTTTGATTGATTGATTGATTGATTGATTAATTGATCCATCCATCAATTCATCCATCTATCCATCCATCCATAGGACAGTTGCAAAGGTGACAAAGTTGGAAGAAGCTAGATGCTGGCAGAGCATGTCTAAGAGTGTTCCACCCATTGACAGCATTTAGTGCTCCAGATAGAAGGGTAATAAAGCTGGGGAGGACATTTAGAGGAGTAAATGGGGCAGTTTGAGTTGTGTCACGATTGAGGAAGATTGATTATATCAGCGGAGGACACCACTGTGATTCACTTCAATGAGTAAATCTCGCTGCTCCCACTAGGGTGAGTGATCACATTCTAGTTGGAGGTTTACTTTTGTTTATTTATTTATTTTCCGCTTAGCAACACTCTTGCGATATGCCCCTGCATTCATCAGAAAAAAGGAAACTGGATGTCCCCAAACACTGGTTGCTAGGCATCAGAACAGAAAAGGCCGTTACAGCTGTCATGACATTTCAAAAACATTTTTATGTTTCTGCTATTCCAGTTTACCCTGGTGACATTTAGAGAAGAATGAATATAAAGCTTTGAAAGCAAACTAAAGATTACACAATCATGCCTTATACTGTATGTACAGGTATTTTTTTTCCCTTCCCTGTTGTAAAAAAGTCATTAGGTACAAGCTGTGTTTGCTTCAAGCAGTTTTCCTGTTAGCCAGCTGCTTCTTTGCATGAAACTGAGCAAAGGTGTTCACCTTCTGCTGTTTTACTAACCCAGAGAAAACTTTCCAGGCATCTCCGGGTTTGCTGTATGGCTGGTGTAAGAAATTCTCTTTGTGTAGCACACAGTGGATGCATTAGTAATGGACGACTCTGGTTTTCTCTCCTGTTCTGTGGAAAAATTCGTCACGAACATATTACGGGATTTAAATCGAGGAGTCATTGCTTGGGTACACCTAGTCCTGCCTCATTAATATTCACTATTTAACAGGTACTTTACGGACTGCAATCAGATGTCACTTTAACTTCCCCTCAAACACCAACCGAGCCCCTCATCCGCATAAAAAATACACAAACCTTCTCTTCTACTGAGGATTTTTCTTTTTTTTTTGTAATGAGAAATGTGTTCCGACAGAAGCGCTTGTGCTGAACGGCACAGCCATGCAAAATGAGGTCATGCCAGAGAGAATGTTAAGCAAGTAACGTAAATGGTTTCATTTTCTGCTTTCTGTGGTTTAAAGGAGGAGAAAAAAAAGAAAGTCCAATGTTAAGCTTGTTCATTATCCACCCGAATTCAGCAAACAGCATTTGGTTAAAGCTCTACACGCACCATTTAATTGGTGGAAATGTGAGGTGGTGGAGCGCTTCATTAACGTTTGGCAAAATCAAGCTAAATTCAATCCTTTCAGCGTCTGTGTGTCTTTAACAACAGCCTGCTGATAAAAAAATAAATAAATAAGCCCACACCTCCACACAAGAAAGTTAACACTGAGTAAAATTGATAGGCAATCTGGAGCAATGATTGGGCAGCCTTGGCTGATCTTTAACTGCTCGCTACAGGGGATGATAGAAATTGTCTCTCTCGCTAAACCAGCCCAGACACTATTTTACGATCACGGCCACTGCTTCACTCAATGATGCGGCGTCCGACAATCAGCGGCCTTCTGTTCTGTGATATATCAGCTAACTCAAATGACTCGATTAATATATAATAGATAGAAATGTATTCTGGTCTGTTTGGGCACATCGCAAAATTTGGGCAATCTCGCAGGTGTTTTGCCAGTGCAGAACTGTTATCTGCACAGTAAGCACCATTTATTTCTGGTTTGTGCAAAAGTAGCATATGTCCAGGGCTCAAAAATAAGGATGTCTGGTGCATTTCTGTTTATTTATTTATTTTATGTACACACAAATACTCTACTGGTCCATTTTATTTAAAATGCACATGAAAAGAAATACCTTTTTAACAACCATCTCTATTCATTTTATTTTAAAAAAATTAAAATTATAACATTGTGAAATAGGCGACATGGTGGCTCAGTGGTTTACTCTGTAACCTCACAGCAAGTAGGTCACAGGTTTGAGTCCTCACTGGGCCAGTTGGCATTTCTGTGTGGAGTTTGCATGTTCTGCTCGTGTTACCGTGGGTTTCCTCCAGGTGCTTCGGTTTCACCCACAGTATTGGTATAGGTGAATTGAATAAACTAAATTGGCCGTACTGTATGTGTGTGAAGGTGGATAAGGTGGCGGTTCATTCCACCGCGACCCCTGATGAATAAAGGGACTAACCCGAAAGAAAATGAATGAATATCGTGAATTATTGATGAAAGTTAATAAACTATTTTAAAATGTTCATTCCTGTTAAAGCAAAGCTTAATTTTGAACATCCTGTATCTCATTCTTTAGTGACAGAATTCTTTTGATAGAATAGCTTTTGGTACTAACATTTTTGGGGTATATATGATAAAAAGCTAGTTTAAAAATTAGGCTGAAATTTCAATCCTTCTGCAGGTATTCGGTCAATGCAGATCTGGTATCAGACCACTTAGGCCCCGTTTACACTAGTGCGTTTTAGTTTTTAAATGGCGTTTTAGCGTGAAAACGATCCGCGTCCACACTAGCGTTTCTGAACATATCTCCGTCCACACTACTCCACCAAAAACATATATCACGTGACCATTCACGCACTCTGGGCATGCGCGTTCAAGTATAAAGAGGAAGCATATGTCTCGCTCGGCATTTGGTTATTGTTAGTCAACAAACGCTAACCCAAAACCGACGTTCTAATTAGGGCTTACGCCGATTAGCGAGTGCTCGAAAAATAGCTTGCCTCTTGCGAATATATGCAGCTGTTGTAGTAAAAAAGGCAGAGTTTAACTGCACAATAGCGCCTTAAACGGACAATAGTGCAAACAACGCTCCCATTTCTGTGTCCAGCAGCCATGCCTCCGTTTTCAGATCTCTGCATTTTCCCCCATCCACACTGACATGGAGCAGCAGCGTTTTCAGAATGAAAACGGCCTCTCCAGCGTTTCCAAAACAAAAACGCATTTTTTTCAAGGCTTAAAAATGATACACACATACACTAATATAAATTATTACTTTTTAAAAGGTTTTCGTCTCACATGATCCTTCATAAATCATTATAGTATGCTAAATTTGGTTTTCAAGAAACATTTCCTATACGATTCTTACTATTTTCGTAATACTTTAGAATAAGACTGTGTTAGTTAATGTTAATGTACTGACTGCACATGAACAGATAGTTAACAGTATTTTTATGACACCGTTTATACATCTTTGTTAACATTAGTTAATGAAAATAACGATTTTTATTTGTTAATTAATACTAACATTAACTAATGAAACCTTATTTTAAAGTGACTGTTTTCAACTTTGTTAGTCAAAGAATTCTGAAAATAAAAAAGATTAATACAAAAGCAGCACAACTGATTTCAGCATTTATACATAAAAATGAATGTTTCTTAAACACTAAATCATCATATTAATGTATATAAACATAACCTATGCAGGATATTTCTTAAAATGTCCCTAAAAAGTTCAGCTAGTGCATCACATAAGATTAAATAGATATTAGAAGTTATTCTTTTAAATGTTTCACTGTAATGATGCTTTTACTGCATTACTACGTTTGGTCGAATAAATGCAGCTCTGATGAGACAAAGTAATTATTTTCAGAAACATGAGGTGGGGTTTATTTATAAACTAATTTTGAGAGGATCACGTGCTTATGATTGAACACAGCTGGTACCACATCAGCTCAGCATATTGCACCAATCAGACGAATCCTGACACACTATAAATTACCAGAGCTTTCTACTCTGGTCATCTTCGTCTTGAAGAATCCCCCCTTCCACCCCAACTCCTCTTCTTCTCTGATAGGGCGGCACGGTGGCCCAGTGGTTAGCACTGTTGCTTCACAGCAAGAATGCCGCTGGTTCAGCCTCTGCCCGAGCCACTCAACGTTTCTGTGTGGAGTTTACATGTTCTCCTTGTGTTTGCGTGGGTTTTCCCCAGGTTCTCCGGTTTCCTCCCACCATCCAAAAAACATACAACATAAGTAAATTGACTTCTTTTAAATAGCATCTTAAGGCAACTCTAGTCAGATATATCTCAGCACGTTCACAAGCGGTGGGAGTTCTCAAGACTTACCTGAGCTCAAACTCTCCTCTTGCCCTTTAAACGGGAGGGAGCCCCGGGCTCAAGGATATTCTGAGCTCAGGGCTCTCTCCCGGGACAGCATGCCAAATACGCTTCAATATCAATCATCAGCTAAGTGTGAACTCTTGAAATATAATTCCAAACTTTTGACTGGTAGCGTACACATTAGAGGTGGGAATCTTAAGGCACTTAACGATTCGATCCGATTCCGATTCTGGGAGGAACGATCCGATTCCCAAAACGATTCTTAATTAATTATCCTGCTGTGCAAAAAATACTCTAAACTTTATATTTTAACCAAAATTGGAGTTACTATGCTTTTTGTATATAGTTAGAATATCTGTTTGACAGTATTGCCAAATTAAAAAGGATTAAGAATATTTCTTTTTCAATACTTTTAATTTATTAACAAAGTTATTTTCAGGATTAACAAACTCTGAATGAATGGTAAGCCATACAATTGCAATGAACAATCATTAAGAATAAACAGTTCTCAATTTGTATGACAATTTATGTGACAAAAAAAAATTGTGTGATCAATACACACACTGTGTAATCAATTTGCACACTCAAACACACTCAATTTGTGTGACAAAACAAAAGTGTGACAATTTTTCAGTTTATTTTGAACATTTTAACAAAAAATGTCTAGAGCCACACAAAAAAAAATCTTTAAAACAGGCTAATGCAGAAGAAAAATGTCAGGGAACAAATTAAATACAAACTTAAATATTCAACATCTAGGCTGGCCTACCATAGTTTATCTAATATAATACTATAATACTAAGTTTTTGTGTAGGAACAGCAGTTGGTCCACATGTTCAGAAGTAAGTGTGCTTCGCTGTGCTGTCACAATATCACCTGCAGTGGAGAAGACCCTCTCTGCAGACACACTGGTTGCTGGAATGCATAATATCTCTTTGCCATTTTGGAGAGCACAGGAAATGACACCTTGTTGACATGCCACCAGTTGAGGGGGTCCTCTGTTAGAGGGAGTGGTGGGGTACTGCAATACCTGGTCATCTCCTCTTCAACCAAGGCAGAGGGTGACTGATGATATGGTGTATCTGAAGCATCAGAGAAGGTCTTCCCCAGCAGATTGTGAAGCAGAGATGAAGCTCTTCTTTTTGAAGTAGTAGGACAGTCATCCTGCAACTCTGTGACTTCAGGCTGTGGGCTCACTGAGATGTTGGCTTCTTTCACAGTGCTGTCTTCTAGATTGCCATGCACTTCCTGCTTTTAAGCAATTAAAAGAAATTAAAATAAACAGAGTGTAGATAAAAAATAACTCTTCCAGTAATTCAATGAGGTAATGTAAGTCACAGTATACATTATTATTTACACACTGATAAATATTTAAATATTTAAAGAAATTAGAGATTAATTTAATTAATTTAAGACATGAAATCATCACACAAATAAGCCTTAATAATATTGAGACCGTAATATTGCACTCTAATGTCACATGCTAAAACATTTAGTCAATGATGATAAAATAATTACCCCTTGTAATGATGAAGCTTCAGTGATCACTGTTTTGTAAGTTTCCTCTCTCTTTTCTTTGGAAAGAAAAGGCAGTGCCTTAAAGCGTGGGTCGAGAGAAGCACATTTGTTAAGAAGGCTAGTCTCCTGGTCAGTGGTGTACCTTTTGCTGAGGTCCTCACATATGACCCTCTTTATCTCCCTGATCATCACTGATTTTTCCTCAGTGTTTTCTTTCATGTCCTGGATCAGTTTAGCATGCAATGGGGCAATTAAACACGCAGTGGGGCTGCTCTCCTCTGACATCAGAAGTGTGGCATCTTTCATAGGCTTAAGAGCAGTTATCACATCCTCACTGCATGAAATATCGGATTCCGTGAGAGTGAAGATTTCAGCCGCTCCTTTTCTCACCTCCTGTGATAGTAACGCAGCACAGACAGCCGGCTGTTGTTCAAGAAATCTTTCAAGCATCTCATATGCGCTGTTCCATCTAGTGATGACGTCTGATTTCAGTTTGTGAGACGGAAGATTTAGTTGTTTTTGCTTCTCCTTCAACTGATGGTTTGCAATTGCGCTGCGGTGGAAAAAAGTCGCGATCCGCCTCACTCTCCCTAACAACCTTGACACAGACGGCAACTTCAGCGCTCGTTGGGAAGCCAAATTCAGCGTGTGCGCATAACATCTCACATGTGAAAACTTGCCGAGCTGTGCTGCAACAGCCATGTTAGAGGCATTGTCACTCACCAAAACCAAGTCTTTGTTCCGAATTTTCCGTTCGTCTGAAACATTGTGCAGTAGTTCAGCAATATTCGCCCCTGTGTGACTTTCGCTCATAGCACGCGTTTGCAGAACACAAGCTGCAAGCTTCCACTCATCTGTAATGTAGTGTGCCGTAATAGTGACATACGATTCTGTTGTAATTGATGTCCATGCATCGCATGTTATTGCCACTCTGTCCGTATTACTTAGGGATTCTAAGATGTGATCTTTACACTCACTGTAGAGTGCGGGGACAGCCGTCTCACTAAAATAACGACGGGAGGGCAAAGTGTATCGTGGCTCAAGTACCTGTAACATCGTGCGAAATCCTTGGTTTTCCACAACGGAGTACGGGCGCAGATCTTTGGCAATAAAACCCGCCACTGATCGGGTAATTCGTTTTGCCTTTTCAGAATTCGGTGGAAGCTTTGCTACTTGATCCAGGGTCCTTTGAATGTAACCGGGAGTGTTCGTGATTGGAAGAGAATGCTGTTTCTCCAGCTCTGAGTGGAACCGCGTAATATGTTTCTTCATGTTAGTCGTGTTGCCGAAATATTTGAATTTGGCGCTACAGACTTTGCACACAGTATGGCTTTTATCAACGACACCTTCGGTGTCTTCAGAAAATCCAAAATGTTGCCACACATCCGATTTTAAATGAGATGGTGCAGGTCGTAGTTTGTCCATTTTATTTTAAACGAAGCTAATTCACCAGCATATGAACGGTAGTCCATCAACGTCTTTTTTGTTTGGTCACGTGAGTCTTGACAGCGCTCGCATTTGAATTGAACACAGAATCGATTCAGAATTTTTGAGAATCGATTCTGGATCGTTAGATAACGAATCGCGATGCATCGATGCATCGAGCTTTTCTCCCACCACTAGTACACATACATATTTACAAAAAAACCAACATGATCTCACAGCAGTTCATAACTTGTTGATTTAATGGCTAATTTGTATGAATTTGTATGAGTTCATTCGTACAATTTATTATGATTTCCTCATCTCCCAATGACAGTTGGGTTTAGGGGTGAGGTTCGGTGCCACACCTCATTTTTAGAATAATTTTAAAATCCTAGTTTTTTAAATTATTTAAAAACATTTTGGTATGACTAAACTCGTACAAATTCGTACAAATTAGCCACTATGACAAAATGTAAAATAATTAAGTTTTCTCATGAGGTCAGGCTGAAAATACATACCTTAGTGTTTAGCTTTGAAATATTCAGAGTCCAGTTTGTATATAGAGTGGCTGCTAGGGTTCAAAGCAATTGTTTTATTTATTTATTTTTAATTTTTTGCAGGTTATTATTAAAAAAAAATCACACCTTGTGTCAGCAGACACATGAGCTGGTTATCAGACTCACTGAATCTGCATAGAGGAAATTCTCTAGAAACCTCCACATATTTCCACAGAATTAGAATGTCTGTCATTCTCTTGTGTTGATGTATATATTTAATATTTTTTGGCTGATTCAGTTATACTTTCAGCCACCAATTAAAGTGCTCTTCACGGCTCCATTCAACATATTTCATCATATTTAAAAGCATTTCATAAATTTTCACAAAGTCAGTGCTGAGAATGCCAAAAAAAGAAAAAAAAAACCTCTGCAGAATCTGCACAGCCCGCTCATTAGTATGCATTCTTCATTGCCATTCAATATTAGTTAGAACTGAGATGGATCCTCTTAATTCTAAGTAAACATTCAATTAGGGACTCAGAGATGGATTTAAAAAGACAAATAGGCTAAATATTACTAAATTATACTTGGCATATTTGCTCAAGCAAGATGGCTTTTTCTTCCAGATCTTCATTCGCAAATATTTCTCGAGGCCTGTATGGTTTGCGATTGCCCTCACCATATGACTGCAATAGGTCCCTGGTGCAATGCAGTAATAATTAGGTTTGAATCCCCAGTGCTGTTGTGCTTCTTGGAGACTGAACCCCATCAGAGCCTGGACAGAAGCACAGAGGACACGTCGACTCCTTGTGTCCCTGAGAACCAGAGGCTCAAATGCTGCTTTACAGGAAATCAATACAAGCAGGGACCCTGCCGGCTGTCCTAAGATCAGTGTGAGAGCAGGCAGACAAGCTTTTTTTTGACGCTTCGCTTATTGGTGCGCCGGCTGAAAGCAGAAGAGAAACTAGCAGAAAATATATTACGCTTTTTCACAGAAGCTGGCTCTCATTCTGCAGTAATTGACTTAAAATATGCAATGTAAAGTCGCTTCAGAGAATTGACTTGGCAAAGGAGGGAAGTACAAATGATGTATTTAAGGAATGAGCCCAAATGAGTCAAAAAAAAAAAGAAAAGAAAAAGATGAATTCTTGAGTCCTAGGCATTTGAATCGAATGTGGTATTACAATTTACATCCTTAAGATACTGGACACTTTGTAAACAAAACACCATTTTAGTAAAATCTATGACTATATTTAAATCATTTGTCAATACATCAACACTTGAACATGACTATTGAAGGAATACAGCCTGCTCTCTTGATGTTTGTGTATAAAGCTCACAACAAATCCTAATATACACAGATAATTGACCTTTGCCTAGTCCTGCCTGAAATTTAACCAGCCATTTGAACCTTAGCAACGGTTGCCATCTACCTTTCAGACGTGATGTAATGTAAGGAATATAATAATAAGGGTCATTGCAAATGCAAATTTATGAAAATGCTGCAAAATGTCAGGTTACTTACTGATAGGAAAGATAACATTCTATTCATCTGTCCATCATATTTGAGAGGTGTACGTGGTGTAAGCCATGTGCCATCTCTCATTCTTTTGATTAAAATTGATTTTATTTTTTTTTATTATTTTGAGTGAGATGCTAGTGGTCTAATCTAAATCAATGATTTATTCAAAGCTAAAAGTGCTCCCACCTGACCTGAAGATTGGCTGAATGCATTAAAAAATGGTGAAACATAACTGCTTAACCCTGTAAAGTCCACTGTTGCCGAATTACATCACTTTTAACAATTCTAAAAAAAGGCAAGCACATTTACATGATTAATGGGTCCTATTGTGTGTCCTCACAATGGAATTGGATAGAAAGTGTTTATACAGTTAGGTACTACTAAAATATGTACATTACCGCCGCACCTTCTACCGCCGCCGCGGGAGAACGTGTTTAAAGGTATGACCGCAGTTTGCGACTTTGCTGCCAGGGGGCACAAGGGGACAGGATGCGAACAGACAGAAATATACAGTAGCTGTAAATACCCTGCTACTTTTGAAGGTGAAATATTAGGACAAAACATTATAATTGCTTCATTAATCATAAAAAATTGTTAACAGCTTTATTATTATTGTAAATGATTCATTTTGGAAAAAGAAATAAAAGACCACTAAAATAAACAACAACTAAAATGAAAGTAGGTACAAACATAAATAAAAATAGGCCTAAATAAATAAATATATAAAGCAGTGTTTCAGCCTAAAAATAGAGAGATGTACAGTGTTTGATATTTTAAAGTGACTAAGACCCAATAAGCTTTTTCATTTACATTTTCATTTACATTTTTGTTGTATTTTACTATCTAATTTTGTCTCAATTATTGTCTATAAATATACTTCTCACCATCTTTTCTATAGTGTAAAATCATATTGGTAAGAAAACTAAAACAAACCAACAAAATTATAACTTAATTGAACACACCCTTTCACATAAGGTACAGCACACTTACAGTATAGTGTCGTCCTCTTGTGAAAAGGCAAAGCTGAAAATCTATGGTTAAAGTGCCACCCAGCGGCCAAAAGCTGTAGGCGCACTTCACGCTTGAATGGCGGTAAAATGGATGTTTTGAACTAGGGACATCTGTAGATCTGGTCATCCTGCCATGAACTTACTCTACCTGCAATCTTCACATTGAGTTAATCTCATTTCTTTGCACGTCTGGATTTGTCAAGATTTAAGTAAGTAAATTTCCTTATATATTTTTTTGTGTGTTTAATACAATGTCTAGAACACATACATATTTAGTAATTTTAGAAAACATTAATCAAATTTGATTTAAAACTTATTATGTCTATGTTGTAATTAAAATAACTAGAACGTTGGGTCAGAGTGGTAGCCTGTTGCGTTGTTCAGGGACAGGTGTGAATGGTCTTGACTGTGAACCTGTTAGTGCTCTGGGGAGATGCATGTGCCTATTTTAATATGAAAAGTAAAGACCATAATAGACCATTCATACAGTATTGTTTGAATGTAGTGGAATTTTGATTAGCATTTGCATGGGAATGGCATTGAAATGGTCTGCAAAATGTAAATCTGCTACAATATAAGTCTTATATGTGTTATTCACGTATTTAATTAAAATTTTCCAAACTTTTTCAGTTTCAGAATGCCATCAGTGCAGAAAGGCCATCTATTCAATGTGCAGGACGTGATTTCTGCAGTTCAAAACTGAGTATTTTGAATTGGATGCAGGTGAAATGGACAAATAAAACCATCAACCCATTGACTGCCCAGCCAATAATGACATGGACATCAAGCCCTAAAAAAAACAAACAAAAAAAACAAGTAAACACACTCGCTGTGCCCCATAAAATATTTCGCTGATTGAAAAAAGGAGTTTATGAGTCCCAGTACTGATTTTTCTGGTGCAGAACTCACCAATGATGCCACCTCCTTCCTCACCCCACTGGAGTACTTTCAAAAGTTTGTGACAGGAGACATGATTGAGGCTCTGACAAGAAACACAAATGAGAACAGTTTGCAAAAATGGAGCATCTGTAAACACTAACAGTAAGGAAATAGAGAAGATTTTTGGCATGTACCCAAAGATGGGCCTAAAGCAAGTGTCTGGAGTCTGTATGTATTGGGAGACAGACACACGGTACACCCCTGTTTATGATGCGATGTCCCACTACAGGTTCCAATCTCTTTAGACTTCATTACGCTTTCTAAACTACTTGACCGTGTCAGAGATGGAAAAGAAGCACAAAGTCTGGAAACTCAGACTGTGGCTAAATTCAGTTAGAGATGCTGCAGGGGGTATCTGAAGAGCACAACTCTGTGGATGAAATCATGATCATGAAATCAATCTTTCAAGGGGAGATACAGTAACATCAAACAATTTATGCTTGGCGAACAACACCCATGGGGTTTCAAACGGTGGATGAGAACTTGCATGATTTTGATGTGCACCAGGGGAGTGTAGATGGAATACGACTAGCCAAATCTGAACTTGGGCTCGCCTCCACACTTCCAGAGGGTCAAAACTACAAGATCTACACAGACAACTACTTCACCTGTGTCTCTTGTGCTTTTCAGATAAAAAGAACTGTCTTGGGGACTGCAAAAATTCAAACCCCACTGAATGTGCTCAAATATTTTTCAAAATATTTTTTATTAATAAATGCTCATTCATAAAAAAAAAATATGATTGTTGTGTGATTGTTACTCTTAATATATACCACTATGGGGCTAAGTAAGCAAATAACCCTGCAAACGAATGCTCTGTTTACCTGTTCAGACAAAGTGAGTACAAATACAGAAATGCTGCTCATAATTAGGCCCAACGTAGCAATATTACAACATTTCCCTAAATGTAAAAAAAAAAAAAAATAATTCCTACATTAGAGGCCTCCTAAAACTTCAATTTTTTTCTATGTTAGTGTCTTACATGGTTAACTTACGGAAGTCCCAGGAGGCCATGCATTAAAATATTTTTTCTCTTTTTTTTATGCTGTGATTGTGACTTAATTATTTCATGATCTCGACATAACAACTTTAACAACTGACGATACTCTCAAGGTCGCTATATCTTCATCAATAAAGGCGGAGAGCAGAAAGCCTCCTTCTCAAGTGCCGGACACTGATATAGAAATTGTCAATCACTGAAAGGCATAGAACTATATCAGTTTGACTCCCTGGTCAATATAAAAGCGAATGCGTTCATCCATGATGTTTCGTAGGCGTTTGCTAACGGAAGTCAGAATAAGCAGAACTTTTTGTTATGCCGAGATCACGAGAAAATTAAGTCATGATCACGACATAACAACTTTTTGTTATGTCTAGATCAAGAGAAAATTAAGTGGTAATCAAGACATAACTTTTTGTTTCGAGAAAACGAGTTATGTCGAGATCACAAGATAATTAATTCATGATCACGACATAACAAGAGAGCAAAAATATTTTTATGCGTGGCTGCTTAGGACTTCTGTATTAACTCTAGAGGACTAAAATAAGTCTATTTCCAAAATAAAAAGTGGAGTGTTCCTTTTATTTATTACTAATTATTACTCAGGCCATCCAATATATTGATGACTTTTTTTTTCTAAAGCAGAAGATTTCAGCTGAAACTGTGATCATCTGTGTTTGATAGAATTCAAGTAACAAAACAAATCAACATCATGTAGCTTTTTGACCTTAAAATAATGACTCAACATTAATGACACAAAATTAAAGGATAATATTGTAAAAGATTATTATTGTCTACATGAACATAAAAACAATATAGACTCCCACTCCTTCTTTCCCTCAGGGGGCCATAGATTTAACCTTGCACACAAGGCGAGCAGATCTGATTCTTCACAAGTGAAGCGTTCAGTTTTTCCACATACAACATCAGCCATGTAAATAGCAAATCTGTAGCACGGCTGAGTGTGATATGCATTAAAAACCACTTTGCGCGTATATGCGCACCCTATACTGACACTAAAGAACTAAGGAAAACAAATGGTTGAATATTATTGTTTTAATTGTGCTCACAACATTATTCTTATAGCTTGCTAATGTTCTGAATGAACCACTGAAGCCATGTTGTTTGTTTATTTATTTATTTATTTATTTATTTATTTATTTATTTATTTATTTATTTATTTATTTATTTATTTATTTATTTATTTATTTATTTATTTATTTATTTATTATTTAATTTTATTTATTTATTTATTTATTCATTTATTTTATTCATTCATTCATTCAATTTATTTAATTTGATTTATTAATTATTATTATTATTATTTTTTTGATGATGAAGATGTTGAACTTCACCTAAAATATCTTCATATGTATTTCAATGATGAACAAGGTCTCAGGGGTTTGAAACCACACAAGGCAGAGAAATTAATATCATAGTTTTTAATTGGGTGAAATAACCTATTAGGCTGCCCACAAGGAATCTTAAACAGCAGCAAAATCATGGCATTTGTAACAGACAATTGTGCTTATCAATCACAAGGGGGAGACCCAAGCCCAAAAAAAGTTACATATTGTTGCCCCTCATGATACATTTAATACAAATAATGGCATACAATCGCAACTTACCTGAGCTAACGCTTTTTGTTGACAGCAGAGGTGAAGAGTGTGTGAGTTGCTTCAGCATATACTGAATGCTTTATTAAAGTTGTAAACTAACAAGGTCAGCTCATGTGTGAGTTTTTGCTGGCATGTATACAATATGATTATGCAACAAAAGCACCAGATGCACTAGGGACTGTTTTTCTAAGCTGTGGATTAGAGGTAATTGATTTTACAGGACTGTTGAATGCTTGATTCTAATTAGTTGATAAACATAGTAAGGTGTGCCGTTATGTTCATACAAATGCACAGCTAAACCATTATATAACCACTCTGAATGTTTTCAGTTATTTCAAAGGTCCTTGCAGCCTATAGCAGAAAAAGAACTACAACACATAAAGGCATTGAGGAAGCAAATAATATATGTTAAATGATATTATAAACATGACTATTTGTTGCTAGATTTTTTTATCTGCTGAAAGTGCATACGTACTCCAATCCTCTAACTATTTCTCCTATACAAACAAACACACAGACACAAACACACACGCACACACACATACTGTAAGCCACATTTCCACTGGACAAAGCATTAAGGCTCAGTTGTCGGTGTTAGTGTCAATAACAAACTCACACAAACATGAAAACATCCACAGAGAAATATGTTGCCAGCTACTATTGTGCAGCTTACAAGCTACATGACATCTTAAATCAAATAAA
This sequence comes from Danio albolineatus, assembly GCA_903798035.1. NCBI lineage: Eukaryota > Metazoa > Chordata > Actinopteri > Cypriniformes > Danionidae > Danio > Danio albolineatus. Next base: position 2,077,895 of record CAIGQQ010037945.1, on the reverse strand, counting down.
CTTTTCACATTTATAAAATGGATTTGATTACAAATCAGTAACTAAATCGTCAACTAACGTGGTCATTTGTTTTTAACATGTCAATGGCCTATCGTCAATTATTTTGAGTTAATGTTACAAGTAAAGTTCTGTTTCTTATAGAGCAAGGCCTGACCAAAATATGTTCAGACCAAAGAAATTAGGACTCTTTTGAATCATCAAAGATCACAGTTTTAGCATAAATAAATGAATAAAAAAATAAATAAGGTGGTGTGGTTGTGCAGTGGGTAACGCTGTCACCTCACAGCAAGAATATCATTGGTTCGAGCCTCGGCTGGGTCAGTAGGCATTTCTGTGTGGAGTTTGCATGTTCTCCCCTTGTTCTCGTTTGTTTCCTTTGGGTGCTCTGGTTTCCCCCACAAGTCAAAAGACGTGCTATACAGTAGGTGAATTGGGTAAGCTAATATTGTCCCTAATGTATGTGGGTGAATGAGAGTGTATGTGAGTTTCCCAGTGATGGGTTGCAGCTGGAAGGACATCTGCTGTGTAAAACATATGCTGGATAAGTTGGGGGTTCATTTCCCTGTGGCGACCCCTCATTAAGGGACTAAGCTGAAAAGAAAATGATTGAATAAATAAATAAATATAAAAAACTACGCTGTGAATTGGATGGCCTGAGAGTCAATAAATTAATAGTTGTTGTTGTTTTTTTTGGGGGGGAGGGGGTGAACTATCTCTTTAATATCACAGTTCTGTATCAAAATGTCAGCATAGAATATCATAGTTGTAAAATTAGGAACAGTTTTGTTTACATTAACAAATGTTAGTGCTATATATTTATTTTATTTAAAGGTGTCCTTGTTGAAGTGTAACTATTAACTAAGAAATATTAATTATATGTACTTGCTACATGGTTAGGGTTAGAATATGGGTTAGTTTTAGGGGTTAGATGCAAATGATTATGCATAATTAATTCTAATCATTATAGTAATTACATGGAATGCATAGAACTGAAACCTTTTACAGTTAAAATAAAAACTCTAGATAACAAAATTACATTGCAGTCTTCAGTTCTTTCTCATACAATGTTCTGTATATCTGTAAGCATATTCTTATTTAGCATCAATAACCTAGGGGGGCGGAGCATAGTGAAAGGTCAATTACATTGTGACATTTTGAATCATTAAATCTGCAGTGAAACAGAAGTAGCAATATATTCTCTCTTCTCTACTGTGGTGTTTATCTGACCGTAACAGATTGCAGGAAAAAAAAATAGTAGGGCAAGGATTGGTTCTGTCCATCAGCTGTTGATTAGATTTTGTGATTAAAAAATTAATACGTGTTTGCCGTTGTGGAGGCCAGAAGGCAGTTTTAATCGGAGTAAATGACTGAAGAAGTCATTCATCACGAGAGAGAGAAGACTGCCATTTTACTGGAAGAGCTAGTTATGATAATGACATTATAATTAAACATTGAGAAGTAAAACAACAACAAAAATGCATATATGATGAATGCTTAAATGAAAGGTTTGCTCTATATCAGGGGTGACCAAACTTTTCATCTGAAGGGCCAAAAACTAAATATCATTGAGAGCCGTGGGCCGAAGATAAATATACCAAACTACTTTACATGAAAGTTACCATAGGTAATTTTATAATTTATTTAATAAAATTTCTAAATAAATAGAAAACATTACTTAATTGCATTAGCTAATGCACTATAACTTTTTAAATCATAACTTGTAGCAATTAAAAAAATGAACAATCACATTCATAACACAGTGGAGTTCAATTCTGAATACACTAGTCAAGCAGAATTTGCCTTTGACTTGAGTTTTTTTCACCAAAATCTCCGAAATTTCGATTGACGGTGTGTACATTTGAAAAAAAAAAAACTGATTAATTTACACCATTTAATTTAAACATTTAATTACAGTTATCTTTTAGCAATAAAACAAACAAACAAAGAGTTACATTGTATTTAAATGGACAATCTCGAAAGGATTACCATTATTCTCCCTCTCTTCTTAGATGGGATGGTGGGCTGAATCAGATGTTACCCACGGGCCCTAGTTTGGGCATCTCTGCTCTCTATGAATCATTTGCAATCAATTTACAACCAATAACCTGAATTTAATATATATATATATGCTGTCCTATATATATATATATATATATATATATATATATCCACTTGGATGATGTGACGGCAGTCACAGGACAACGGCGCCAGTGCGCTCACCACACACCAGCTATAGGTGGAGTGGAGAGACAGTGATAGAGCCAATTCGGTTGATGGGGATGATTGGGAGGCCATGATGTTTAAAGGCCGATAGGGAATTTGGACAGGACACAGAGGTTACACCTCTAAGTAATGTACAGTATAGAATATAAAGTCATGGTGCAGTGGAAAGATGTTTAATATTGTGTATGACTCCCATGAGCTTGGACGAGTGCATCCATATATCTCTGAAAGGACTCAAATAACTTAATAAAATCATATGGAATGACAAAGAAAGTGTTCTTGCAGGACTCCCAGAGTTCATCAAGATTATTTGGATTCATCTTCAATGCCTCCTCCTTCATCTTACCCCAGACATGCTCAATAATGTTCATGTCTGGTGACTGGGCTTGCCAATCCTGGAGCACCTTGACCTTCTTTGCTTTTAGGAACTTTGATGTGGAGGCTGAAGTATGAGAAGGAGCGCTATCCTGCTGAAAAATTTGCCCTCTCCTGTGGTTTGTAACGTAATGGGCAGCACAAACATCTTGATATCTCAGGCTGTTGATGTTGCCATTCAGTCTGCAGGTCTCTCGCAGGCCCCCATACTGAATGTAACCCCAAATCACGACTTCACCAAACTTGACTGATTTCTGTGAGAATCTTGTTTGCATGCGGGTCCTAATAGGACAGCAGTATTTGTGACGATTGGGATGCAGTTCAACAGACGATTCATCAGAAAACATCTACCTTCTGCCACTTTTCCAAATAATCAACTGGAAATCAAGCTATTATTTGGTTGCTCTTACCACTAGGATCGACGACAAGACCATTGTCAGGTAGTGTGCTATGTTAATTTTCAGGTCTTGTTGTCTTCAAGGCTTCATGCAGCAAATCTAAAGTTTATAACACTTGCAAAGTGTGCAAGTCACAATAGAAACAGTCTAATGCAAGTTACGAAAAACAAACAAACAAGCAAATAAAGGAAGATTCATTGTAGTTCAATATAAGGCTTCAACGATAAGACCACACAGTCACTTGCACAAAATAGCTCATCACGAAGAGGCTGTGTCCGATCAATAGCTCTTTCTGCTTCTCTCTCAGTCATTCACATGTACATATTTTCATTTAATAATTTTTTTTTCTCAGGCTAGATGGCTGGACACCATCTGTCTGCTCGCATCCAGCATGGATCCATTTTTAATTTGATGTGCAAGGAGCCGCTGACAGTCCCCATATCTTCAGATAAAGTAGGAGGATTATTAATGTATGACTTCAATATAATGATTTTCTCATCTGCCAATCAAGCGGCCTCCTTTTGTGGCGGCGCAACACAAATGGCTTCACTGATGGCATTTACAGAATCCCATTATGTCAGTCTGGAATATAACGAACATTAGAAAAGACTTTTTGAATCAATGGCTGGTAATTATTTTTATCTCGCCAAATACGTCCATAGAAGTCACCTAGCTGAAAATAACACTGCCTGTTAATGTGAGTGCCTGATTTTAGGGGGGTTTCATTGTAGAGAACATCAAACAAGAACAAAGAGGAAAAATGGCAATATTGTACGGATCATTTACAGTACAATGCAGGATAAGCTTTAATGATGATCTAAAATGAACAGGCCCAGCTGTTTTACTTTTTTGTTTTCAACAAAAGATAAGAAGCTAGATTAATTTTTGATGCAATTTGAGGCTTTTATATTCGGAACTATATTTAATTATACTCTTTCCATCTCTGTTTTTAATAATGTTGGGAATAGCACTTTGAGAAGGGTGAGAATTTTTCATTTGTTTAATCCCCCGGTGACTGAAAATGAAATTTATATAGACGCAATACAATTTTTTTTCTTCACTAACTGAAAGGTTCTCATATATTTCATCGGTGAAAGTAATATCTTATTCAGTCTACAACTTTAGGTCTTGAATGCGCGATCGCATCCCAGAGGATATTCAGGTTCTCAGCGTCAAACGGCACGTCTACAGTCCACACAGTCTAACGTAGACAGCACACTGTTTGGGAAAGTACTTTCTTCCTCAGCCTAAAGTAGCAGTCACACTGGACTTTGGACACATTCGATATCTATGGATTGGTGCAGTGGTCTCAGATGTTACACTCTAGAGTGTCTTTAATTGTTAAAAATACATACAGTATGTAGATTATAAACACACAGTATGTATTTGTCTGTATTTTAAATGTGCATTATTTTAGTCTAGATTTTACACCATGAACTATAGATTTTACACTTCTTCCATAAATGTGAATGGCATAGTTTGTCAAACTTGGACATTGGAGTTAAAGCCAACATTTTATCTGTTTTATACAAGCTTGTGTTTCCAATCTCTCTCAGTTGGATTTTAGTGGACAGGAAAGCTTTAGATTCAGCTTGATGCACATGTTTTTGAGTGAGACCTTGTGTTAACACTTTAATTGTGAAGTATTTCAAGGTCTACAGCCTTTAATTTCTTTTTACATTTGATAAGGTTTTATTAAGTTAAAGTTTTTCAGAAAAACACTGGGATCGAAAACACATCAGTAATGCTTATTGTCAGGACTGTCATGTAATCGATTTGTGATGTTTTTGACGCCAATTTTAAATGTCAATTTGATGTAATTTTGACATCAAGGTAATCAATTGATATCAAATGGATCAGCATTTTGATGTGTTTTTTGCTGTCATTTTGACGTCAAATTCCTCAATGGTGAGTGACATTGGGCATTTATTAGACAAAAAAAAAAAAAAAAAAAAAACAAGTTGCAGCACTCAGGAAAGGAACATTTTTTTAAAGCATGCAAACTTAAAAATAAAACTCTTGTCGTGCCAACCAGCCTTTGTGAACAGTAACTTGCAAAGCTCACTAAGTTCTTTTGATTGGTCCACGGCTTTGGAACTGTCATTGACAAAAGTTGAAATTCTTTAAAGATGTGATGCTCGTGTGCAAGGTGCTGAAAAAATCTGATTAACAGACATTCGTGTCAGTCAAGTGCTTGTTTACATAGCTTACAATGGAAAAGTAGTGAGTTTGAGTGGAAAAATGAACTCTGTGAACAGCCCCTCAGAGGGCTGCTGTTATTGTGTTCAAAAATGTTTTGGAGGACACATACAGTATACATACAGTTTTTATTTACAGTATACTGTATCTCATTATGATTCCACATATAGTGACATTGTAGAAATTTCCATTTTTTTTATTTTTTTGTTTTTTTGTCATTGCTACTTTCCCACTTTTTTTCTCACAATTCTCATAATTACCTCTTTTCTCCCCTTAATTTTTTCTTAATTACTTTTTTCTGTACCTGTGATGTTTATATCTGGTAAAGTATCTTGTACTTTATCTTCCAATCCATTTTTTGCAATATTTATTTATTTTTATTCTCATAATGCATTTATTTGTTTCAATTGCTATTGTTCGAAATAGCAGATTTTTTGCTTAGTTTTCACATCGTGCTTTACCTCAGTGATTTATATCGTTTAAAGTGACTTTATTTCTTATGTTATCACTACACAGAATGTGTTACTTTTTTATACTTTTTACAGCCTACAGCAGAAAAAAGGACCAAAGGCATTCAGAAAGCAAATAAATATATTAACCCATACAGTAAAATGACTATGTGCCACTAGATTGTTTTATCTGCTGAAAGTACATATGCCCTTTCTCTTACTGTTTCTCTCATACAAACACACACACACACACACACACAGAGACACGCACACGCGCACACACAAACACACGCACACACATACTGTAAGCCACATTTCCACTGGACAAAGCATTAAGCTCAGCTGTCAGTGTCAGTAACACACTCACACAAACATGGAAACACCCACAGAGAAATATGTTGCCAGCACTGCCCTGTTGATTTTATCAATATAACAATTTTGAATCTTACAAGCTACACAACATTTTCTTGAATTGAAGTTTTTTTTTGTTCAAGTACATCAAATTGAATCATTCACTCCTGTAAATTTAATTTAATTAGAAATCAATTTTACCTCAGGTCTGGATTTTTTTCTCTTTCTAATAAGTGATGGTCTGTCACCAATTATTATTTACTATAATCACAAATACATTTATTTCTAAGTTTATTACAGTACAGTGCTTTTAAAACATGTATTTTGACAATCAAAGCACCAGAAATGATGACTCTTGTGAATCACCAGATATCACAGGTTGTTCACAACTGTGGCTTATTTGTGACTTAATACTCATAATTACTACTTTTTTCTTAATTTTTACTGTATCTCACAGTGATATTTATATCTTGTAAAGTTACTTTGTCTCCCAATTGCATTTTGTTGCAATATTTATGATTTTTATGTCTCATAATAGCTTTATTTATCGCAATTGCATCTTTATTGTTCAGGATAGACACATTTTTTGCTTAATTTTTAAAATCATACTGTACCTTAGTGATTTATATCTTACAAAGTTACTTTATATCCTATCTTAATTAGCTTAATCATATCTGTATTTGTAATTTTCTTGGAACTTTAAACATTTACTTCACAATTCCTACTTTCCAATTTTCACTTTATACTTGGCCCAATCCCAATTCTACCCCTTAACCCTTCCCCTTACCCCTACCCCTCGTTTTGCGCGTTCACGTCAAGGGGTAGTGGTGTCCCAATTCTCTTTAGCTTGAAGGTGTAGGGCTAAGGGCAAGGGGTATACATCCCTTCGAACGAAGAATTTTCGGGACCACACTTAAAACGGAAGGGTAAGAAAATTTCCCAGAATACACCTGTCACAGCGGCAGGATAGCTGAACCCGGAAAATAAGGAGATCCACAAATTAGTATTTTTTGTCACTATTACGAATTTTTACGACAAACAAACATATGTTTTAATATATTCATGACCGCATTCGTGTTTTACCGACATGCTTTAAAAAAAAAAAACGGAAAAAAAAACCCAAAACGCTAAACTTCGCGATCTATAATCCATAATCATAACTCATGTACAGCGGTCCCACAACATTCTGACACACGATGACACTGGAATACCCTGTCAGTAATGTCTAGTGGCTGGGAATGAGCTTTTTACAGTGTCTGCTGTAATGTTAATATTGTTTTCGTGTGTTTACATAGATAAATATGGCCACTGTGTAAATACACAGTACACTGTAGTTATGATCTTATTGCCACATTAGATCACTATGATAACATAATATATGCCTTCAGTGATTTCCTGAAGATAAACACCAAAAAATAACCCAACTGGAATAACTACAGCAGTCGTGATCGTCTGATCTCATATGAAGCAAGATATCGCGATGACATATGATGACGTGTGCAGGTGTTGAAGTGCTGTCCTAATTTTTAGGGGTAAGTTTTGAAGCCCTTCCCCTTAATACCGGGTAGAGGTACAAAAATAAAATTGGGATTGGGCCTAAGTCTCACTGTGGACCTTGAAAACTATTATGATTCACACATGACATAATTCATATTTTATATCTTAAAATTGCTGTATATCTCATAGTAACTTTATTTTACACTTTATCTTTGGGATTTAATTAAACCACACAGTTTGCTATAAAGTATTTCAATGCTGTCCCTTTTTGCAAAGAGTTATTTTTCCCCTTTCCTCCCCTCTGATATGCCTCACATTCTCATGTCAAGAAAACAAACATGTTGTTCACAAAAACAACTCATCCTTTCAGTTAGTCTTCATTCAGCTGACAAAATTACATGTGGAGATGAAGACACACACCTTGTTTCAACTAGACAGAATGGAGCTCACCTTTAGATGTGTCAGAGGGTAAAGCTTTATATTGGTAGAATTTCAAAACAGATACTTCTACTTTTTTTTTCACACATTTGCAGAATAAACACACTTAAATGCTTCTTTATTATTCAAATACATTTTATTGAATGTCATTATAGCAAAACATACGCAACCACAACACACAACAGATCTGTACACCCCTACACAATACTACCACACAAAATCCAAAACTTGGTGCATCGCTATAACAGCTAAACTATTACACATACATGTTTGCAGTTGTGTTAACACATTAAAACTTGTAAAGTATCATAATATAATACTTAAGATGTTACAACCACTTCTTTAAAATCGGCTAACTTGCGAAACAGAATTGGCATTGTGATTTAGGTCAAGGTGTGTGTTACCAGATTCTGTAATTAGCTAAATGTGCAACGTTAGCCTGTGGGCTGAGAACAGATAGCCATATTAATGGTAAATAGAGGTACTCATTAACCTGGGCAGTGACACTGACGGTAACATCATCTAATTACAGCTGCTGCGCGTCCCGTTGGGGCAACCATGTGCGCAGGGCTGAGGAAAAGGTCTAAATCATTATTAGCTTTCCTCGCACCTCCAGCAATAAGCACAGCAATTTGCTTATTGTTAAAACTGGCTTCTTTTTAAGCCAGTTGATTTAAATATTTATGCATGCCAAACATTTTCTTTTCCACTGTGAAACAACTGCTAAATTTAAAGTGTTTGTAGTTCATACTTAGCCAGGCTAATAAAATGAGTTAGAGATTGATGTCGAAAGCTGGTTTTATAGCAGAATGACTGATGTAAACATCAACAGTGGCATCGCAGCGGAGCCCTTATAGATCAGTGGGAAACAGACCTCTGTTCTGCAATTGACTGCCTTCTGAGTCCATAAATTAAATCAGCCTCTTGTCTTACAATTGGGCTTTTCTATTATAAAAGACAGAGGGAGGCGGCTTCTTTTACACTGACAGGCCAGGCTTGTGCTCTACGCTAACCTATCAATTTGTTTTTGGCTCGGACCGCCATGGAATAGTAATACACATGCAGTTATCTTAAATCGGGCTTCATAAAGCTTTACTTAGCCATTGCAGTGTGAAGTGTGAAGCTTTAAATAAAGGGTCTTAATGCACATGTATAGCATATTTATAGCAACTAAAACTTAATTGTTTGTTAAATATCGAAGCCATGGTAATTGTTATGATTACCAGCGATCTAGCTCTTGTAGATCGCTGGAGAACCCTTCCTGGCTGTGTCCAAAATTGCCTACTACTCAGTAGGTACTGCATTTGATTTTAAATGTACTACTCGACCATTAGACAAGTATGTTCTATACTGTATGAATGTTTCATGATAACGTGACCTACCTGCGTCAAGTTGCGTCGCTTCACTCCTATTCATGAATTCTCTTGCGGTGCATCGTGGGATAACATAGTGTCCATCGGATGCACACTTCAGAATCTCGTCAGAAGTAGTAGGTCGTACAGGTACTTGCATACTGTTTTTCAAATTCTATGAATTCGGACATACTACTCGGCTCGCATATTGTTTTTAGCATACTATATAGTATGAAAGTATGCAATTTTGAACCATGTATTTCACCTGAACTGCACATCTGCCACTGAACTGAACTACATTTCCCATCTTGCACTTTATTCACACACCAGCCCCAGATCACGCTTGATATCACACACACACAGCTGAAGTTCTTCATTACTGATTACTTGGACTGTATACATCAGACACTGATATACATGACTTCTGTTTCCACAGTGTGCATTATGTAAATATTTCCTGTGTTGTCTTGCTGTGTTTCTGACTGTTTTTGTTTACTGTTTATGGTGTTTTCGTGCCTCAACCATCTGCCTGTGACTTCGACTACTCTGTTGAATTATCTGTATGCTATTGTTTGTCCCTGCTTGAACCTTGCCTGCCTGAGTTATCTTAATAAACTGCATTTGGATCTGATTTAATTTCAGTAAAATGGCACTTGTATAAAGATTTTGGTTAAGAGTTTGTTAATATTTACTGTAATATGATTCCAAAACAATACATTTCAACAGTATAACTGATATTGATATTTTTTTGTATATCGTATTATTATTATTATTATTATTATTATTATTATTATTATTATTATTA
>CAIGQQ010037945.1:2052354-2067798 GCA_903798035.1 Danio albolineatus | reverse complement strand
ATTATTATTATTATTATTATTATTATTATTATTATTATTATTATTATCAATAATAGTAATAATAATAGTACAAAATATTATTGTAAAATATGGGCACCAATTTTTATACCAAAAATAATACCAGACAGTCAACATAAACAACACATTTTTAATGCACACATCTATGAGGATATAGATAAATAAATATATTCTACTGTAGATAGACTGATAGTTTATAGATAGTAGATAGAAAGACCTAAAATAAAACGCTTCATAATTACATACCTACATTTACTGTAAGCCAGCAAAACAACTGTAGAAAAAAGTTTGTTGAAGCACACCTTTAAAAACACTGTAAACTCTAGACTGCATTAAGTTCACTTCAAACACTGAAGTTTTATATTTCCCTCTATGAGGTAACATTTTACAGGCCTTCAGAAACGCCACGCAGAGAACCACATTAAACCGTTTTTTTTACAGAAAGACTCCCGCGAGGGAACGATTTCCCACTAGGCTTTGAAATTTCACAAGCAGCTCACTCATTGAATAGCGTCTTACTCGCCTAACCTGTCTCCAAAAATATGTTTGTACAGTACATCGCCTAAAGCCTTTCTCCTCCTCCTCATTCACTTATTTGAAAGTCAGGTATTCCTACATGCTTCTTTTCAGAGCTCCTCTCGTAAGTTCCTTTATGACTTTGAGCTATGGTCTTTTCTGGCAAGTGCGAAACTTAATTTGCGTGAATCTATCTAGTCCATTGCGCTGTTTGCCTAAGAATATTCTGAAAGGCGTGTGTTTTGAATTTTCTGGATGCTTTGTTGTGTTTTCTTTTTCTATTTCCAGCTCTCAGGAGGAGCAGATGTGTAACAGTATAAATCCTTAGTGCTTCATTTCTTTGCATAGCTATTCAAATTACTCTTAAGCTAATGAGAGCTGCGCTGCTCTATTTCAAGGAATATTTTTTGTTTAATACAATTTTTCTCAACTGGCAGCGTGTGTTATTTTTAATGTTGGTCATAAACAAGGAACTGTCTTTGTGTATGGATGATTGAATCTTTTTAAAGTTTGCAAAAAAAAAGAAGAAAATCAGAATGCGATGTGCATTTCTATCAAGTTATTAGTGGGGGTGACTAGACTGTAGTATTGCTAACCTAGTAACCAACAGTAAATAAAGGCAAGGCAAGCAAAATGGAGACAGCTGATTAGTCCCATGGGTGTATTGCCTACTGTTTCAAAATTTATTCAGCAAGTGTATTTCCATCTTCCATCTTTTTTTTTTTTTTGCATTAACTTTTTTTTTTTTTGCATAAGTTCAAAACCATCTGAATAAAGCTTAAATTTATTTATTTATTTATTTATTTATTTATGTATTTATTTATTTATTTATTTATTAATGGATTTACACTTGTACGCTTGTTTTGTTCTCTTTTTACTGGCAAAACAAAACAAACAAAAAAAATGCTGTTGCATCTACAATCCAACTCCCCCAGTGTTAAGCTATTGGTTATTAGACTATTGTATAAAATCAATATCAAAATTGGGATGATGCTCGTGTAATGACAGCTCCAGAAAATGGCACACTTGCTTATTTAATACTATTTAACTAATATAATGAAAAAAATATATATATATACATATATAAATAGGCGACACGGTGGCGCAGTAGGTAGTTCTGTCGCCTCACAGCAAGAAGGTCACTGCTTCGAGCCTCGACTGGGTCAGTTGGCATTTCTTTGTGGAGTTTGCATGTTCTCCCCGTGGTTGCGTGGGTTTCCTCCGGGTGCTCCGGTTTCCCCCACAGTCCAAAGATGTGCGGTACAGGTGAATTGGGTAAGCTAAATTGTCCGTAGTGTATGTGTGTGAATGAGAATGTATGGATGTTTCCCAGAGATGAGTTGCGGCTGGAAGGGCATCCGCTGCGTAAAACAAATGCTGGATAAGTTGGTGGTTCATTCCGCTGTGGCGACCCTGGATTAATAAAGGGACTAAGCCGACAAGAAAATGAATGAATGAATGAACATATATAAATTGAGCTAAGTCATTATTTCTTGAATTATGTGAATGTGAACAGCCGAGAAGGAAGACACTTATGTATCAGTATATTTGGTCTGGAGGTCTGGCCGACCAGATTTTTTGCGACGCAGAAATACATTTCTGAAAAAAGCGCGGTTGATAACTCGGGTGTAATTTTAACATGAGTGGGCTGCCTAACAATATAGTGCTCTCGAGTCCCGACATTATTTCAGAACAGCATATATGTGATTTCTTCATTCTTATTGAGCATCAGTACAGCCAGTTCTCACGACTGTTACACATGCTGACACATTGCATCATCTGCATAACTGTCCTCAGAGCGGGCTTTACCATGGCAGAGCAAAGTGAAGATGCGCTGTCCTTAAAGGACTTTCAGCTTGCTTTAGAAAACTGTCAGTTTACTGTTAGGATGTGTATCCACATCAGGCATGTCTGATGTATGGGAGTCTTTGTCATGCGTCACAAATGCAAATGGAAAAAAGTGATAATACCTCAAAGTTTTACCCTTTAGCAGTCAAGGTGGTTGCCATGCAGCACAATGCATTTTAGAATTCTAAACATGTTTCTATCAGGGTAAACACACCAACGCTGCAAGTTATCAGCTGTCCACGGCACCCTTACGACTCAGGACACTATTCAACTTTCTACCGTGCCACAAAGCTCCATCTAAATAGTTTAATTTTAGATAACATGCAGATGTGTGCGCGTCCATTGAATATTACTTTAAACTGTCAAATGCGCACCGCATCTGGTGTTCGACCAGCTTCAGAAGACTGGAACCTCAGGTGTAAGGCGGCACTCATGTCTCATAAACCAAACTGACATTTAGCCTACAATCCTTGTACAACCTACAGTTTTATCTGTAAAAAAAATATTCTAAACGGGCAGTGGGTGAACAAAGACTAAATATACAGCAGGAGCGGTCAGGTGGAGAATATAACCTCACAGGAGTGGAACTAAAAAAATCTGTCCCGTGCAGAACTCTAATTTGGTCCATCTCTTATAGCAAAGGTGCCCAAACAAGCCCCTGCAGGCCAAAGTTGGCCCATGATAACTTTTGATTTGGCCTGCCAGCCAATCAGAAAGGACTCGGACAATTGATGGAGAAGGTCAGGCTAATCCCTCAAACAGAGATCGTCATTTATAATTTTACCTAACGTTTTGTTTGTTCAATTGCTGAGCCAAAAAATAAATAAATAAATAAATAAATAAATAAATAAAATGTTTTAATTAAATATGAATTCATCAGATTTTTAAAGGGTCATGACACCCTTTTTATATACATTTTTAAATGTTGACAGATATATACAGTATGTGTTGCACATTGCTAAAAACACTATAAGGACACATATTTCACTAACCAGTGATAGTTTATTCTTTTGTTTATGGTTTTATTGTAAGAAGTACATTATAAAATGTAATTAATATATATATTGATTGAGGGTGGTGGGCCGGAGCTAAATATACCAAACTGTATTACATTAAGGTTGCCATAGTAATTTCCTAATTTAATAATATTTAACAGTATACAGAAAAAAAAATATTTTAATCGTATCAATAATTATATATTTATTCCTTCCAGCTGCAATATTTACATACACACACACACACACACACACACACACACACACACACACACACACATATATACATATACATATAATAAATATATAATTATTGATACGATTAAATTATTTTACCTTTCCTGAGACATTCCTTTCCTTCATTTGATTTATTTCCTATGGGTGCCCATTTTGGGGCACGAACTGCTTAGATTAAGAAAACAATTTTAAAAAATCTAAATAAATGATTTTCTCCAAAATGTCCTCTAGGATGCATTAGGGTTAGTCAGAATGACCTGCGTTCAATGTACACATTTGATCAGTTCGTTCCTTCACTCGAAATCAATCCTGGATGGTTATAGGAAAGTTTCCATGACTTCAAACCATACATTTACTCCCTTGCAGTAGCCTATTTCCTTTTGCCTATAGCGGACTTCTAGAAGGGCCCTTCATAAAAGAATCCAGGTGTTCACTTTCATTTGGAACATCCTTACAGATGGTGTTCCCTTTCCTTGGGAAGCACTCCATAAATGCTGTTAGTTAAGTATATTTTGTATTTAAGCCAGAAAAAAATCTCTCCATCTTACAGGTCTCTCTATCTATTGCGTTAGGCCAAGGCAATAAGAAGAGACCCTCACAGACCTGCATGATTTATTGAGAAACTGAGAACACATCACCTCCAGCTTGAAGCGAAATGATGGTCTCTCACTCTGCATGCTAAACAGGGCCGCCAGTATGCTGTGGAAATAAGGGAATTCCTCACTTCCAAACAGCTGGCAGGTAATAACACATGTTGTGTTCTCTGGGCACCGCAAGGTATGTGAGTCTGGTGGCTCTTATAATCCAATGACAAGAGCAGATGAAGGATGACTGTGTGTGTGTGTGGAGAGAGAGAGGCCACAGTCTGGCCCTTCTGCTTATTGGAAAGTCACATATTCAGTTAAGAAGGTTTGGAATGTCAGCTGGACTGCTTGATTGTGTATTCTACCAGCGTCAAGCGTTAACATTCAGGAGATGGTTTGTTTTAAATGAGCAAGTTTTTAGGAGAGGCTGAGTTTCATTGTTTCTTGGCAAGCAGCGCTTGAACTGTGCCATCATTGAAGCTGAACATAAAATCAGACAATCACAATACAATACTGTGGTTACATTCAGACGACTGTTACTGTGCCTGCAAGCACTTCATCTATGACAGCAAGTGCAGTGGAGCCGGAATCTCCAACTACTTATTGCTTAAACCAGCGGTTCTCAAACTGTGGTATGCGGGCTTCCTTTTGGTGGTACGTGGAAGAATCGCTGAATAATACAAGAATAAATAAAAGACTGGCTCAAGCAACTTTGCCATGCTTGAAGCTTAGAGGTGGAATATAATTAAAGTTAGTTTACGTTTGCACAGATGGAGGAACCGCAAACTGTACCAGAGTCTGCTTGAAAACAGTGGTTGGTGCGTGGTTCACTTAAGATGTGATCTAATTTGCACCAAATCACATAAATACCGCACATATGAATTTGTCAACCAGTGTATTTATGCAGTTAACCACTCGCTTTTCAGACACACACAGGCCTACTGTAAATGACGAGCAGCAGATCTGATTTCTAAGGTTAAATGTGTAATTCTAAATCATAAAATATAAGTTGTAGTTGTACAAGTATGTCATATGGAAATGCGACTTATATTTCAAAATATATAAAAATTGTATATATAAACAGCCTATTGTATATTCATCAGCTTCAAGCAACATTTGTAGGTTTTGATGATTAAGCTATACATTAATACTTTACAAGTGCAGCAGTTTTCTCTTTACTTTTTAAGAACAGTGCCATTTTCAAATTTCTAATTTTTTGTTTTGGGTTTTTTGTCTGCATGCTCGTTTATGTTCAAACTATTAATAATGATTAGAGTGGCTGACAATAATACATATTCTTAATAATAGTTGTTAATTTGCCCTGTTTTGAACTGTGCAGTGCTGTAGCTGCTTAATTAGGCCTACTACGCTACTATATTTCAATACTGGTCATTATGGTGGTACTTGGAGAGACCATTTTTTTCTGAGGTGGTACTTGGTAAAAAAAAATTAAGAACCACTGGCTTAAACAATATGAACAGTGGCTGCTTTTAGGTGGTGTCGTGGGACATGTAAATGTCCTAGAAATTTCTTGTGTGGGTTTTAAGGTATGCTATACTGGTACAGTGAACAACTACAGAAGTACTTTTTAATTTCTCTGTTTGTGGAATGAAAGTACTAATATATTTGAAAACATTTGGAAACAGTTTACAATAATATGTGTTTACTTTCATTAACAAACAATAAAAGTTTGTTTATTGCCATGTTTATTCAAGTTTGGAAATGTTTGGTCATGTAACCCTGTTTGGTAATTTAAAACCATGTTGTTCATTGTTAGTTCATGTTAACTCGCAGTGCATTACCTAACGCTACCAAGCACAAAATTTGATTTTAGTATGATTAATAAATGCTGCATTGTTCATTGTTTATTAATATTAGTAAGTGAATTAACTAATAAAATATTTTGATGGCTTGAATACCTAATAGCACCTATAGAACCATTGATGGCTTGGTTTATAGGATTTTCTAGACAAAAAGGTTTTACAAAGTAGTCTTGCTTTGCTTGCTTTAACATTTCCAATTTATCCGAGCTTAGGACCAGCGTGCATGTTGACTGGGTTAGCATACTTTGGGCAAATACTGCATTCCAGTTCTTTGGAAAACCAATCATGTTCAAAACGGTCAGTGGCAAAAGAAGATCAGGCTGTCAATGTATAGTTCTTTAAACACAATCAAAGCTGACATAGACCTCAAAATGGAACGACTGATAGTAGCAGTACATGACCCGGAAGCATAGAGAGCACTGGTCACCAAGAGCCATAATCGACTGAATGGCTAACATCATCAAAGGAACTTTATTGTAAAAAGTGTGACCAAAATATTTGCAACTGAATTATTTTGCTGCCAAAAGTTGTGGATAACTGTACCTCGGTTTTTAAAAGTCAGTGTTTTTTTAAGAATGTTTCAAAAACAACACATTTTGGTGGAAGATCCTGGAGTAGTGTGAAAGCGTTTGCAAAACAATTGCGTTTTAAAACAGTGTAGACAGTGCATAAGAGCAGTTATTGTGGAATCTGGTTAAATACAATTTATGTTTGGGTATATTTAATGCCAATGTTCGGTCCTAGATATATGTTATTTCATTTTGGGCTGATAGATTTTGATGATGGACAAAGTTCTGTTTTTTGGATCTACATATGAATGCTATATCAAAATGTGTCCATTGTACTTTAAACTGATTTGTTCATATACAGTACTGTACTTTTGTTGGTTAAATATTGTTGTTCGATAAAACATTAATTAATCCTTCGGCTTAGTCCCTTTATTCATCAGGGGTCGCCCCAGCGTAATGAACTGCCAACTTATACAGCATAAGTTTTACACAGCGAATGCCCTTCCAGATGCATCCCAGTACAGGGAAACACCCATACACTCTCAGATGCACACACATACTTATACACTACGGCCAATTTAGTTTTATTCAGTTCACCTAGCACGTCTTTCAACTGAGGGGGAAACCAGAGCACCCGAAGGAAACCCACACCAACCTGGGGAGAACATGCAAATTCCATCAGTAAAATATTTTATATAATTAATAATAGTATTTAATAATATTTTGTATTGCAAATCCCCCACAAAATTCCCTAAACTGTTGAAAGGATGCTAAGAAGTCACTTTTCTCATTTGAAGACCACTTAAAGAATAAATACAGAATTTAAGGCATTCCCTCTTGCATAATGCAGTAGCATTACAATATAACTCTCTTTATAATTGTTAAATAGATTTTCAAGACACTTGTGGTTGATTCATTTGTTGTTGTTGTTGTTTTTTTTTATAATCAAAACACTTTACATAAGTAAAACAGGTTGTTTCCCTCACAATAAACATCTCAGATACATCTGTTATAGGAAATAATGAAAAGGAGATCCAAATGCAGTCCAGTGGGTTTATTGTGAAGTGCAGAAAATCAGGAATGACAAAATAGTGAAAAAAAATTCATTCATTCATTTTCCTTTCACCTAGTCCCTTAATTTATCAGGGGTCACCACAGGGAATGAACCACCAACTTATCCTGCATGTTTTACGCAGCAGATGCCCTTCCAGCTGCAAGTACTGGGAAACATCCATACATTCTCAAATTCGCACACACACTCTAGGGCCAATTTTGTTTACCCAATTTATCTACAGTAAAGCGCATGTCTTTGGAATGTGGGGGAACTGAAGCACCCAGAGGAAACTCACACGAACACAGGGAGAACATGCAAACTCCACACAGCAATGCCAACTGGCCCAGTCGGGACTCAAACCAGCGACCTTCTTGCTGTGAGGCGCCAGAGCTAACCACTGCGCCACCGTGTAACCCCTAGTGAAAAAACATGTCAAACAAAAACAAGCTAAAGGATAACAAAACCAAACCTGGCCACGCACAGACAAAACTACTGACAATGAAGGGCTTAGAGAATCACGTACAGTATAAATACACAAAGAAACATTTAACTAAACAAGCTGATGAGGGGGTGGAGACAATTAATAACCAAGACAACTAATAAATATGAATAAATTAATAATGCATGAATAAACTAAACTAACAAAAACACAGACAAGGTTACAGTAGCTGATAAAGTACAGATACTTACTGTAGGTAGCAAGTTAAAAATGCTGTTTTTAAAACAATTGTATACATTTTAAAACAAAGTACTTTTACCATCATGTTGCTAAGGACACAAATTATTAATAACTAAAAAGATTTAAACTAAGAATCTGTCATTGTTCAACCCCCATGTCTTTATTAAAGTCTGTATGATATATAACAACTGTACCGGTAAATTAAAAAAGCATTGTTCACACAGGCAAGGATGGTTTGGAATTTTTCTGGAAAAGACCATTTACACCTGAAATATTCCAAAATATCTGTAAACTTCAATGTAAACATATGGAGGAACACTTTCGCATGTCAAGATGTACTCACCGGAGCACACCTTCAGGTGCACAAGCGCCACGCAGCAGAATGCTGCTTGTAGGTAAACTCACAGTGGTTTGTCACAAGTGTTTGATCGATAATTGCTTTCCACAGTTGACATTAATAATGAACATAGAAACGTTCTCTCACTAACAATTAGCAGCTAAATGTGTCTGGAAAACCATCTAAAGTCTTTTATTTTCATAAACAGCATGGATGTGCATGCGTCTGAATGTTCTGATTGGCTAGAGTAGACATCTCACGTCAGCACATTCTAAATGTGAACGCGCTCTTTCTGGCAATTTTCCTTCTGTGTTCACACAGAGCAGCATTCCGGCCCTTTTTGAAAATACCAGTAATATCATTTCAGAGTTTCTGGAAATTTGCTGGAATGATATTACCGGTATTTTCAAAAAGGGCTGGTTCACATATGATACCAAAAGTCTGTATGTGCAAAAGGGGCTAATGAAACTTAATTGTGTACAAGCCAATGTTTGTCTGTCATTGAATGTTTCTAAAATAATAACAATAATAATAAAAAAAATACATTTTGATTTTTGTTTAGTTTTCTGAAGAAGTCACACAGACTTATTATATCCTACTATCGACTAATAATACAAATCTCTAAATTAAAACTGTCTCAATTAATTAACACTTACTAATTATAATCATCATTCTTTTTATTTGTTCGATTGTGTCTTGCTGAGATACTCTGGCTCATTGTTGAGGCTTCATTCTCTCGCTCTCTCCCCACAGATGCTTGTTTAAAGAGACATGCTGAGTCTCCCACATCAGCATTTTACCTCCTGGAATCAGAGCCAATTTGTTGATTTAAGTCACACACTGAGTGGAGATTGATGGCTCTGGAACTGCAGGACTCCTTATCGATTGATCACACAGCCTGTGGATATGTGCTCCACAGAACCGTTCGTCATTGTAAAGTGTGTCCATAAACACCCAGTGAAAGTGCTTTAGTCCATGTAGGAATGCGTCTAAAGATCTGGTGAGAATTCAGTAGGATGCACAGAAATTAATGAATTGCTGTCTTAATGGGCCGTGCATTTACTTGTGGGGATATTTCAATTAATTGCTATGGAATCGTTTGTGTGTGTGTGTGTGTGTGTTTAACTTTTCCCTCACACTGCAAAAAGTTATTGCTGCCTTAATTTTTTGTTGTTGAATCAAATTAAGTTTTCTTGTCATCTCAACTTGCATCAATCTTCTGACTAAAAATATTAGTTTATATCTATATTAGTATATATACAATCACTGGCCACTTTATTAGGTACATTTTACTAATACCGTGTTGGACCCCCATTTGCCTTTAGAATATTCCTCAGAGATGTTGGTCCATATTGACATGATAGCATCACGCAGTTGCTGCAGATTTGTTGGCTGCACATCCATGATGTAAATCTCCCATTCCACCACATCCCAAAGGTGCTCTATTAGATTGAGGTCTGGTGACTGTGGAGGCCATTTGAATGCAGTGAACTCATTGTAGTGTTCAAGAAACCAGTCTGAGATGATTCTCACTTTATGACATGGTGTGTTATTCTGCTGGAAGTAGCCATCAGAAGATGGGTACACTGTGGTCATAAAGGGATGGATATGGTCAGGAACAATACTCAGGTAGGCTGTGGCATTGCTCAATTGGTACTAATGGGCCCAAAGTGTGCCAAGAAAATATCCCCCACACCATCACACCACCACTATCAACCTGAACCGTTGATGCAAGGCAGGATGGATCCATGCTTTCATGTTGTTGACGTCAAATTCTGACCATACCATCCGAATGTCGCAGCAGAACTTGAGACTCATCAGACCAGGCAACGTTTTTCCAATCCTGTATTGTCCAATTTTGATGAGCCTGTGTGAATTGTAGCCTCAGTTACCTGTTTTTACCAGACAGGAGTGGCACCCGGTGTGGTCTTCTGCTGCTGTAGCCCATCCACCTCAATGTTGAATGTGTTGTGCATTCTCTTCTTCAAACCTCAGGCTGGGGCTGTAAAAATCATGTTTATGTGCCTTAAAATCCAACATTTTCAAAACAGGATTCAAAGTGCATTTTTTTGATAATGATAATGTAATTAGATTTATATTACAATAAAACAAAACAAAAGCATACAAAAATGTTAGTATTTTATACCACAATAATGAAAAGCTAAGTGTTCATAGCAGAATCATAGCAGAATTAATTTTGCATAAACAGCCACTTTGTTTTTATCCATCACTCCATCCATCCATCTATTCATGCATCCATCCATCCGTCCATCCATCCATCCATCCATCCATCCATTCATCCATCCATCCATCCATCCATCCAACTTTCTCTCAGTTGCTGGTTTGTTATTAAATTCATCAGAAGTACAAACAAAAAAACATGGTATAAGTAGACAGTGCATGAGTAATTAAAACCAAAACAACGATTGTGCACTTTAGGATCTTGCTTGAGTTTTATCGCAGACTCCTAATGCTTTGGTTTTGTTGGATCTCTTTGTTTTGAGTGTTGTCATGTATATTTGAAACCTTAGAAACATTCAGTGGAATATCTTTTGTTTTTATTAGCATGTACAGAAATCCTAAGAATTGCGAGCATATATTTTATAATTGCTTATGATTTCGAGCAATTCTAAGAAGAAAGTCAATAAGACAAGAAATATTGTGAAAATTGTAGAAAGTCAAAACTTTGCAATTGCAAGAATTTAAGTTGTATTATCGGGCCTTACATACTACAGCTGTTGGACAACATAATGTACATTTCAGGCTTTTTCAGGCGAGAATGTAGTTGTTTAGATTACAACTACGCAGTTTATTTAAGGGTAGTGTCTGTTTTAAATATTTATAATTTCAGAGATACAGCGTGTCGGCATCCATCAGCCATACTGAGAAAAGCAAAGACAGATGATGTCTGCCACAAGATGGAGACAGACCATAATAAGCCATAATAAACCCTTAGAGGAAAAAAACTCAGCTACAGCTGATCAAATCATTATTAAACTGGTGACATTCTTAGTCGATCTCTTTCTTTTGTATGTTGTAGTGCTGTATTTATGCCGTTGTTATTGTAGTTTATTGAGTACATTGGAATGTACGTATTTTGTGTTGGCCACTCTGTGTATAAACCTGAGTTACTTTTTGGTTGGTCATCTGTTTGTTTCTAATGACTGTTTTCATTACTGCAGACTAATTCAGTAAAAAAGAAAGAAGAAATGCCCGCATGTGTTTAACGTTTTTCCTTATCGCAAACACAACAGTAATCTGGTAGTGTTTGCTTTGCTTTGGCTTTTTCAGGGTTAATTATTGTGATCTCCCGATTGCAACAAAGAAATACTGGGAATTATCTCTAGACTGATGGCATGTCATGTTGTTCAGCCTTATGATCTAAAATGTCATCAAAACCACCTGCTTTGTCATGACTTTAGATATTACGCTGGAGAATCATTCAAATACTAGCTCTAAAATGATGTTTGTGTAGTAGCCACGGTTTCTGCTGTTCTGACGTCAGCTGCAGATGTGAATGAATGGAAGAAGAATGTAGTTTTAGAATCTCTTTGTTTATGCCGTCAAACTGTTGTATAAATGCAAGACCACACTCAAGGCAGTGTGATAAGTCTTTATATCATCACTGGTGGGATACTAAGGCACTTGGCCTATGGCCTCATGCCAACGCACGCCTCCTACCAGTGCCGATATACAGCCTTATCGCACTGCTACTCATGTGATATTGCTCATATAATCTTAAAGGGGTGGTCCAGAGTGTATTTTTAAGTCTTGGTTGTGTTTATAAGATGCAAAGCAATGTGTGCTCATGCTTCATTTGTAAGAAATCACACAATTTTTTCATATTTCTTATGCCTCTACTATCACATGCTTCGCTGCATAAACACTGTCAGTCAGTGTAACTGTAAATGACCTTTCTCAAATGCTAGAACTATATCTTTTTTTCATAATTCTCTGGAACATTATTAAACTTAAACTGTAAGCTCTTATCTCTTTGTGTCGTGTCCTTTGGAAGTCCAAATACAGAAACAGAAGAAGCTTTGTGGAAATAGCAGTGTTTAGACTGCATTTAGCTTTTTTTACTATAACATTACAGCGTCTCTGGCCACGCCCCTTCGCTATGCTGGGTGTATGTGTATAACCTGAAGGGTTTATGACATCATTAACCAGGATGTATTTTTTTTTGTAGTCGCCAAACTTCGTTCGCTGTAGGCTTTGCTTAACTCTGTAAAAGCCAATGTCACCCTTTGCTTTGAACTTACTACATTCGAGCATATTACATTCAGAGATGTTGTTTATGTTCACACAGCTCCATTACACATCAACTAAAGTTTAAAAGATGATATCATAGTGGACCACCCCTTTAAGAGATTTTAAAAAAATACAGTTGCATTTATAGAATTGTTATTATAATTTTTTGTGTCATTTTGGTTAATTAAACAAACCAAAAACATACTGAAATGTTAGTATTATACCAAACATGAAAAACTAAGTGTTAATAAGCATGGCATTATTCTTTTTGCATAAACAACCACTTTGTATCCATGCAACCATCCGTCCATCGGTCCATCCATCCATCCAACCAGAAACAAACTTGTAGCTCAATCCTTTCCAGTCTCTTTTAAAAAATGTAGCACAAATTCTGGCATTTTATAAGAGAAGCACAGAAAAGCCGGGTGTAAGTGAGCATGACGTCCTTAATTTTTCCAAACAATCGACATGTGTTGGTGGATCGTTTTGCTGTAAATAGATCAGTTGTGTCCATGTGCTGTGTTTCCATGTATTAGAGGGAGCTGGCATGTCACTGAGCCTCTGTGCTTTGCATATGTGTAGTGTGATTACAGCCAGTCGGCCATGAAGACAGCAGCGGCTCACAGATTTTTGCTGCACAGCTCTGGGGCAATGGCATTACACAACACGCTGGCAGAGAGAGCTTTGTGCACACCAGAGACTGTGGCCGTGCAAGCTCTGGATGAGACCACAGAAACTGTCATGCAGCTGGCTCTAGGTAGGAGGCCTGTGGGTGTTTCTTTTTTATGTTGTGAACAAAAATCTCAAGGCAAAAGTGTGAAAAACAAGGAAGAGGGCAACAGCGACTGTTCAGTCTTTCAGGCATTCAGGCGACATTTTGAAAAGTTGAAATGGATTACTCACCCCAAAATTTGTGAACATTTTCAACAATGATTTTCCTCACACCATCTAAGATTTGACTTTGATTTATCTTTAGAAGAATATTAAAGCATTTTTTTAAAAGTTGTGGTTCATAAAATTAAAGTCAATGATATTTATAAAAAAACTTTACAGAGCAAATTCTGTACCTGTGATTTCTAAAAATACATTGAGCTCTTAAGAAGCAACCTTGCGTTTTTAAGCAAAATGCAAAAAGTACTGTATATTACAAAGTGCTGTATATTATTATTGTTATTTTCCCAGAGATGGGTTGCAGCTGGAAGGGCATCCGCTGTGTAAAACAAATGCTGGATAAGTTGACGGTTCATTCCACTGTGGCGACCCCAGATTAATAAAGGGACTAAGCCGAAAAGAAAATAAATGAATGAATGAACCAGAAAGACAGTTCAAAGAGGCGGTATGCTGGGTGTGAGGGGTCCAGAGTGATTTTGGCAGCCCTTCTGCTCGCTCTGGATAAGTACAGTTCTTGGAGAGTAGGGAGGGTTGTACCAATGATTCGCTCAGCAGTCCAAACTATTCGATGTAGTCTTCGAAGGTCAGATTTGGTAGCTGAGCTGAACCAGACAGTTATCGAAGTGCAGATGACTGATTCAATGATGGAAGTGTAGAACTGTTTCAGAAGCTCCTTTGGGAGGTTGAACTTCCTCAGCTGACGAAGAAAGTACAGCCTTTGTTGAGCTTTTTTGACAATGGAGTCAATGTGAGTGTCCCACTTCAGGTCCTGAGAGATGGTGGTGCCCAGGAATCTGAATGACTGGCTGCTGTCGCTCTATTTCCATGTTCTGATCAGCTAGTTTCTGTATCGCCAGGCGCGCAAGCGCGTGCGAAGGAATGTAAACACAGACGAGGACAAACGAGCAGAACTCACGCGGTGAGTAGAAAGGCTTACAGTTAATAAACAGTGCTTCTAGATCTGGACAGCACATCTTCTTTAAAACTGTTACATCTGTACACCACCTTTCATTGATGTAAAAGCACGTCCCGCCACTGCGCGATTTCCGCGTCGTTTCTTCGTCGTTTCTTCGTCGCGATCCGCTCTGAACAGCTGATAGCCGGGTAGGTGAAGTGCGTTGCCCGGTATGGTGTGGTTTAGCCAGGTTTCCATGAAACACAGAGCAGCTGAATTCATAAAAACCTTGTTTGTCTGAGAGAGCAGAATGAGTTCGGCAATTTTGTTGGGTGGAGAGCGGAGATTTTCCAGATAGATGCTAGGCAACACGGTTCGAAATACGAGTTTCACAAGTGCGCCTGCACGCTTCCCGCGTCTGAAAGCGTTTGAGCAGCACCGCGTCCAAGTCCAAGTCTGGAAAAATATTTGGTGGGGTATGCGTCGGAATGTCCAACAATTCCTCTCTGGTGAAACTAATTTTAGGAATGTGACTAAAAACAGGACAAACTAACAAAAACATAAAAACTACTGCTGAGCACGACACGGAGGCTGCCATCGTCACCGGCGCCATCTTGGATTTTTCCATTACTATTACAAAGGATAACATTTAGACAGCATATATTTTTTTCAAATATACGCAACGTATAAACAAAACTGTAAACTACAAATATAGCCATATCTTTTATTTTATTTTAACTTCATAAAAAATCATATATCATATATTAACTTCATTTTTAAATCATAAAAAAACTCTTTATGAATTAA
>CAIGQQ010037945.1:2013014-2051954 GCA_903798035.1 Danio albolineatus | reverse complement strand
TTTCTTTCTTTCTTTCTTTCTTTCTTTCTTTCTTTCTTTCTTTCTTTTTTTCTTCCTTCCTTCCTTCCTTGCTTCCTTTCTTTCTTTCTTTCTTTCTTTCTTTTTTCTTCCTTCCTTCCTTCCCTCCTTCCTCCCTTCCTTCCTTCCTTCCTTCCTTCCTTCCTTCCTTCCTTCCTTCCTTCCTTCCTTCCATCCTTCCTTCCTTCCTTCCTTCCTTCCTTCCTTCCTTTCTTTCTTTCTTTCTTTCTTTCTTTCTTTCTTTCTTTCTTTCTTTTTTTTCTTTCTTTCTTTCTTTCTTTCTTTTTCTTCCTTCCTTCCTTCCTTCCTTCCTTCCTTCCTTCCTTCCTTCCTTCCTTCCTTCCTTCCTTCCTTCCTTCCTTCCTTCCTTTCTTTCTTTCTTTCTTTCTTTCTTTCTTTCTTTCTTTCTTTCTTTCTTTCTTTATTCAGTAATAATGTTATACAGTAAAGGGGATTAATGGACCACAATGAAAAGTAACAAATTTGTTTGTATATTATAAGTGATATAAACACAATACAGTACCAAAAAAGTGATGTGTACTTGTGAAATGTAGTGATTTCATCGCATACAATACAACAAACATTATTTAATGTGTTCCTCAATATTGGAGACAGGTCAAGAATGCAGACAGGCCAGTCAAGTACCCGTATCCTCTTCCTTCGCAGCCTGGACTTTGTAACTTGCTCAGATTGGTTTTGCATTGTTTTGTTGAAATATGCATGGGTGTCCCTGAAAAACAAGGCAGCATATAGGGCTCCAAAATCCCTATAAACTTTTCAGCATTAATGGTCCCATCACAGAAGTGCAAGTTGCCTTTTGCCAAGGGCACTGACACAGACCCTGTCTTTTGGACTTGTTGGTAACAGTGGATGATCTTTTTCTTTTCTGGCCCAGAGCACACATCTGAAATGAACACACATTTCTTCTGTGTGATGGTCCATCTCAGATGCCTCAGAGACCAGAGAAGTCGACATCGCTTCTGGACACTGCTAACATAGGGCTTCCTTTTGGTACATTAATGTTTTAACTGACATTTGTGGATGTAATTATGTATTTTGGTACTTGACAAAAGTTTACCAAAGTAGTCCTGAGCCCATGTGGTGATATTGCTTATAGATGAATAAGGATTCTTGATGCTGTGCCAACTGAGGGATTGGAGATCAAGATAGTTTAACTTAGGCTTGTGCCCTTGTCATTTACGCACTGAAACTCCTCCAGATTCCTTGAATCCTTTATTGTGAAATGCACTGTTAAAGGTGAAAAACCCAAATGTCTTCCTATCTTTTTTGAGGAACATTGTTTTTAAATTTTTGAATAATTTTATCACGTAAGTGTTGGCAGACTGGTGATCATCTGCCCATCTTTGCTCCTTTTCTTGGATGCTGCCTTTGTACCAAATTATAATTACAATATCCTGTTGACATCCTGTTGATTTCAAATTCCATCATTTAATCAATTTACCTGGTTACTAGCCCTAAATAGTTTTTTTGGACATGTTGCAGGTCTGAATGACAGGAAAGGATGTATGTTTACAAATAAGATGAAGTTGACCAGACAAAACATGAAATATTTTATGTTCGTATTGTCGGCAAAGTAAATTTGGAAATCACAACTTTCTTTTTTTTTATTTGCGTTTTCTATACTGTCCCAACTTTTTCTGATTTGGGGTTGTACATGTTGTCAGGCAATTCAATAATTGTATGTTTGTTTATACATATTGACGAGGACTATGATGATGATGCCTTTTACTATTATTATTGTTTTTTATATTTATTATTTTATTATAAAATGTAGCCAATTAAAAACACAATGAAGAGTAAAGCTTTTTTTTTTCAAACAAATGACATCATGACTTGAGCCTTGTCATTGCTTTTCTGTTTAATTAACACCACATATGAAGAATGGTATTTGCATAAAAAAATAAAGAATCTGTTCAGACAAAATGTTTTTTATTACCATCACAACAAGCTTTTTTTTAGCTAAACTAGCTGTCTCAAGAATCACGCACATCGAGAAAAATGTTGTTAATTAAGTCCTGCTTCATCAACTTGTTTTCATGACTGTTAGATTGCATTTTGATGAAGCAGTCGGCAGTGAAAGCTCTCCGAGTGGGGGTGGAAAAACTGGGTGTAAACTGTCTTTTCTCATCACGTTTACCGCAATAGTCAGAACAGTGAATTTCCATCATTACTGAAGTATAACACTGCAATTTCAGACAAATTATTTTGTGATTTTTGGCTGAGGAATCCATGTGCCGTACTCCATTGTGTTAACACAAAGAAATTCTCTGGCTTGCTCAGACTAATGAGACTCATTCTTGAACTCAAACTATTTCTTTATCATCATTTTGTGCGACAGATCTGACTGGAAAGGCTGAAAATTTCACTAAAACCAACTGATTTTATCTCGTACGCTTTCTGTCGGTTTGTCTTCTTTTTCATTGTATTTCATTTTTCTCCCTGGGATTTTTATTAAGAGCTTCACTGAAGCCCTGACCTCATTTCTCAGTAGAATTTGCTGATGGTATTTCATGCAAACCCTGACTATAGGTAAAGGCATTTTCAGTGACCAGAGCATTTAAACTCTCTGGCATCAAAGTGGGTATTAAATTAAACCAGAAAAGAAGAAGGGCATATTACAGTAGTTAACAGTGGTGAAGGAGTTAGCATGATTTAGTTTCAATATCATTTGTCATGTGTCTAAGGGTGTAACTAGCTAACTATAGTATGCCCACTTACAGTCATGTAGTCTGTAAACTGATATTATAATGTCAAGTACTGAACCATGCCTATGAACTGAAGAGAGTGCACATTTCACAAAAAAAGCAAAAGACACTTTTGTAAAAAGACACCCTGTGTAAATAAGCAATCAAAATGCATAAAAGCTATCCTTTTTTTATGATGTTGGAAATTTAACACCCTCTTAGTTCTTGTTTCGGGGCGCCACGGTGGCCTAGTGGGTAGCATGTTCGCCTCACAGCAAAAAGGTCGCTGGTTCGATCCCCGGCTGGGTCAGTTGGCATTTCTGTGTGGAGTTTGCATGTTCTCCCCGTGGTTGCGTGGGTTTCCTCCGGGTGCTCCGGTTTCCCCCACAAGTCCAAAGACATGCGGTACAGGTGAATTGGGTAAGCTAAATTGTCCATAGTGTATGTGTGTGAATGAGAATGTATGGATGTGTTTCCCAGAGATGGGTTGTGGATGGAAGGGCATCCGCTGCGTAAAACAAAATGCTGGATAAGTTGGCTGTTCATTCCGTTTTGGCGACCCCGGATTAATATAGGGACTAAGCCGAAAAGAAAATGAATGAATGAATAGTTCTTGTTTCATTGTCCTAGAGAAGCCACAGTCCAAATTATTCACTTGAACCGGATGCTGGGATCTGCTGGGAAGTTAAAAATGCAAAAAACAAAATGTTTAAACTGAACGCAAAGGTTCTTTTGGTTGGTCTGATTTGGAAGCAGACTTAAGCATGGCCTGTAGACAAGTGAGCAGTAAAATTAGCAGATGAATGCCCTTGGGCAGAGCCAATGGCGAAAAGATGTATAAATATCCACCATTGCACTGTATGCAGTGTAAATATAGTATATGCTAATGTATACAAACAAGCTGTTGTTGAGGCTGATAAATTAATGTTCATATATTTAAAATTGCCCGATGTTGTAGTGACACTAAGACTTGTCAAAATAAATATATATTAGGGCTGTCAAAATTAGCGTGTTAACGCACGCCGATTAATTTGAAATATTGAACGCGTTAAAAAAAAATGTACGCATTTAATGTAGTGACAGTTTTTTCTTTTTTTCTGTTATGGCTGACGTGTGTTCAGGGCCGGCGCGTCCACAGAGGCAACCTAGGCGGCCGACAAGGGCGGCAGAATAGTGAGCGAACCCCCCCTCCCTCGGTGAGTATAGCCTCGAGGTGCGCGCGCACTCAGCGTAGGCACGCGATGCGGCGCCAGACGAAAGTAAAAATCCAGCTTAATCCGCGACACCTACTCCCTCCCTCCCAGTCTGCACGTTCATCCGCGAACCGGTCACTTTCTTTTTCACTTTCGGGTTGAAGGCGGCAAGATGATGAACGCGACCGTGCGCATTGATGACTCTGAAGGGAGTCGCTTATACCATGTGAGCTCGCTGTACTGCCGCGTTGTCTGTGTGTGTGTGTGTGTATGTGTGTGAGAGAGAGAGTTTCCGTATGTGTGGATATCCTAACAACAAGATTAAACGACTAACATCGCAGACAGTCGCTCAAAGCAGTTTAGAATTTAATGTTTAGAGATGGCGTGACCAAAGTCCATGTAAGAAGTCTAGCATATAGTCTTTGGTACGTGACTTTGATGTACCCCTTGGTGCTTCTTGCGTCCTTGTCACAGCACCAGTGGCACAGAAATTAAGCACCGAAATCGGTGATTCTGCTTGTGAGAGACTTTTCTCACTCTTAGGTCACATGTCAACAGACTGGCCTGTCTTAGCAACTACCAAAATGCTAAGGAGGACTAAGTAAAATTGTTTCTACTTTATAATTAATGTTTAAACTCGCAATACAACTTTACATTGAATACAATTGCTTTTATTCAATACTTTATTATTATTGTTTTTTTCTTCCAATTTCCATATTTGCAATGCCTGTATTTTGGATTTTTTTGTAGTTCACTTAGAATCCAACATGGAAATCATTTTTGTTTGTTATTGGCATTGATTGTTTTAAAATTCAAATGGCACTTACATGCCTGTGTTTTTATTTCTGTAATAAATACGGCTTTTCGTAATTAATCATGATTAATCACAGACAAAAGTGTGATTAATTAGTATTTTTTTTAATCAATTGACAGCCCTAATATATATATATATATATATATATATGTAGACAATGGTTGTGTCTAGTACTTGAATCTGATTGGCTGATAGCCGTGCGATATTCTGCAAATATAGCCTCTTCACACTGTGTTTTACTCCACCCACATTAAGCGACAAGCAGAGGGCACTCTACAGTTTGACAAATATTGATTTTTATCTCATACACTTTCTCTCGGTTTGTCTTCTCTTTCATTGTATTTCATTTTTCTCCCTGGGATTTTTATTAAGAGCTTCACTGCAAATTGTTTAGATTGCAAATAAGTAGTGTATTTATAAGGATAGTGCCTATTTTAAATATTTATAATTTCGGAGATTCAGTGCATCGGCCACCATCAGCCTGTCTGAGCAGACCAAATAAAGTGACGGTTGATGTTCCACCACAATATGGTCACAGAGACCGCATAGTCCTCAGAGGGAGAAAAACTCTGCGTTTTATCAACGCAAGTTTTAAACTACAGCTGAACAAATCATTTTAAATCGGTTAAATAACATTCTAAGTCGATCTCTCTTATGTATTTTGTATAGCTGTAATTATACCACAGAAACTGGTTGTGTTTCCTTTGCTTTGGCTTTTTCGTAGTTAAATATTGTGATATCCTGATTGAGACAGAGAAATACTGGGAAATCTCTGTAAACTGATACCCATGATACTGATTTTCAAAATGGGGTGCACTTATTCAGAATGCATATTTAAAAAAAAAAAACTTATCATAAGTAATTCATTGGTGTGAAAGCTATGTTTAAAACATGTCTTTGATCTTGTAATGCTTAAACAGTCTTATAAAATCCCCTATCTAAAGCGGATTTCTATCATTTAGTCATTTAGTCTCCTCTTTTAGCCATCTGCCTTGGTGTCTAAGTGCAATGCCCACATCTGAAAATCCAATCAACAACCAGTGGATAAATTCAAGTCTCTGCCCTACATTTGTTTGATAATCTGTTAAAGTCCTGCCTAGTAAAATGCTTTCCATCTTCACTCTGTATTAACAATGCTGTTACACCAGTTATGTGATTTTCTCAAATTTAATTTCATTTGATTTCACACACAAGCAGAAACTTAATAGATTTTAAAGTAAATAATAAATAACAAAAACACTTGCATCATCAGGCAAATGTAGGTGGCTGCCAGGGAGACGAGTTAAACACATGAGTTTGTTCACCTGGTGATTAAGCTTAAACAAAGAGCTGTTTCCCCGTCACCTCTGTCACACAACGGCCAATCAGAGGCCAGTCAAAAGCAGTGTTTTATTAGCCTGCATCTGCTGTGCAGCTGCTCTCTTCCCATCAGGAGATCCTCTTTTTGGCAGGTGTCACCGGCCGCCAGATGCATGTGCACCTCCCAGAGACCTGTCGCATCATTAAGCCATCAGCACATCACCGCGGACAGAGAGAAAACAGGCCATGGCAGGGACTAATCCAGCTGCAAACCTGTCCAGATGAATAATACATCGGGCCGCCAGACAAATGTTCAGCTAAGCAGGAGTGGACCAGCGCGACCTGCTCCAGAGATTGACTTCCTCCCATAAGGGTTAGTAAGCAGAAAACACTCCTCTTTTGTGCTGAGCTTCAGCATGTTTGTTCAGAGAGGGAGATTCTCATGAGCTGCTTCTCATGTCCGTTTGACCTGCAAAGAGTAGATTTTATCCTCGCAGCTTGCAAGTTTTTCTGCATATATTCTCTTGCCTGGCTTGTTTTAGTTTTCAGCTTGTTTCTATGCTTACTCATTGTTTCATTGATTATGCTCACCTGTGTCTGATTTAGTTACTCATAGTTAGTTAAGCTTATTACAAAGGCAGCATTTGTTTTTCTCAGTTGACATTATTATTTGGCATTCAGTGGTCATTTTTCTACCCTAAAACTGATCAGACAGACCAAACTAATTCGTAGAGACTTGAAACTTTGCCAGATGGTAGTACGGACCCAAAAATCTGCAAAATAATTAAAATGCAAAATAGCCCAAAATACATAGCTCTTAAACTGCTTGCCACAGACCCGGAATCCTTGGCTCAGTCTAGGGCTGCACGACTAATTGAAAAATACTGCGGTCTCGAATCGACCCGACACACAATCTTAATTAAGCTAGTCTATCCATATATGATTCAGCCAGTTATGTTTTCAAGGTCAGGAGAGAAGCGTAAAGGCGGACGCACAAGTCTCCACAGCAACATGTACAGCAAATGGCGTCAAAAGTGTCACATACTGTATTTAAAAGGTACAATTCACCCCAAAATGTCATTTCTGTCTTAATGTGATCTGTTCGTGGCCACGAAATCACATGAGCTGATACACTTTGTTTATTATCGAAACGCCAACACGCACGTGCACGCCAGTGATGTCTACTTAAGTGAACAGAACCTGCATAGGCTGTGAATAACAGCTAATAAAGTTGTAAATAACGTTCAGTTTGTTGGACAGAGTGATGGTTTTGGAGTGAAACCGGCGAGCATTTAAGTGATCATTTAAGTGATCATATCGCATTTTAAGTGATCATATCGCATTTTAAAGTTATGATTAGCCTTCGACAAGCATTTGATATACATATATATATATATTTTTCTTTCATAGCGAACACAAGGTGTTGTGCATTAAAAAAAATGTTTAACAGTGTCAGGATAACTATTCTAGCCTATATAACATTGAATATAATGCAAGACGGAATCTGATAATGACAAATGTTTAATTTTACCAGTGAAAAAAATGGTCTAATAATGTTGTCAATGACAGATGACAAGCATATGCCAGGACATATTTAAAGTCTGTTCAAATCAACCATTCCAAGTCTATACAAAATGTAGCATTTTAACCAAAAGTAGACCTACACATAGGCCTAATATTATTAGTGCTGATGTTTGAGAAATAACAATAATAATAGCCCACTCATATTAAAAGATTTTTACTTTTTAATTTTGAGCAAAAATGACTCTCATTTTTCATCAGTCGTGCAGCTCTTGCTCAGTCCCTACATGGCAGGGGTTTTCAACATTTTAGAACACATGCTAAGTTTGTCCAATTTCACTTGCGCCCCCCAGGCACCCCTCCCCAGAGCCCGTATTAAAATGCATGTGCAAACATCATTCACATATTACTTGCTGCGTTTATAGTGTGTAGCATTAATTACATTGAAACATGAATATATAGCTTACCTTATTCACTGTGATGGCTGAACCTGTTTCTGTGAGGACAACATACTAATCTGTGGTTAGATTCCTGACACGACTAACCGTAAATCATCTTCAACTGTCAATAAGTGTGAGCCATAGCCTACTTGCTTTTGATGTACATACATGCAGAAAACACTGCTTTGCAAATCCAAGTTCGCAGAGCCTTGACACTGTGTTTGAGTCAAACACTGAGTGTTTTTCATGGACAACAATACTTTAATAGGATTAAGACAATACTCTGATTAAGAGTTTACCATGTGAACAGCAATGTTTGACTACCTTAATCCGATTAATGTCATAACTGGATTAAACAGAAATGGAATTAAGACAAGTAATGTATGCATATATTAGTGGCATTATTGAAGTAAACACCGCAATCAAACTATTACCATCATGTAGGACTTTTCGACACATTTTGCAACAGGATCCACACACATTGCTGTCAGTAAAGGTTCGCAGACACACACATAACGAAACGCGGAAGATTTTTTTCTTTCCATTCAGCGTGCGGTATAAAATTCCATGAAAATAACACTCTTCCACCAGTCCTTACTCCATATTCACATCCAGTAGCCCAGTTTGTCATGGGGGCATGAATGAAATCTTCATGAGTGAAAGTGAAACCGCAGAACTGCAGTTAAAATAAAAAAAATCAAGGATGAAACACCCAAAATTGCATGAGACTCTGCAGGAAACGTGGATAGCCTGGTGACGCAACATTCAAAAAGCACTTCATCTAACACCTTAATTATATCATTGTTCTACTCAGATTAAGGCAGCAAGCTTTTACTGATGTCCATGTAAACGTAGTCATATGTCTTCAAAGTAAGTGAAAGATCCAGAAGGGCATCCTGCTGATTCAGAAGGGCACTTTTTTGTCAGATGGCTCACTGTTTTTACCTTTCATTCACTGTCATTCATTTTAAAAAGCACCTGGTCCATTTTATTTGTATATATTTTACTTAAATGGATTAACTCTACAGGTGCCTGATAGTTAACTGTGGATCTAACGTAAATCAGATCCACTCTAGTTAACGTATAAAAATTGTAGTCATAATTTACTCAATGCACGTCTCAAATTCTTGCACCCCCTTAATTGGTGCTGACGCCCCACAGGTTCAAAACCCCTGCTACAAGGGACTGTCCTCATGAAATTCTCTTTTTTATTCTGTTGTCCAAGTCTGGATCATAATCAGATAATCAGGAGCATGCGTTGAATATTAAACGTTATCAAAAAAGTTGAGAGGGTGGCCAATTGTCCGAAAGTGGGATGGGGTACTTTTACCAAAATCTCTGAAAAAGATAACATCACCAAACCTTTTGTTTAGTTTCGTTGTTGTTGTATATAAAATGCATTGTATATAAAAAGTGTAACAGCATCTTAATGGTACTACAATAATAGGGAAGTCCAATGGCCACTGTCCTGAATAGTTTAGCCCAGAGGTGGGACAAAGTCATTGCCTGGCAAGTCACAAGTAAGTCTCAATTCATTGCCACCAAGTCCCGAGTCAAGTCTCGAGTCAAGACAGGCAAGTCTCGAGTCAAGTCCCAAGTCAAAGGCAACAAGTCTCAAGTCAAGTCCAAAGTCCTACGGTTTGACTTTCGAGTCTTTTCGAGTCTTTTTAACAGAAAAATAAAACGTATACAGATTATGTATGGTTGTAAGAGCTGTATTCATTAAACAAACCTTTTTATGAAAGAACATTGCTCAGATACATAAAAAGACAAATATAATTTAATAAAAGTGCTGAACAGTGCTACGTCTCGTCTCCACAACATATTCCACAAGAACTAGTTCCACCACAATAGATTCCGTTTGACCTCACATCACACAGAAATTGCAGGTCTACTGCTGTCTACTTCATTAAGTTTAGTTGTGCAATGTTATATCTTCAGTGATCAACTTGAGATTAACCAAAATTACATAAACGACCTCAATGAGGCAGCAGTAGACCAACAACTCCTGTATGCTGCAAAATAAAACTGAGTGAAATATGTATTTTGTCAATTGAATCTCGTATGTGCTGAAGAGATTGAGATGCAAATCCGTCTAGCAGCAATGTAAAATAGTAGATTATATAGGGATGCAACGATTGAACGGTTTCACTATTAACCGCACTTTAATTCGTCACAGTTAAATAATCGTAAAGGCTTCTCAACGCAGCGTTTCTGCACAGAACAAAACCGCTGCAACTAAAAGTTATGCGAGCTGTGCGCTAGTTTGTACACCGAGACTAACTACACACACTGGATTAACTATGAATGAGGCTATTAACTAAGGTAAGCTCGTGCAAGTTAGTTATTTCCAATAGAGGGACGCGCGCGTGACGCAATGTGCTCATGCTTTTCAGGCACATATAGTTGAGATGACAGGGAGCTTTTTACCGCGAGAACTGCAAACAAAAGTGCACAGGTTTGCAAACCCACTTAAAGGTAAAAATATTGGCGCCATTGAGAGATATCATGTGGTGAATGTTGACTTGACAGCCGAGATCAACTGAGTGTTTTCGCGTGCTGAAAGACTCAGTGGATCAGCAGGTATTAATTGCGAGAATGCTGCTCTGCCCCGCTTATATAGCCTATAGCAGGGATCACCAAACTTGTTCCTGGAGGTCCGTGTTCTGCAGATTTTAGCTCCAACCCTAATCAAACACACCTGAACAAGCTAATCCAGCTCTCACTGGGTATACTTGAAACATCCTGGCAGGTGTTTTGAGGTAGGTTGGAGCTAAACCCTGCAGGGACACTGGACCTCCAGGACCGAGATTGGTGATCCCTGGCCTATTGGGTCGGCTGACTCGCCTGCTTTATTCCAAAAACAGAAAAATGAAAATCAGCACATAACGAGACTGGGCATTAAAAATGACACAAACCAAAACCTTTAAACAGTGACAAAAGAGAGACTTTTCTTACTTTTCTTTTGTCCAATCTTTGTATATTAAATTGGCATGCATATAAAAACAATAGAGCAAAGTGTTTATTTCTTACTGCAATGCTTCATTTTTGTTTGATGCAAACCATAGATCTATTAGTCAATGTAACAGTAGGACTTTTTAAAGCAGATAACTCACATTCAAGGCAGCGTGATCATGAGAAATGTGATTCATTGTTAGTATTACTGTCAACATCATTAATATTTTATAATTATTAGACATTCATTTTGGAATTATTCACTTTTAAATTTCACTTATTTTTTAGCACAAAGAGTAAAAAAACTATTGTTTGTTTTTAATATTATTATGTGCTGCATTAATTGGTTACTGAGCAGCAATAAATAAAACTTTAAAATATAAGGAGTTTTCATGTGATTTTCTAAACTAGTGGTGTTTGAAATTAATGAATACTTAATAATCCTGATAACCGTGATCATTTCTCAGACTATAATCGTACAACCAAAATCTATAACCGTTGCATCCCTAAGCACATATTCTCAATGAAGTAGACTACTTCATACACACAATAACAATGTTTTCTTTACATAACATTGAAGAACTTTGCTCTCTACCCGATGCTTGTGCACCGATTTCCTCTGTTTGTGGACAAAACTGCTTGCGAGCTATCAAATATACACTGCTCGCCCGCAAATTCTTACGCTCTCAAATATGCACCCCTCACACAGACATTTTCTTGCGCGCTCTTAGTACACTCGCTCAGGGAGATTATATGCAGACTCACAATTTGTGTCTTGTGTTCCCTCTTCTATTTGTGCTTTTGGATATGATTTATATTAGTGCACTATTTATTAACAATAACCAAAATACTAAAATAGACTTGCATATTACATTTTTTATCTAAAAAACCGTAACATTTTTGGCTGTATGTTAAATGATGAGATATTTCCAGTTACAAACACTTAAAGACACAGAGAATGGGTGTAAAGGATACATTTTATTTTAAAAACATTTATTAAACATCAAAAAGGTGCACTATACTAATCAAATAAAAACTAAAATATAACTAACACAAGCAGAAATGTAACTGATAAAAATAATGAAAAACTTGATAAGGTATTCCTGTAATATTCACTCTTCAAATAAATGTCACTATCAATCCCATTTTACCATGGCAACTAAAATAAAGTGAACTAGTCTCTGTTGTCTTCCACATTGATGAGATTTTGGAGGACATTTTCCCTGTCACCTTCTTCATTTTAAGGAGAAGCTGTTCCACAGGGCCCCTGAACATGTATATTGGCATGTACAGTGTTTTGAACAGTAGCCTACTACAGTACAGTATTTAAATTAATCTGTTGTGGTAATACTATAGTTGCTATGGTAACACAAGTGTAATATAAACAAATTACCCAGTGCTGTTTTTTTATACAATATAGGGTATATTATACTACAATCCATCACACTTTACTGTAGTGAAACTACACTTTCTATTTCATTTTATCAGTTGACTATTCTTAATACTACAGTATGCTGAAGCATTCATTAACAAGTTGTAAATAATACTAGCCTAAAACACAGGCAGTGTACCTAACACTCAAAAACACTAGCATTTATTATATAATTTACCTTAACCTTTTAGTTTTTCGTGTATTGTTAATAAATAGTGTAGCAATATATAAACCACATCAACACTCTTGGAATAACCAATTTAACAGGAGGATCTCTGGAGAGCAAAAGCACAAAAGGAAGAGGAAACACAAGACACAAAAATTGTGAGTCTGCATCATCTAACGGAGCGAGAGCAGATCGCGCGTGAGCAGCTGTGTTATGAGTGCGCGCGAGTTGTCCACGAAGAGAGAAAACCGGCGCGTGAGCAAAAAGATTCGCTCGCTTGTATTACATGAATGCGCTTTCGACTTGTAATACTGCGCTTACATTTGTCAGTCAAATAACGCTATAATAAGGTAATCTTGACATTCATTCAAAACGTACCTTTCTTTGTGCAACTTCAAGTGTCGAATAAAGTTGGAAGTTGTGGCCTCTCTGTCTGTAATCTTCGACCCGCATGTTTTACATACTGCAATTAGTTTTTTGTTGACCACCTCGTAATTTTATAGCCAAACGAAACTATCTTTGGTATCATTTCGCAAACTGGCGCGTTCGCGTTGTTGTCACGTTGTCATGAATCAAAACAAACTACTGTAATCTCATTGGCTGTCGTGCCGAATGTGCGCGCGCATGCTCTCTGTCACACACACACATACACAGACATGCAGAGATCGAGCGCTCCGTGTCAACATACTTTTTATCTTTGCACTTTTTATGGGAAGTAGCAAGTCTTTGCAAGTCAATAGGTGCAAGTCCAAGTGAAAGTCCAAGTCATTTATGTTCAAGTCCAAGTCGAAGTGCAAGTCTTTTCATATTTTGTCAAGTCGAGTCTAAAGTCTTCAAATTCATGACTCGAGTCTGACTCGAGTCCAAGTCACATGACTCGAGTCCACACCTCTGGTTTAGCCCATACTATTTTTAAGCACACTTGAACCAGCAATTCAAGGTCTTATGGCCCGTTTCCACTGAGTGGTATGGTACGCTTTTAAGGCCTTTTCCATTACCTAAAAGCGTACCGAACCGAACCGTACCGTACCACTTTTTAGTCACCCTTTGCAAAGGGTCCGAAGCGTACCTAAGTGTAACTAAAAGGCGGAGCTAGACACGCAGTTGAACGCTATTGGCTTACAGAGATACGTCATTTTCTCACGCAACAAGCAGAATGAAAACAAAGGACCCACCATGTTTAATACACCGCCGAGAGACAATGCCCTGAAATGATATGAGCATTTAATAACGAGCCATGGTCGACCCGAGCTCAAACAAACCTTGTCGTCGTCTTGAACGGCCACAAAGTCGAGAGAAGAGCAGATTCTTATGGGTTACAAGCCCATAAGCGTGAGAGCGAGAAGTTTCACTTGTCTCTTGCGCTCGCGTGCATGTCAATATTTGAAATAACAAAGTTCTTAACCTGGATTATTATAAACTCGGAATGACGGAGTTACTCTCTAATGAGAGAATAATGACTGAGAGGCTACATGTACTGGTGAAGATTAAAGATACAGATGAGAGGTTTGCACTGACTGGGGGCTGTATTTTGTATTGTTTTTGAACCTAAATAAGGCATAAATATCTGCTGTGTGTAGTTTTTCTGTAATTTGGTAACATCAGAGACTGTGTGGGGCTGTATGTGTTCATATATGCTGCATTTATTTATTTATTTGATATAATCGCGGACCGTAGGCTATTTCACATCATTAATCTGCAGTTATAATCAGATCATGTTCAGTCAGTAATGAA
The DNA here is from genome assembly GCA_903798035.1 of Danio albolineatus. Classification (NCBI taxonomy): domain Eukaryota; kingdom Metazoa; phylum Chordata; class Actinopteri; order Cypriniformes; family Danionidae; genus Danio; species Danio albolineatus. The sequence goes on along the minus strand of CAIGQQ010037945.1, from coordinate 2,037,677 downwards.
CATTTATACACCAGTGTTTATGTGTATAATAAAGCATCTGTTTTGTGAGAAGTGCTTCTCGTATGATTTGTGAACGACCCATAAAGCTTTACTGTAGACATTTCCTCCAGCGAAAATGACGTCGACTGAAACTTTCTGTCGTACACCACGCCCACCAAAATAGTACCCTTTTGCAGTGGAAACGCAAGCCTGATAAAGGTGACCCGTACCGACCCGTACCGTACCGTACTGTACCACTCAGTGGAAAAGGGCCATTACTAGGCATGCTAGCAACTTCCTGACAAGTGTGTTGAATCAAGTTAGAGCTAAAGTCTGCAGGACAGCAAACATCCTGAATCGAGTTTGGACACCCCTGCAGTAAACAGTTGTTGACTGACTGCTGTGTCCCAATTTGCCTGCTAATACTACATCCTAACGGTATGTATTGTAATTTTTTGGTGTAGAAAAAGCACATAATTTTGTGTGTGTAGCAGAAGAGTATGCAAGCTTCTGGGACATTCTTCCTCATTAGCGGACCGATATGTTGCTTAGTTATGTGCCCTGTCAATCACCTTGTCACATCATCCACATTTCTCTCATATTTAATTTCCTAGCATAATGGAGATGCAGCAGCAGGTTGATCTGCCATTTGCAGGTCTTTCATGCAGAGAAATCTCATCAGGTGTTTGTATAATTATGCATGCAGAAGCTGATGACAAAACATGTCTTTATGAAAGTTCACAGTTGTTGGTGCAGAAGAAATATATTGTGGAAAACACGAAATTAATATTTTCAATCAGGTAAGATATTAGTTAATGAATATTCAAACATCGTTACCAAATCCTCTCCACTTAACTGTCATTCTTATGCACGTGCCACATTGGAATATTTAATTTTTTTCTTACACATGTTGCTATTTCGGGCACCACGGTGGCGTAGTGAGTAGCACGTTCGCCTCACAGCAAGAAGGTCGCTGGTTTGAGCCCCGGTTGGGTCAGTTGGCATTTCTGTGTGGAGTTTGCATGTTCTCCCTGTGGTTGCGTGGGTTTCCTCCGGGTGCTCCGGTTTCCCCCACAAGTCTAAAGACATGCGGTATAGGTGAATTGGGTAGGCTAAATTGTCCATAGTGTATGAGTGTGAATGAGTGTATGGATGTTTCCCAGAGATAGGTTGCAGCTGGAAGGGCATCCGCTGCGTAAAACAATGCTGAATAAGTTGGCGGTTCATTCCGCTGTGGCAATCCCAGATTAATAAAGGGACTAAGCCGACAAGAAAATGAATGAATGTTTCTATTTTTAAATCGAATTTCTTACACATGTTTCTATTTCAAAATCGAATTCGAAATCAATACATTAAATGTATTGCGATCAATGTTAATGTTGACCTAAGGTTAACAGTACATGTGAATCTACACTTCTAACTTCTACTGGAAATAGTAAACCTGCCAGGTAACTGGAATATTAATTTCAACATACTATTTTACTATTATACTGTTTAAAACACCTAATAAAAATATGCTAATAAAAAACGAATACAATTTAGCCACAATACAAAAATACCAAGCCAGGCTCTTTATGGATACGTACCCTGGTATACATTTCTGTAGAGAGGGAAATACATCCCAGAAGGTACTTTTTAAAATTTATTATTATTTTTATTATTTTTATTACTTTTTTTTTGCAGTTTTTCTTTTCATGAATCCGCCAGAGGCCACTGTGTATGCTTTTTCAGGTGTTAAATTTTTCTTGCAAGTGCCATTCGCACCTGCTCTTCTCACGTAAATCCACCAGAGGCCGTTATCAACTGACTAACTGACCGACCGACCAATCCCCAACCCACCCCCTACCCGAAACCCAACCGATAATGTTTTCAAGTGCACCGATTGACCAGCCCTCAGCCCCTTCCCCTTAAGCCAAGTGTTTTTAAAAGCAATCCAGGAGAAAATAAAAGTACCCACACCACCTGATTTTTACCACGTTTTCAGATCTTACCACGTTCTCACTCTGTTATTTGCTTGTTTATTTTATTTTGTTATCTTTTGTTTTAGTTTTACCTGCTTTCTGGAACCGTTCTTCACCAGACCTGAACCTCGTCATTGCCGTCAACTCCGCTCTATGTCTCAAGTCCTCTAACATATATGGTGAGCTACTGAGCAAACTGGTAATAGCGTAAAAGCTGTCCACGCGGAAGTAAGCAGACAGCCGGTTGTGCTAAAATAAACAGAAGCTGTCTGCGGCAACATACCGCCCTGTAGCGTTCATTTTAAAGATGAAATGCAACCATACATGCCTCTTGCTACATAATTCGCTCTCTCCAGAAATGTATATGGGGCTACATATTCACAATAAGCCTATGTTGAAAAAAAAAACAAAAAACAAAAAAACAGTTCATGTTACCTCAGGCCCTTTATCTGATATTAGCATTAAACATTGACTTTTGGTCTCAGGAGGAAACAACTATTTTACAAAATTTATTTGATTTGTACAAATTAATCAGTTAGGCTGCATGCAAAATTGCCTACTACTTGGTAGGTACTGCATTTGAATTTGAACTTACTACACAACCATTAGAAAAGTATGTTTTATATAGTATGAATGTGACTAGTATGAATGTAATTCGGACATACTTCATCCGCTTATTGTCATTATCACGTGACCCACCCACGTCAGTTGCGTCATTTCACTCCCATTCATAAATTCTCTCACATGGCATCATGGGTTAGCGTAGCGTCCATTGCATACTTCAGAATCTCGCCGGAAGTAGTAGGTCATCCAGTTACTCGCATACTGTTTTTCGAATTCTATGAATTAGGACATACTACTCGGCTCGCATTCTGTTGTTAGCGTTCTATATAGTATGGAAGTATGCAATTTTAAGTAAGCAGCATTAGAGTTCAGTCATACAAAATGTATGGCACCAAATTAAACCCCACTCATAAACCCAACTTTCCTTGGGAAAAGTGCACATTGTACTAAAATGTACAAATGAGACTGTCCCTAAGTTTTACATTACATTAGCCACTAAATCAAAAAGTTATGAATTTGTATGAGATAGCATTGAACTTACTCACATCAGGGTCAGTAAGCAGACAACACTCCTCTTTGTGCAAGTTTGTTGATTCTCGTTGGCTGCTCCCTATGTTTTCACACAAATGTTTTTCCACCTCTTTCTTGGCTCTCTTTTGGTTAGCTGCTGGTCACTTACTTTATCATACAGTGCCTGATAAGAAATGAGGATTGTTCAGTCTATAATGGTGGTTCATAATGGCAAATTAGGACATTTAAACATCAGGCTTTCTGCGCTTTTCTTCTCCCGTTCTCTCGCTGTCTACCTGTCAAGCTTGAGAAAAATCAAAGCAGGCAGCTGACAGTGCTGTGAGCACCAGAGACGGCTCCTCTTCTCTCATTACTGAGAGCTGCCGCAACATCGCTGTCTCAACCACTCGTCCACCACCGGGTGAAGTGATCATTTTTTACAAACACAAATTCATCGGTTCTACAGGGAAAGACCGTCTGCATTTGACATAAGTATTTTGACTGTCAGGTTGAGGTCATACTAAACAACATACACATTGCAGTGTTTTAGCCATCATGGAGGTGCGGCATTTAATTTTGTTGCTTAATTTACCACCTTTGGAATTGTTTTGATATGCAGTATTGAGCTTTGCAGTATTGAAAATGTTTTTGCATTTCAGATCGCAAAAACCATGTGGTTAAAATATGTACTGTATGATTAGCCTTCTTGAATTATTAACCCCCACCCCCCACACACATTTTGTCCCCAATTTCTGTTTAACAGAGAGAAGATTATTTTTAACATATTCAAACATAATAGATTTAATAACTTATTTCTAAAAACACATTTTTTTATCTTTGAAATGATGACAGAACAAGGGCGCCACGGTGGCGTAGTGAGTAGCACGTTCGCCTCACAGCAAGAAGTTCGCTGGTTCGATCCCCGGCTGGGCCAGTTGGCATTTCTGTGTGGAGTTTGCATGTTCTCCCCGTGGTTGCGTGCGTTTCCTCCGGGTGCTCCGGTTTCCCCCACAAGTCCAAAGACATGTGGTATAGGTGAATTGGGTAAGCTAAATTGTCCATAGTGTATTTGTGTGAATGAGAATGTATGGATGTGTTTCCCAGAGATGGGTTGTGGCTGGAAGGGCATCCGCTGCGTAAAACAAATGCTGGATAAGTTGGCGGTTCATTCCGCTGTGGCGACCCCGGATTAATAAAGGGACTAAGCCGAAAAGAAAATGAATGAATGAATGAATGATGACAGAACACACTATTTTATTTGATCTTTTTCAAGATACTGAAATTTAATGGTTATACTAGGTTAATTATGCATTTTAGCACAATTAGACAAGTCAATGTATACAGAACCAAATGTTTAGCAGTGGTTTAATCTGTAGGCAATCAGAAAAAAAGAGGGCTGATATTGAACTTAAAATGGGTTTTAGAAAAGTTTAATTCCAGCTAAAATAAAACTATATAAAAATATATAATAGGAAATACTGTGAGAAATTCTTTGTTCTGTTATCATTTGGCAAGTATTTTAAAAAAACAAAAATCACAGAAAGGCGAATACAGGCAATGCAGTGGCGCAGTAGGTAGTGCTGTCGCCTCACAGCAAGAAGGTTGCTGGTTCGAGCCTCGGCTGGGCCAGTTGGTGTTTCTGTGTGGAGTTTGCATGTTCTCCCTGCGTTCGCTTGGGTTTCCTCGAGGTGCTCTGGTTTCCCCCATAGTCCAAAGACATGCGGTACAGGTGAATTGGGTAGGCTAAATTTTCCATAGTGTATGAGTGTGAATGAGTGTGTATGGATGTTTCCCAGAGACGGGTTGCAGCTGGAAGGGCATCCGCTGTGTAAAATATATGCTGGGTAAGTTGGCGGTTCATTCCACTGTGGCCAAAACTGTGGCCTAACTAAGCCAAAAAGAAAATGAATGAATGAAGGTGAACACAGAAAAAAAACAACTTTGAAAATCTGGATTTAATCAAAAAAACATGATGGAACCTTGGGTAATTAATCACTGTATATAATACTTAACAAACATTTATTATTATTATTTTTTGTCAGTAGAAGGCAAGTTCATAGATGCTCAATATGACCCCCTCCAGAGACTCGAGTGAGTATTATTTTTGAATCATGCTGTACTCTTGGCTAATGACTTATACTGTACAGTATATGACAATATTAAAATTCTCTCACAATTTTTTGAAACTGCTCATATAAAGATAATAGAGATTCTGGTTGACGTGTATAGATTATATGCTATTCAAATGAGTAGTTTGAATACACCGTGTCCAGTATGTTGTTTAGTTAGAATTATAATATTGTTGTTGTGCATTTTGCTAATTCAGTCTTTGTTTTGAGCAGATTTAATATTGTAATGTGAAGTGACGCTGGACAAAGGAGGTGTGGATCCAAATACAGGGTTTATTATGCAGAGATTGATCAGGCAATCAGGTCAACACAGGAGCAAACAGATGTATAGGGGCAATCCAGAGTTGTAGTCAAATATCAGGTGAACGGTCAGTAATGTTCACAATTCAGTATAACAAGACTTAGCAAGACTTAGTGTGTGTGTGTGTGCTGTCTTTATATCCCATTTGATTAGTCCTGAACAGCTTCAGCTGTGTGTTAGCAATCAAAGGTGAACTGGTATGATGGAATTTGTAATTCATTTGGTGGCAGATTTGTAGTTCTCCAGTGACCTGCATGGGTTACATCGCTGATGATTGTGACAGATATATAGTTTTAAATGTTTTGCTTTCCATATACAATAGCAAACAATGATATAGGGAACCAGTCTTTTTACTGCTTGATAATGACTCTGTATGTATTTGGTGACCTACAGTGTATTCAGTATTATTATTAATGTCATATTACTGACTAAATGGTTGCATTGCATTTGTCAGTAAAGCTTTGCCTCTGCAGATATAGCTATTTATTGCATGGTACTTAAGAGATAGTTCACCCAAAAATGTAAATTTTCTCTCATTTTTTTTCACACAAGTTGTTTTAAAGTTTTATTTGTATTTTGATTTTTTTTTTTGATGAACACAATACAATATATTTTATAGAATGTTAGAAACAAGCTTCCATTGACATCCACTGCAGGAACAGACAATACTGAACTCAATGATAACTGCTTTCAAAAATATTTCAGAATATCTTCATTTGTGTTCAACATTATAAAAAAAATGAAACAGGTCTGGAACAAGTGGAAATGACTAAAGTTTCATTTTTATGTGAACTATTCCTTTAAATACAATATTGGCAACACCGAACAACAGCAAGCTTAACATACTGTACAAAAGCATGCAAAGTCCTTTTTTTCAAACACTAATCTTGTGGATTAATGCCGAGAGCAGTGCATAAGTGAGCAGTTCTTCAACCCAGGGCTTGGGAAAGCTAACAGATTACTGAGAAATCCCTGATCTCTGTGTTTCACCTCAAAATGTTGTGGCATATTTCCTTTTATTAACACAGAAACATTTACCAAATGTGTCTATAATTAAATCAATTTACAATTAGCTAATTAATGACATGCTAAATATGCCTCAGTGACAAGCTAACTTGGCAACTGGAAGCTTGAGATGTTATTATAAGTGAAGTGATGTAAAGTGATTTTTCTGTCTGTGCCAACAGTGTTTGATCGCAAGAGGTTTTATCAGCCTGTGTGTTTGTTTACATCTGTTTCTCCTGTGTTTCATTGAATACAGTTCTTGCTATGCAGACCGGGATCCTTTTGAGACTGGGCCATTTCTGGAAAATAGTGAATAAACCAGCACATGGATATTGAGACATATTCATTTAAGACAGAAAAATAGGCTCCAAAATTATGAAATGATACATTTTCAACAAAAAATAACCGGGGCTGTAACAGGGGAGGAAATGATTGACGGATGAAGTGACCAATAGCAGGAACCGGAGAATCTGAAAGCAGATACTGGAGAACAGAGCGAGAGAGAAAAAAACACAAACAAAGCACAAATAACAACAAATACATAACAGTATGGCTAATGTTATCATATCTCTAAATACTCTACAGTATATTTCTAAAGTTAGAGTCAAGTTTGAGCCAACTAAAATAAAAATACAAAAATGCTATTAATAATAATGTGCTCATAGTTAAATTGAACTTTTAGCTAATTGCTTATTAACATGCATGATGCCTTTTTATTAGAGCTTATTAATCTATTATCTATGAAAATTCAGGTATTAATTGGTCACCCATGTTGTTCCAAACCATGACACTTTTGTTCATCTTTGGAACACAAATGAAGATATTTTAGGTGAAATCTGAGAGCTTTCTCATCCTGCACAAACAGCAACGCTCCCAATTCCTGAAAGGTACCAAAAATCACTGTCAAAACAGACCATATGTCGTCAATGGTTAAATTCAAATATTATTAATACACAAATACCTTTTGCACACTTAAAACTCAACAATTTCATGATATTAACAAACCATTAACTAACACTATTAGCTAAATAAACTTCTATTTAGCTGTTTATTATTAGTTAAGAAGGTAGAAGTTGGGTTTACAGTAGGTTATGGGTAGAATTATGGATGCAGAATGAGATCATACTTTATAAGTACTAATAAACCGTTAATAATAGGGAGGTAATAAGCCAGTAGTTATCAGCATGAGTTGTGACCTAAACTAAAGTGGTATCCATAATTTCCATTTTTGGGTGAACCAACACTTAAAAACAGTTATTGTTGCTTTAAACCGTGGTGATTGCTCATTTAGATGGTTAGAATTCAATGAAATATTTCAATTTATATTTATTTCTAGCACCTTTACAATTGTAGATTGTGTCAAAGCTGAGTGTAAATTGAAACTGTGTCAGTTCAGTTTCTGAATTGATGTCCCATTTAGTTCAGTTCAGTGTGGTTTAAATTTCACTGCTGGAAGTCCAAACACTGAAGAGCAAATCCATTGATGCACAGCTCCACAAGTCCCAAACCAAGCAAGCCAGGTGTGACAGTGGCAAGGAACAAACTTCACCAATTGACAAAAGTGAAGGAAAAAACTTTGAGAAAAACCAGGCTCAGTTGGACATGACCCTTTCTCCTGTGGCCAAACTTTTTATGCAGAGCTGCATACTAGGTGCTGGGGGCCGGTGAATGCTGGACATCCATCGTGGAGAAGCTGCAGGTGCGAGAAGGTCACCGGTGGGTGTTCAGGCTGGCCCAGGGGAACAATGCGGCAACTCGTCTGCCACTGGGGTTTTTCAGATATCAGTCTCATGCTCTCCACTCCTCCATGACCTCCACCGTATCTGCTCAGGATACAGCCTGGTCCAGGATTATAGATACCACTAGACATGCTCTATGGTTGGCATCATATCTTCACAGGACTTGGATCAAATTAATGGCACTGCACAATCTCTAGAGGCCTCCGGATGAGCATCTCCAGGTGAAAAATAATTAGCATAGCTGCTATTCATAGTGTATTTAAACAAGATATATTAAATATCAATGCAAAAATTAAGCGCTATAAATGAAAATAGCAGTTATAAAACATTTTCCTTATGGTAAAATCAAGTTGTGTGGAAACAAGAAAGAAAAAGAAAGAAAAAAAGAAGAATGTTCAATAGGAAAAACATACTATGAAAGTCAACAGTTAGCAGTATCCATCATTTTTCAAAATATCCTCTTTTGTGTTCAACAGAAAAAAGAAACTTATTGAGGATTGTGAAAAGTGAAGAGGGAATAAATGGTGACAGAATTTTCCGTTCATACACATTCAGGTTTCAAAGAAAGTATCAAACTTTTTAACGGAATAATAATTAGTTGAACTGCCTGCAATTTTCCACAGTGCATATATAATTGTTTGTCTTCCCATTGCGAACTTGCCAACACCCCATCCTCTTATATCTCATCAGCGATGTACTGTATTTGTTTTCCATTTTTAGTCCAGCACATTATTGTCTTCCACATGAGCAAACCACCTCTCTCCATCAGCTTCCTCATTAGTAATCAGCTGCATGCCGGTGATGTTTAATTGCTGGAATATGTCAGGATGTAATTATTGCAATCATCTCCATTAAAAAAACGGCTGCCTTTCTGAGCGAAAACGGGCCCAGTGACACAGCGATGATTCCACAGCTGTCAAAGCAGGTTTTAGTTGCCAGATCTCCGATTCCGCTCGTCCTCTTTCATTATGTAAGGAATTACGAAGGGGCCACGAGGTTAACCAGATCGGATTTAGCACACTGTCCTAAGTTTCTACAAAACACGCAGGCCGCATATTGACCAGCTTTAGACACGGGTCTGCGAGCAGTTAATGCTGTTGTGCAGCCTCTGAGTTATTATCCAGGGATCGGTGGAACAGAAGAGATATGCTGTATTGAATTCCCCTTTTTGTTGAGGTCATTTTTTTTTTTAACCGACGCAGTCACTGTTATACTTGCTACTCAAAAAACAGAGTGGAGGCGGTAGTGGCATGGGAAATGCTGTGAGCTGTTGCGATCCATCTCATCCAGGTTGAGCGATTGTTCACCTTTCTCACCCTCATCCATCAGCCGGGCTTTTTGCAAAGGACACAAACAGTGGCAGGGCAAGGGATTACGCGCTGAAGACACGTAGGAGAATGTTTGCAAATGCGCGAGAGATTACGTTCCTCTCAGGACGAAATGCCGTGGGTTATTGCTTTCCCATCATGCGCTCGATAAATCACTCAAATCGTTCTTGCTTTCAGAGTTTTCACCATCTCCAAGGATGTTTTAATCCTTTTTTTAATTCCTCACAACTACAGATAACAGTTTATTATTAGAAATATTTATCTTATTATAACCTGGAAACTGTTTGAATGTCTTTTAACAATTTATTTTTGTATTGTAGATTGAGGTTTTTATCACAGCATTTTAAAGAATCATATGTTGGACAAACAAATGTAAACATTATTTAAATTGTAAAAACTGCTTAGGTCAATACGTTAACCCAGGTCAACCCAGGCTCATTATTGATACGAACCCCTATATGCATTTCTGGAGATTGCGAAATACATCCCAGAATTTTTGGAGATCGCGAAATACGTCCTAGGAGGTATGTTTTTTACCTCACACTGTGTGCCATTCACACCTCTTACGAGTTCTCACGTAAATACACTACGTTGACTGACTAACTGACTGACCGACTGACTAAAACCTCCGCCCACCGCCTTGCCTAAATGATAGTGTTTTCAAAATCACGGATTGAACCAATCACCCCTTCCCTAAACCCAACCCATAGTATTTTCAAAAGCAATTCAGTAAAAGAAAAGCCCGCGTGGCGGCCTGATTTTTACCACATTTTCAGATCTTACCACGTTCTCACCCTGTTATTTTCTTGTTTATTTTATTTTCTGCCTTTTTTTTGTTTTACCAGCTTTCTGGAATCGTTTTTCACTGGACTCGAACCCAGTCATCACGGTCAACTCCTCCCTGCTTCAAAAGTCTGCCAACCTATTCAACAAGCTACTGGGCAAACTGGTAACAGAAAAAAAGCTGTCCACACAAAGGTAAGCAAGCAGCTGGTAGCGTGAAAAGAAACAGTTGCTATTAGTGACATTATAGCACCCTGTAGCGTTTGTTTTAAAGATAAAATGCAGCCATACATAGCTCTGGCTACATAATTTGTGCTCTCCAGAAATATATAGGGGGGACATATTCACAATGAGCCTATGTTGCAACTAATAGTCTCCTTAAAATTATTTTTATTATTTATATTTATTATTAGATACAGAACAAACCAAGCCTAAGTAACCTAGTTTAGTTGTTAAATTATATACTCTTTCATATTATACTCTTTCATCATGGCAAAAGCGAAAGAAAAAAAAAAGGTTATTAGAAATTAGCTACTATAACTATTGTTAAAAACAACAGCTTTTTTCAGTAAACAGCACTTAAAAACAGCAAAAAAGTGTAATAATTTTGTCTAGTAGTTAATTATTTTGTTTGGATGCTGAAAAAATATCATTTTAATAAGGTAATGAAGCAGAATGAGGCAATGCATCATGGGATAAAGCAGAAATTAATTTACTATGAGTACATTTTGTGTGCAGGCTCTAAAAGAAGATGGAAAAAAGATGAAGAAAGTAAACAGGGTGCTTTAATAAATGAGGTATTAATGTTGCAAAACTGTTCAAAGGCTATCATTTTAAAGTAAGATACATGGAAATAAATGAGCTTTTATCTTGTTTTAAAATGTGAAAGTGGCTTTGAAATGCAAATATTGTCTTAATCAAAAAATGTGTGCGTTGCTTAATAATATATGGAAAATGTTATTTTAAATGTCATTTTCAGTGAGATATAGCAAATAAGAATCTTTAATTAAATGCTTTAAATGCTGAGCTATTTATATGGCTAACAGTCAAACAGATTGTGTGTTTAGGGAGTTTTTTCTGACTTAACAGCATCTGTATGTATATGCATGTAAAATGTTACATACATGTATACAATTTGCTGCTTTTAGACCAAATTAAAAGGTTTCTAAAGAATAACTTCATATATTCACTTTCACATATAACATCAAATATTTATGTAAATTAATTGTGATGTGCTGGCTCCAAATAAAACAAGCAAACAACAAAAAACAAAACAAAATTTATAGCACCTTTTCTTTTCAAATAAGTGTGGTGGCACAGTGGTCTCAGGGGTTAGCACTGGCACCTCGTTAGCAAGAAGGTCAGTGGTTCAAGTCCCGGCTGAGCCATTTGGCATTTCTGTGTGGAGTTTGTGTGTTCTCCCTGTGTTTGCGAGGGTTTCCTCTGGGTGCTCCCCCACAGTCTAAAGACATGCGCTAGGTGTATTGAATTAATTAAATTGGCTGAGTGTGTGTGTAAAAGAGTCTATGGGTGTTTCCCAGTACTGGGTTAAAACATATGCTGGGATAGTTGGCAGTTTATTCTGCTGTGGCGACCCCTGATAAATAAGGGACTAATCCGAAGAAAAATAAATAAATGAATAAGAGTAGGTTGTGCATTATTTACAAATTTATTGGTAACACTTTACAATAAGGTTCATTAGTTAATGCATTTACTTACATGAACTAATCATTAACAACACTTGTACAGTCTTGTACAGTATTTATTAATCAGAATTGAACATTTACTAATGCATTATCAACATCCAAGTACATGCTTGTTACATTAGTTAATGCACTGTGAGTTAGCATGAACTAACTGTATTTTCATTAACTAACATTAACTAACATGAACAAAAACTGTAGTAAATGTTTTGTTCATTGTTTGTTCATGTTAGTAAATGCATTAATTAATTAATTAATTAACTAATGTACCTTATTGTACAGTGTGACCAATTTATTTTGAACGTTTTAGTCCCACTAAGCAGCCATTTGATTTCCAAAAATGACAATATGTGTGTGAATCAACACAAAATGTTACTATAGTTAAATTTATGTATTTTTTTTACTTTGAAAGTGCCATCAAACATGCAAGAACCAAAGTTTAAATATATAGGCACATATTTTTCATGAGCTTAGGTTGCACGTTTATCACTTGAGCAGGTAATAAATGTTCCTTTTGAATGTATGCCTTTTTCTTCAGAATTTGAATTTCCATCATAAACATTAATTTTAAAGTATCCATAATCCTGAGATGTCAGCTACGGTATCATATTTAGTGTACAGTATACTGTAGCTTGCTACATAAAACATTTCATATTTTTGTCGGTTTCACAGAATTCTTTGCATATTTTTTTTCACTTATTTACCTGTGTCAGCATATGCGTCTATCCTCAGAGTTGTGTTTCAATACATTTACATTTCACATTTACATTCAATTATTCAAAACCCACATTTATCCAAGCACTAAATCAAGGCAGAGGTGCCCATAACAACACTGCCACATAGATTTAAAATGTTTAAATTACAGTCAAAATATCCACCTTAAAGGGTCACGAAACACCAAAACACATTTTTTGAGCTGTTGACAGTCATATATGTGTCACACACTGCTATAAACACTATTAGGACACATATATTTTGCTAAAGAGTCAAAATTGGTTGTTTTTGCGTTATTTCGAGCAAATTCGTTCTTCCGGTTTGAAACAAATTTTTGAAGCTGCGTCACGCCGATGAAATCCATGCGTGTCTTCCAGAGTGGAGAGTGGACGTCTGTACCAGTGAGTGCATCATGACGTCTCTGAGTGTGCGGCAATAAATCATGAGAAAGACTTGGTTCAAACCAATCAGCGTGCTCTATTGTGTATGTGGCACAACTACATTAATATTCATGATCGATTCGATCATGTACCTGTTGCAGTGTTCAGATGACAATGAAGCGCCACGCTGTGTTGCTAGAACAAGTGGAAGAAGAAGAATTGTTTGGAGACACAGGTTGTCAGAGTTATGTTTATGTGCTGCAACCAGGGGCGTAAATCCCGGGGGGGACAGGGGGGACGTGTCCCCCCGCATCCGAGGGTTGTCCCCCCCTCCAACAAATGTATATATATATAAAAATTGCACCCTCCAACGTGAAAAATATATGTATCTATATCTAAAATAATTTTGTAAGTTGAAAAAACAAACGCAAAAAAGTGCATTTAGAAATAGAGTTCCCCCTCCCCTTCCTCACAGTGGTTTGGTCCACTGCCTGCTTTCGCGGTTCTCACCCACTCTACACAGACGAGACGAGCCAGGTGTACGGTGCCGTGCTGCTGCAGCTAAATCACTGTTTAACTCCAGTACGTATGGTGTAATTCACTGTTAATAAAGCGATTTCTCTTTAATGTAGTTGATACAGACTCATTCATAAATTAGTAGCATCAAAAATGCTGATTACCGATGTAATTTTCCATGAATGTGCTACATTAGCGATTAAAACATTACATGTCTAGTTAACGTAGGCTTGTTTACAATAGTTTTTTTGCATAGTGTGCTGCAACTAAGACGCCAAAGTCAATGTAACGACTTGTCATGGCATAATGTTAAATAAAGCAAGTTAAATTAACCCCTTAGAGATTTTACATACTGTAATTCTTTAAATAATTGATTTTGTTACAAAACAATACTTATTTTTTTTATAAATCTTTTTCACAATAACCGTTTCAGTCATGTTTAAATTGTGTTGTATGTTGTTGATGGCTGGACTGTTAACAAGATAAAGCAATAAATATTTTTTAAGTAAAATCTGCTTTGTCATTGAACCTGAAAAATACTTTTGAAAATAACTATAATGACGCAGTGTCCATGCTACAATAATAATGATAGAATCGAAGTTTTTCCACTGTGCCAACATATCTTTATAAGTACAAATTGACTGTATTATTTGTGTCCCCCTCAAAAAATTGCTCATGAGAAATTTTACATTCATTGTCCCCCCCTACTGTTAAATGAAATTTACGCCCTTGGCTGCAACGAACGCATCAGGATTTGCCGCTCGTCTCCTTTTAAAAAAATGCACAGCTGCAGTTCATGTTGATTGTCCTGTTTTTGGTAAGTACGCGATCTGTGCTCTTTGTTTGTTTATTCAGATGGGAAAGTTAGTTAGGTCGTCAGCAGTACTGTTTCAGTGTTTATAGACATGCCTCAGTCAAAATGATTAGAACTGTTACTGAGTTTACAGCACGCTAATATCACTACAGTATTATAGACTGAAAGATCCGCTGTAGATGCTGCTCTTCGAGTGGAAACATATAAACACCACCGCATTTTGTGATAGGATAGTGTATACACACACAGCTTTCTGTCGCTACCTACCGAGAGCATAAGTTACCGAGAAATGCGGAGTTTTTTTTTTATTTATCTCATACGCCGTTCGGTCTCAAACACTCCATTAAAAATGCACTCTTAGCAGTCTCTCTGAGTCTTAGCAGTCACTCCTGAGTCTCTCACATCCCGTTTGTCATGCGGGCATGCAAGAAATGTTCCTGGATTAAAGTGAAAGTGCCGTTAAAGTTGACAAATTAATAATTTGTTAAATAATTCGATTACTGACGTCCATGTAAATACACTCACTGTCTTTCTCCTCTGCGTCTGTGTTTGTTGTGCCTCTGTGAAAATGAGCGCGTGCACAAATGGAAACTCCCATTTTTATGCAAAACCTTCCCTCTTTCCCTTCCCCCGACACACACTAAACCGAGCTGGACACACCTACTTTCCTGAGCTTTTGCAAACTAGTGGTGTGAAAACACCCCGCTGAGACAGGGGGGTTTCGTGGCCCTTTAAGGCCCCGTTTAGACTAGTGCGTTTTTGTTTTAAAACGCATAAGTTTTGCAACGGTTACGCCATACGTCCACACTATGCCGGAGTTTTCGAGGTGCGAAAACGTAGCGTTTTAGAAATGCTGGAGAGGCCGTTTCCATTCTAAAACGCTGCTTCTGCGTCTCAGTGTGGACGTGGGAAAACGGAGACGTTTGAAAATGGAGGCATGGCTGCAGAGATTCGCTACGTGATTGGGGCTTTTGGGTCATTGTGTATCCTTCCCTTATTCGTCAAGCGCACATGACTAAAACGTCACCGGCAGACGGCAGACCAGTCTTCACTGTAAACACTGTATTTTCGATAGCCATAGATGTTTTATATTCATTTGTTGCTTTAAGTAACAACTCAACCTCGGTGTCTGTCCACAAAAAGACCTCTCTTGCTTTCTTTGCCATCACGTTCATCGTTCAACCAGCGTTTGTTGACTAACAATTACCAAATGCCTAGCGAGACACGTGCTTCCTGTTTATACTTGAACGCGCATGCCCAGAGTGCGCGAATGATCACGTGATATACGTTTCTGGAGGCGTAGTGTGGAGGGAGATCTGTTGACAGACGCTTGGGTAAAACGCTAGTGTTTAATGCTAAAACGCCTTTTTTACACTAAAACGCACTAGTGTAAAATAGTCTATTTATTCATTCATTCATTTTCCTGTCGGCTTAGTCCCTTTATTAATCCGGGGTCGCCACAGCTGAATGATCCACCAATTTATCCAGCATTTGTTTTATGCAGCGGATGCCCTTCCAGCCACAAACCATCTCTGGGAAACATCCATACATTCTCATTCACACACATACAATTTAGCCTACCCAATTCACCTGTACCGCATATCTTTGGACTTGTGGGGGAAACCGGAGCACTCGGAGGAAAACCCACGCAACCACGCGTGGCTCGAACCAGCGACCTTCTTGCTGTTAGGCGAACGTGCTACTCACTACGCCACCGTGGCGCCCTAAAATAGTCTAGTTATTCATTGCATATTTGTCTACCTTGAAGTTAATTTGATCTAAATATGGTCACGTACAGTCAATTATTGGCACCTTTTGTAAATATAAGCAAAGTATGCTGTGAAAACACATTCTTATTCAAAACATTCACAAAAACACAACCTTTCATTGAATGTTTGGTCAAACATTGGTCAAAATGATTTATTTTTATAGCATTCTTTGTTCATATCAGTAAAGGGAGCCAATACATTTGACTAACTGTAAAGTGTTAAACTATTTAGATGCATATTTCAATTGAAATATATTCATTAAACTGCCTTTTTAAAAGACGTTAGTAAATACAGCCAGGCAAGTTAAGTGAGAGTTTGTTTAGGTTTATCTTGCATGAAATGTCACAGCGGCAGTGTTAATCACTGGCTGTGCTTATAGGCCTAGTTAAATGAATCCCATACAGTTTTACAAATTTCAGTGGAGCTTGTACAGCCTCTGGCAGCGCTAGTTTACACACAAGTGTCAGCAATCCAAAAGACTTGAGTCACATGGGAGGATCGTGCACATGATGAATGATACAAGAGTGCGAGTCGCACGCTGAGCCTGAAATCACAGGGTTTTAGATCTGCCGACAAGCTTTGCGGACTCGATAAGCTTGAGAGAAGGAAGATTACTTTTGTGTATAATATAAAAGCTTACAGTCTTGTAGAACAAAAAAAAAAGTTGTTAATATTGAACACTATTTCTCTTAGTGATTTTAAGCTTACCTTCTACAGCTAGAGTCTTATAGTAGAAGTTTAGTTTGCAGGCTTGTACATTTTTACAGTCACATTCTTTATATGAGCAAAGCTAACATAAAACATAACTTTTTAGGTCAAGCTTTTTTTGATAATTATTAAGTGCTATTATTTACTTATTTTTAGATCTTAAAGCACTCACGTATGGGGATTTACAGTTACCTAACTTTAAATAGTAACAGTTTTTGACCCCAGTGAGCTACAAACAAAAAAAGATATCATTGGAAAGAAGACACTTTGAGCTTTACTACGGTCCATCTAGAATAGGGGTGCCCAAACTTTTTCTCACGAAGGGCCAAAAACCAAACTTGATTGAGGTTAGTGGGCCAAAGGTAAATATAGTTGCCAGGAGTAAATTCCTAATTTATTCAATAACATTTAAAAATGACTAAACACATTGCTTTAAATCAGGGGTCACCAAACTTGTTCCTGGAGGTCCGGTGTCCTGCAGATTTTTGCTCCAACCCTAATCAAACACACCTGCGCAAGCTAATCAAGCTCTCACTAGGTATACTTAAAACATCCAGGCAGGTGTTTTGAGGCAAGTTGGAGCTAAACCCTGCAGGGATACCGGACCTCCAGGACCGAGATTGGTGATCGCTGCTTTAAATGAACTAATACAATATTTTTAACATTTTATAATTAACTTATTACAGTAAAAACAGAACAACCTCATTTATAACAGAATCACACTATGTTTTGTCTTGACTCGTTTGCCAGTGTCTTCTGCATAGTCCTCTATCTGTTAAATGAGTGTTTATATTAAAAAAAAAGTTTAAGACATTTTAAATTTTAAAATCAGATTTATTTACAAGATTTAACTGAAACATTTAATTTCAGTTTGCTTTTTTTGTAGCTCAGCAATAAAATTGACAAATTAAAGCTGCAAGCAGCGATGAAAGGGACCTCATACTAACAAAAAATGTTACGTCAAATTAGAAATGATGATCTCTGTATTAAAGGCGTTCGCCCCAACCCTCTCCATCATTCTCACTATCCTCCAAGTTGGGATGGTGGGCCAAATCAAAGGTTACAATGGGCCAATTTTGGCCCGCGGGCCCTACTTTGGGCATCTCTGATCTAGAAAGTTTCATGTTAAGAAATATGAAAAGTTATACATTGAGTTAATGAGAAAGTAAAATGTAATGTAATGTAATGCAATGTGTATACACCCAAAGCGCTTCAATCATGAGGGGGAGTCTCTCCACACCACCACCAGTGTGCAGCATGCACTTGGATGATGCAACGGCAGCCACAGGACAACAGCGCCAGTGCGCTCACCACATACCAGCTATAGGTGGAGTGGAGAGACAGCGATAGAACCAATTCAGTTGATGAGGATGATTGGGAGGCCATGATGGTTAAGGGCCAAGAGGGAATAGTACTTGTTTTTCCATATACGAACACAGGAAAACATTAATGCAATAAAAAAAAGCCAAGTGCCTCATGAGTTTATATTTCAAATTTGATGAAGATGCCATGCAAAATGAGATGTAGCAGCTAAAGCAGTGTCATTCTCTCCCTCACTGTCAGAGGCACTTTCTCAAAAATGACCTTCCCAAACTAAAACAGTAACAGAATAATTTGGTCTACATTCACAGTTCATGTATCTTTGGAAAAAGACACTTTGGGCTTTACTATCCATCGTCTGGAGTTTATAATGCTCAAAATGAAAAAAAAAAGAAAAACAGTTATGGATATTTAAGTAATGTAATTTTTTTTTAAATGCATCGTCCTAAACAGTTTATTCCCTATGTTGGGTTTCAGCTGGAAGGGCATCTGCTGCATAAAAAATATGCTGGATAAGTTGGCAGTTCAGTCCGCTGTGGTGACTCCGGATTTATAAAGGGACTAAGCTGAAAAAAAAAATGAATGACTTAACATTTTATTATTATAAATATATGATATTAGTGCTGAAGCAATACAAAAAAGTAATAAGTTAAAAGCCACACATCTCCTGAATGTATGTTTTGAATTTGATGGCAATATAATGCAATATATTTCTGGAAATATTTTTCTGAGACAATGTGTTATGATTTTCTCCTTCTCTTTGTTTGTGGAGAAGCAGTCAGATGATCTACTGAAGGTTTCCAATAACTATTTTGGTAATTTCACATACCACTTTCTAATTGTAAAATAATAGACAGAAACGTATTGACCTTATTCTTCAATGCAGAAGTGCGCTAATTTTTGCAATTGAACTTCTGATTGAACTTCTGATTCAGTTGCATGGAAGAAATGACTAGAAATAATAAATGGCAGAAACTGGTCAGACTACTTGCTCTACAAACAAGTATTTGCATGACTATACAGACAAAATAGAATAATATAATAAGAAAGTATCAGTTTGCTACAAAGTATCAGTTTGCAACATCAAGCAGCAAAACGAGCTGTTTTTAACGTCTAAAAATGAATGGAAGTGAATGAAACCGGAAATCTCGAGCCAAAAAGATTGAAATGTCTGTGCCCTCTCATACACTGAGAATAAGGTGAATAGTATAAGTGATTTATTTGAGAACAGAAAGTACATTGTGTGAAATGAGTTCCCCTTCGGGAGGGGGAACTTCAATGCTATGTGGAAAAATTCCACTATGGGGATTTTGTTCAGAAAGCCAATCATCTGAAAGAGTATGTAAACGGGCCAATGAAATGCCAATGAGTTGGCAGCTTCAGCTTGCGCAGCTGATGCTCGTTGCAATCAATTTGGCAATAAAAGCACAGCGATAGCAGAGCTGAGTATCCATTTTCGCTTCAGAGTCTTTCACGAAGCTTCTGAGAGAGTCATGAGGGTTCCTCCAGCTGTATTACAGAGAGAGAGTGAACGAGAGCGGTCTCCCGGTCCAGAGTGTGTGACACGCAGCGGCAGATGGTCGAGCTGGGCTTCTCCCTTGCCTGGCGTTCTTTGAGTCTGGTCCTCCAGAGCGGTATGTATTGTTGCATCCTAAAAGAGCAACACGGTCGTGCAGCACGTCTTTTTCAAGACGGCGCTCCGACTGTGCGTTTCTGGATGCGGTGGTTTCCTGTCCTCGGATGATGGGCACGAGCACTGCGTTTCATGTCTGGGGGTCCAGCATGTTAATGCGGTGCTCGCGGACAGTGCATGCCATCACTGCGGTGGCGTGTCTGTTGCGCAGTTAAGATCGCGGCTCGCTCTTGCAAAAGGGCCACCCACCCCAGTTGTCCCCCGCTCCGCGGTGGGCACTCGGGCAGATCTGAGGGTTACAGTGGGAGTAAATCCGCCGCCCTCGGGCCTGTGGACCTCTCGCTCCTCCACGCGCTCCATCCAAGCTTTGAGTAAGAGAAGCGATCCATCCTGGGATGGCCGCCCTCTCACTTAATGACACCGAGGCTCAGATGTCCACCGCTGCATCGGAGGTGGGTTATCCTTGTCTGATGAAGGATGCGAACCGCGCTCCCTCCCTCCGGGGTAGCGAGCGTGGCGTCGGATCTAGAAACAGGCATGATAATCGTGCTTTCCTGGGCTGTTTCGGCCGTGGGCCTGGAGATGGTTTATCCCCCAGCCCCACGACCGGACCGACTAGATGGGTGTATGTGGAGGATTAAAAAGGCAAGACCTTCTGGCCTCCCATCCCTTTCTTCCCGGACGTGCGCAGTGGGCTCATGCAGTTTAGAGGGCACCTTTCTCTGCCCGTTCTGCGTGCGCCTCCACCTCACCACCCTGGATGGTGGAGCAGCCAGGGAGTACGAGTTGATTCCCCAGATTGAGAGTGCCATTGCGGCCGCGTGGTGCCTCTTTCTGCTGAAGTCAGCCTCGTCTCTCGTCCAAGGCGTGATGGTTTTTCTGCCTCCCTCGGAGCCAGAGCCCTCACAGCCGCGGGCCAGGCTGCTTCCACCTTGCACGCTAGGGGATATGCGCACGCGCTGACCCAGCTGCACGAGGGTGGTTCCGACCCGGGCTCGTTAGAGCCCCGCACCGCACCCGACTGAGCTCCACGGATCTCAAGTCCGCTGCGTGTGCCCTGGGAAGGACGATGGCCACATTAGTGGTCCAGGAGCGCCACCTTAGGCTAAACCTGGCAAAAGGTATGCACGGAGTTGACAAAGTTTGCTTTCTTGACTTCCCCATATCCCAGGCTGGCCTGTTCGGCGACACCGTCTGAATTCACCCAGGAATTCAAGGCGGTGAGAGAGCAGTCAGATGAGGTCATCTATCGGCGGGTATGTAAGACCGCTCGGCCCACCAAGCTTTCCACATCTGCAGCTCCTCGCCGAGGGCGGCCGCCTGCGAGTGCTGCCCCGCCCCGTCTATGCCTCCGGTGAAGCGGCAGCGTTGAGCACCTCGCAATCAGGCCGCCCGCTCCGCCCAGGGCGCCGTTAAGTCCGGTAACGGACCACGAAGCGTCCCTGAGACGGGTCATCTGGAGAAGAGGGAAGCTGCTCTTTCCCCGGGGGAGGGCCGGGCTCAATGAAGGAGCACTTTTCCACTTCCTCGGATGTGACAGCTCGAAATCTGCCAGTCCGGGACGCTATGCCTTCTGGCTCGCAGAGTCGGTGCATTTCGCCAGTGGCTCATGAGCTGTGGGAGGACGGGCTCCTTTCTCCCACTCCTCCAGCCCCCTCCCGGAGTATAGGAGCGAGGTGGGAGTGAATCTCTTGCCTCCAGCTCTTCCGCGGGACCCCAGCGCTTCCCGGATCAGCGCTCCCACTCCGCGCTGCCCCACTGCAGGTACGTCAGCGATTGTTGCGATGCAGCCATTAGCGGGGGCTCTGCCTGCCTGGTTAGCGCGGGCCAGCCCTTCGCGGTGGCTCATACGCACAATCAGACTCGGCTATGCGATCCAATTCGCGAGACGGCCTCCCAAGCTCACGGGTATGTATTTCACCGGGGTCAGCCCCTGTTCGCCCCTGTCTTGCGAGAGGAGATTGCTGTCCTCCTGGCGAAGGATGCAATAGAGCCGGTCCCTCCAGCCGAGATGGAGAGCGGGTTTTACAGCCCGTACTTCATCGTGCCAAAAAAGAAAGGTGGGTTATAGCCAATCCTAGATCTGCGCATTTGAATTGTGTCTTCACAGGCTTCCATTCAAGATGCTCACGCAGAGGCGCATCTTCCGGTGCGTTCGTCCTCAGGATTGGTTTGCAGTGATAGACCTGAAGGACGCGTACTTTCATGTCTCCATTCTTCCACGCCACCATCAGTTTCTGTGGTTTGCGTTCGAGAGTCGAGCTTGGCAGTACAAGGTCCTCCCCTTCGGGCTCTCCTTGTCTCCGCGGGTCTTCACCAAGCTCGCGGAGGGTGCCCTAGCGCCCCTTTGGCTCGCGGGCATCCGCATACTCAATTTTCTCGTGACTGGCTGATTTTAGCCCACTCGGGGGAGCAGTTGATTATGCACAGGGACAGGGTGCTCCGACACCTCGACCTATTGGGGTTTCAGGTCAACCGAGAAAAGAGCAAACTCGCCCGCGTGCAGAGGATCTCTTTTCTCGGGTTGGAGCTGGACTCGGTCACCATGACGGCGCGCCTCTCCGGGGAGCGCGCTTGGCTAATGCTGAACTGTCTGAGAGAGTTCGACAGCAAAATAGTGGTCCCCCTGAAATCTTTTCAGAGGCTCCTGGGGCATATGGCATCCGCAGCTGCCGTCGCCGCTCGGATTACTCCATATGAGACCACTTCGGCACTGGCTTCACGATCGAGTCCCCAGACACGCATGGCATGCGGGCACACACCGGGTGACTGTCACTGCGCTGTGTCTCCGTGCCCTCAGCCCTTGGGGCATGTTGTTATCTTAACAGATGCCTCCAGCTCGGGCTGGGGGGCCGTGTGTTGCGGGCATGCAGCAGCGGGCCTGTGGGTAGGTATCCAGCTGCATTGGCACATCAATCGCCTGAGCTGCTGGCAGTGTTTCTCGCTCTCCGCCGTTTTTCTCCGGTGCTGGAGCGACATCACGTGCTGGTCAGGACGGACAGCACGGCGGCGGTAGCGTATGCCAACCGTATGGGGGGTATCCACTCTCGCCGCATGTCTCAGCTCGCCCGCCGTCTGCTCCTCTGGAGTCATCCGCGGCTGAAATCGCTGCGCGCCATTCATATTCCAGGCGAGCTCAACCGTGCGCTCTCACGGCAGCCACAACGTCCAGGAGAATGGAGACTCCACCCCGAGACGGTCCAGCTGATATGGGCGCACTTCGGGGATGCCCAGATTGACCTGTTTGCTTCCTCCGAGAACGCTCATTGCCAGTTGTTTTCTCCCTGCCCGACGGCTTCCTCGGCACGGATGCACTGGCCCACAGCTGGCCTCGGGGCATGCGCAAGTATGCGTTTCCCCCAGTGAGCCTGCTCGCGCAGTTACTGTGCAAGGTCAGGGAGGACGAGGAGCAGGTCTTGCTAGTTGCGCCTCTCTGGCCCAACCGGACCTGGATATCAGAACTCTCCCTCCTCGCGACGGCCCCCCCTGGCAGATCCCCTTGAGAGAGGACCTACTCTCTCAGGGACAGGCACCATCTGGCACCCTCGTCCAGATCTTTGGAACCTCCACGTGTGGTCCTTAGACGCGAGGAAGACTTAGGTAACCTACCGGCTTCGGTGGTTAATACCATCACTTAGGCTAGAGCCCCCCCTACGAGGCGCGCCTACGACCTGAAGTGGAGTCTATTCACTGAGTGGTGCGTCTCTCGCAGAGAAGACCCCCGGAATTGCCAGATCAGCGTTGTGCTTTCTTTTCTTCAGGAGAAGCTGGAGAGCAGGCTGTCGCCCTCCACACTGAAAGTTTACGTGGCTGCCATCTCCGCTCACCATGATGCGTTAGATGGCGGCACCGTGGGAAGGCATAACCTCATCACCCGGTTCCTCAGAGGTGCTAGGCGATTAAATCCGCCCCGCCCCTCTCTCATGCCCTCTTGGGATCTCGCCCTCGTTCTCACGAGTTGCGCGGAGATCTATTCGAACCACTCGAATCAGTATCTTTAAGATTTCTGTCCCTAAAGACAGCTCTGCTGGTCGCGTTGGCATCGATTAAGAGGGTCGGGGACCTGGAGGCATTTTCGGTCAGTGACTCGTGCCTGGAATTCGGGCCGCCTAACTCTCACGTTGATCATACAGATCAAAAGTACACTGTGGGGTACCACAAGGCTCAGTTCTTGGTCCCTTACTTTTCACATTATATATGCTACCGCTAGGTGATATCATTAGAAAACATGGAGTTAGCTTCCACTGTTATGCTGATGATACACAACTTTATATCTCCTCTCAACCTGGTAATTTGTTTGAATTTACTAAATTAACAGATTGTATAGCTGATATTAAAAATTGGATGACTAATAACTTCTTATTACTAAATTCAGATAAAACTGAGGTCTTGCTTATTGGTCCCAAAAATCTCACACGCAAAAACTTAGAACACTGTCTAACCCTTGATGGTTTCTTAGTTCAGTCCTCATCTTCAGTCAAAAATTTGGGGGTGATTTTTGATAGCAGCCTGTCATTTGAAGGCCAGATTTCAAGCATCTGTAAAACTGCTTTTTTTCATCTTAAAAATATTGCCAAACTTCGACACATGCTATCAATGTCTGATGCGGAAAAGCTCATTCATGCTTTCATGACGTCTCGATTGGATTACTGTAATGCATTACTAGGCGGCTGCCCTGTTGGCCTGATAAACAAACTTCAGCTAGTTCAAAATGCAGCTGCTAGAGTGCTTTCTAGAACAAAGAAATATGATCATATTACTCCAGTTCTTTCAGCATTGCATTGGCTCCCTATTAAATATCGTATAA
>CAIGQQ010037945.1:1970611-1985418 GCA_903798035.1 Danio albolineatus | reverse complement strand
GATTTTCTTTTTTCACCCTGTCCCTCCTCTTCATATTGACACATGCAGGTTGCCAGATTGACGACACCAACAGGAGTTATCCAAAAGCAAAATTAAGTATTTATGTGAGTTGATTACATACAAATTCGAAGCAAACGCACAAACATCAATACATTTTAGGTGGAGTTAATGAAGCAAAAATAAAGCAACAGTACCAAGATGTTCACGGTTTATATATATATTTTTTAATTCGAATGTATTGGGACCATTGCATTTCTGTCAGATTTCATCATTTTTTTAAGAGTGTCTTTATTAATTTTAATTGCTTTTAACATGTACAACAGAAATCAAAATCAAATACGCAAAATAATAATAATAATAATAATAATAATAATAATAATAATAATAATAATAATAAAAAGTAAAACAATAAAATTTGAAAATTAAATAAGTAAATAAATAAATAAATAAATAGATAAATAAAATGTATACAAACATATAAGTAAATGCATGTACGTACACATACAATATAAAGGTACATCATATAGCAACAATGGTATTGTCACGGATTGGCCAGGCTCTTCCAGCACTCATTCACAGCGAGCACCATCACCTGAGTTTTGATCACATACAGCTGCACCCAATCACCTGGCTCACTACAAAAGCAAACACCTCACTTCACTCAGTGTCCAGGCTTGTTGCTACAAAGTGGACTCTGAGTGTTCACGCTCCTGGAAAACAATCACTAAACCTGCATTCTCGTACTTACCATATCTCTGTTTACTTCTAGTTGTTCCAGTCTTCATCGTGTCCTGTCATTGGTGTGTTCATCGTCTGTCCTTCATTCAAGTCATCTGGTGTGTGCAGTCCGTCTTCCCCATTGTGTCTCATCCATTCTGCCAAGG
Organism: Danio albolineatus; assembly: GCA_903798035.1. NCBI lineage: Eukaryota > Metazoa > Chordata > Actinopteri > Cypriniformes > Danionidae > Danio > Danio albolineatus. The sequence continues at coordinate 1,984,534 of CAIGQQ010037945.1, read as the reverse complement.
AAAAGGACTTTAAACCAGGTTGTGTTCTACGTTGTCAAAATAAACTGTTAGATATTTCACTTACCCTGTTTGTCTGTCTGCTTCCGTAACAGGTATATCAATAGCAGGTACAGTAATTTTAAAGTTATACAGTGAAGATTTGTATCAGCTTCCCTCAGGAAACCTACAAAGGGATTCCAAATTTTGAAAAAAATACTTTATGTATTTTTCCAAAAACAAGCTATTATAAGTTTTGCATGTAAAAAAAAAAACAAAGTTCACTGTTTCGTATCTGAACTAGTAAAAGTGCTTGTAATAGGAAAAATATTTAGAATACATACTGTAGTTTTGAACATTTGGGTATATCCTGTTTTAATGCTATAAATAAAGTTTATACTTTTCTCCCTAAAATGTTCAACCAAAGTTCACTTCCATAAACAATGATATCGGTTTCCTATTTATTTTCGTTTGTTTGTTTTTCCAAGATGATCAACGTCTCAGGGAATCAAAATGACATAACAGCAATCATTTATTTGTGTGAACTAACCCTTTAAAGCTCTATAAATTAACAAACATATATTAAGACAAACAATCCCATTATGACCAACGCAATCTATATAATTGTGCATCAGAATACCCATACAAATTTACATCCATTTTATTTGTTAAACATATGAAACCTCTAAAATCCTCTATAATGGTTTCAAAATGCTGCAGCATGGCCGGTCTTTGTCTTCAATAAGCTCGAGATCATGCCTCTCTTTATCTCCCTGCAGTGGCTATTGGTTGCAGCCTGCATTAAGTTCAAGACATTGATGCTTGCATACAAAACAGCCATGGGATCTGCACCCTCATTACCTTCACTTGCTCTTACAAGGAGTACATCCCCTCCAGAAACCTTGTGGTACCATCACTAAGAAGGTCAAGATCACTTTGCAGAGCAGGTTTATGCAGTGTTTCCAGCTGATGGAAGGAACTTTAAAAGCCCTAAACCTTCCCAAATGCATATTATTTGAATTCAATGTTCAAAAACCAGCTGAACTTATACTGTATCTTCTGTAGTCACGGACTGTTTATGCAAAATGAAAATAATTAAAATTAGGAGATGGGGTGGAAGGGGGGATTCTTCCAAAACGAAGGTAGAGCAGTAAGGAAAAAAAAATGGTCTGTTTATAGTAAAGCTTGGATCGCTCTGATTGGATTATTGCTGATTACAGATGATCAGCCAGGTGTGCTAATCATATCACGTGCTCCTCTCGAAATTAGTTTATGAAACTTAAGTAAATCCAAGGAATCATCTTTGAATATTTTTTTCAGCGTATGACACGAAAACATGATACACCAACGCTATCTCACGGCAATTCGTAGCTTTTTATTTAGTGGCTAATTCGTATGAATTTGTACGATGTAATTCGTACAATTCAGTACGATTTGCTCATCAACCAATGACGGTTGTGTTTAGGGGTGGGGTTGGGTGCCACGCCTCCTTTTTTAAATCGTACATTTTTGTACGAATTCATACGAATTAGCCACTAAACTGCCAAAACGTAAAATACTTACGTTTTCTCATGAGATCAGGTTGGATACACGGGTAAGTTAAAGGAAATAAAAAAATAATAATAATAAAAAGAAAGAAACTGCCTGACGATTTCTTATTTGCTTGTTAGCACTGTCTCCATTTGTATTAATTTATTGTCAGGATAATATTTCTCATTATCCAGGGCATAACATTTATGCTTTGGGGAAATGTGGATAAGTAGCCTGATTAAAATATCAATAAGTGCAAATTATTGAAAGTATGACGTTAAATGTTAATGGCGACTGGTAATGATTTATATATTAGCAGTAACAAGGTGGTGCCAATCAATTCTTGCATAACCTGTCTGTGTAAGAAACTTGGTAAATCAAAACAGCATATCCTATAATTTGTTGTATAATATTAGTTATAATATCACAAGACTTATGTTTTGGACGCATTACTGTCTATGAAAGCAGTTCCAAACAGAGCAGTTGTGTGTTATCAGGCAACACAGTAGTATTATGTGAGTGAATGAATGAACAAATGAATCAATGAACCCTTAACTCATGTACTGTAGCAATCTGCTTGGCTCTTTTTATTAATCTTGTGTAAGCACAATGAGTTAGCCATCCATGTTTATTCCATCTGTCCTTTATCTCCTAAAAATGGGGCATAAATATGCGTGTTTATTATCATGTTCAAAATGAATAGGTTGTCTATGATCCTGTCATGTAGTGCACAATGCCGTTTTTCTCTGTAGTCCCAAAATTGAGGGATTAAGGAAACAGGAAACGCAGTTGGATTTTGAAGATCATTCCACCAGCCACGAAGAGTGACTGTTCAATAGAGTGACACTGTGCCTCTCTGTGATCTTTGTAGACTTGTGGACACTAAGAGGGTGCAGATCCTGTGGTTGTTTGATAAGCAAGCATCAGCACCTTGAGCTTGATGCGAAAATCAACCAGTAGCCAGTGCAGGGAGATAAAGAGAGGTGTGATGTTGGATTTCTTGGATATGTTGAAGACCAGTCATGCTGCAGGTTTTTTAAGCATTTGTAGAGGTTTGATTGCACATGATGGATATCAGCCAGAAGAGTGTTTGAAATAGTCCGAAATACAAAAGGCCTGGGCAAGAAGTTGGACAGCATACTCTAGGAAGGGTCTGATTTATTTATTTATTTATATATTTTTATTATTTGTAATTATTATATATTTTTTTAGATTTTGCATCACAAACCTAAATGTTTGATTTGTCTTTGCAATAAAGTGTTTATAGATCAAGAGTAAATGTAGGATGATTTATTTTTTTGGCCTTAGTCCCTTTATTCATCAAAGGTCGCCACAGCGGAAAGAACCATCAACTTATCCAGCATATGTTTTATGCAGCAAATGCCCTTTCAGCTGCAGCCACGTACTTGGAAACATTCACTTTCATTCACACAGATACACTACAGCCGATTTAGTTTATTCAATTCACCTCTACAGCATGTCTTTGTACTGTGGGGGAAACCGGAGAACCCAGAGTAAACCCATGCAAACCCACGCAAACAGGGGGAGAACATGCAAACTCCCCATAGAAATGCCAACTGACTCAGTTGGGACTTGAACCAGCGACCTTCTTTCTGTGAGGCAAACTTGATGGAATAATTGTTGATGACACTAGCTGGATGGTGAAATGTTGTTGTAAAGCCATTTTGTCAGAGAAAACAAGAATTTCTCTTGTTGCCAGGTTAAACTGCAAATCTTCATCCTTGCCAAGACGTTCTCCAAACCGTAAGAAGTCCATTCAGCTAACATTGGACCATCTGCTTGAAATGAACAATAAAGCTGTGTGCCATCATCCAAGCAATGGTAAGAGAAACCATATTTCTGAATGACAGATTCCAGTAATGTGGTGTATATGAAAAACAGAATTTGTCCAAGAACAGATCCCACTCCTGTGTTCCTTAAATTGTTCCTTACCAGAGTTGGTCTATAATGTGTTACTATTAATGTGTTACTGTAACGGCATTATTTTTGTTTTTTTGCTGTTACAATATGATGCGTCTGTCCGTTATCTGGTAAATTAGTTAATTTTGGCTGCAGTCTAGCCTACATCTTCCTGTTTACAGCGACGATGTATTTTGGGATTGGTGGATGCCAACCAATCGCTGTAGAGACTCTTCGTGTATGAGGTCCCAGATTGGACAAAAGTAACTCGAAAGCAGAGAGACCGGGTGCGACCGATAGACTATTAACGTTTCGATTATTAATTACTGTCACTTAAACTACTATGTTTGTTGTTTCAAATAAATAAGCACACATGTGTTATCTGTATAACAAAATTGATTAGTTTAGTACACACAGTGACACATTTCTGTTATATTTAAGAACACGTTATTTAATAATATTTAACTGTTATTTACGTGTTGTATTGCTCCGAAAAATGCTGTGATTTTGCCAGGTTGTGCTGTGCTGCTGTGATCATTCCGCTGTGGCGACCCCGGATTAATAAAGGGACTAAGCCGACAAGAAAATGAATGAATGAATGAATGTTTTACATATTTTTATAGCTGTTATGCAAAGGCAGATTTTGCACTTTGAATGTACACAGCTTACTTTCCATAACTTGCTGACAAGGCGACACGGTGGCACAGTAGGTAGTGTTGTTGCCTCACAGCAAGAAGGTCACTGGTTCGAGCCTCAGCTGGGTCAGTTGGCATTTCTGTGTGGAGTTTGCATGTTCTCCCCGTGGTTGCGTGGGTTTCCTCTGGGTGCTCCGGTTTCCCCCACAAGTCCAAAGACATGTGGAATTGGTGAATTGGGTAGGCTAATTTGTCCGTATTGTATGTGTGTGAATGTGTGTATGAATGTTTCCCAGAGATGGGTTGCAGATGGAAGGGCATCTGCTGCGTAAAACAAATGCTGGATAAGTTGGCGGTTCATTCTGCTGTGGCAACCCCGGATTAATAAACGGACTAAGCCGAAAAGAAAATGAATGAAGGAATGAACTTGCTGACATACCACATTAAATTTTTGGTTAGTTTTCAAAATTCCAAATGAAAATCATTTGTTTTTGAGCAGCTGTTATGTTTTTGTTTTGTTTAAAATGCATAAACTTGATGGTTGTCTATAATAGCAGTTTTTCTGGTGCAGAGTTTCACCAAATTGATTCTGAATGATAATTCAGATTACTTTCACTTATTTATTTCATAAAGGTTTTGTTTGTTGTATGCTATGTTGGGAAGGAACAGGTTTAAGGGTTAAATACTTTCATGACGCTGAAATAATTTTTAGTTTTTCCTTTTTTTTTTTTTTTCTGAATATATTATCCAGCTGGTTTATCACCAAGTTAAATTTATACATTTTTGTGCTGCTGGTCTGACTTAAATAAATTAGTGTTTAAAAAATACTTTTTATTGAAGTTTGTCTTGCGTTTTAGTTGTGGAAATGCAAAAAAAAATTACCTGAAGCTGACCAGCAGTGTACTTTTAATGCAGCACTGAAGTGACGTTATAAGAGCAATAACGGGAGCATTAAAATGTTCTTCAGAAAAGTAAATCAAATTACTTTTAACAGTAATGCATTACTTTTTGGTGTAAGTAATCGATAAAGTAACCGAGTTGAATGAAGTATCTAGTAACTGTAACTATTTTTCAGTAACTAGCACAAGACTAGTGTTTTAAAATCTGTTGTAGTTTCAAAAGTTATTTCAAAAGTTCACACTTTGCTGATGATTGATTATAAAGCTTGTTTGGCATGCTGTCTGGGGAGAGAGTCCTGAGCTCATAAGATCCTCGAGCCCAGGGCTCCCTCCCGTTCGCAAGGCGAGAGGAGAGTTTGAGCTCAGGTAGATCTCCAGAACTCCCCTGCGGGTAGCTAATGAACAGATAGTGATTGCTATGAAAAGATAACTACTTACTAGGAGCATGTCTATGGAGCCGATTTGGATTAGTCAATTAACTTAAGTTACATGTTTTTGGATGGTGGGAGGAAACCGGGGAAACTAGGGGAAACCCACGTGAGCACGGGGAGAACGTGTAAACTCCACACAGAAACGTCAGCTGGCTTGGTAAGGACTCTAACCAGTGACGTTCTTGCTGTGAGGCAACAGTGCTAACCACTGGGCCACCATGCCACTCATCTAGGAAAGGAGGAGGAGTAGGGGTGGAAGGGGGGATTCTTCAAAATGAAAATGGCTGTGATATGGAACTTAGAGTATATATAGTGGCTTAGGACTCATCTGATTGGTGAATCATAAATTGAATAATGCGGGACCAGCTGCGAGCAATCATCTGCGAAATTAGTTTATAAATAAACTTCACGTAGTGTACTGGAAACTTTAAATTTGTTTTTGTTTGTTTTAGTTTAACAGTCATGGCTATTGATTGGATATCACATTCATTTTCCATCTAAAGAAATACCCGAACATGTACGTCAATATTTTTGTGTGTGTGTCTCACGCCATTGTAGGTACAATTTATCACTTTTTCATCTCCACCACGCGCCAGTTATCTGATACCTAACGGCCTTTCCTCAGAATAGTCTGTAAGCAAAAGGAAGTTGCTCTCGCCCTTATGTGGCCTCCCAGAGCCTGATATAGATATAATTTTATTCTGGTGATGTGCCTGTGTCAAATATTCTACCTCAGGGGTATTCTTTCCCACAGAAGAAGAAATTGAAATTCAATAGATTTCCCACCTCCAAAAGGTTGAACAGACCATGTAAGAGAGAGTGAGAGAGGGAGAGGGAGATGCCCAGCGGGAAAACTGTCATGCGGAGAAAGATGGTGCCCGACATTTAGTTATTCATTCCTATCTATTTTCACCCACAAAATTAGAGCTATTTGCCAGCCGCCGTCGATCTCACGTTACTGCAAGGGACATTTCCCCCCCACCTTTAGCTTCTGCCCCGTAAATGCAGCCTATATTATCTGTATATGCTGCTGATGGAAGATGTCTTTTTGGAAAATACCATCTCATGCAATCTAGCTGATGCTTATTATGCTCAACAAACAGTGTTTTGGGTTCAGCAGGAGTCACAACATTGTTGTTGTCAGGCTTTGATTGTGTCTACCTAACCACAGAAGGGAATAGTCCAGTTAATGTGCATTTTGATGTACACAATTGAACATTTAGTCTGAATGTCTGATGGATTTTATGTTGGACGTTTTTCATTTTATGAAGACGTTTCAGGAGCCAATATGTGACAATGCCAGCAGCTCATTTGCCTTGGTGTTCCATAATGTTGCACACTGGACAGTCTAATTTGTCATTTCAGACATGTTCAGGATAATATAATAGAGTGCGTTTCCCTTGGGACAAACTTCACCAATGGAAAAACTGAAACGAGCGCAGTTAAATCTCTTTTTCATGAAGTCGTAATGAATCACGCTGCATTACAGTCTTATATATTATAAAGTATTTATGTAGCCGTTTTGTTTCGAAGCTCCAGTCGTGGTCTTGTTTTGACAGCTCTTTAGCACTTCACTTTTTATTGAGTCATTAAAAACAAAACCACATAGACTAGCTCCTCACATAATAGTGCCAGTCTTTGTTCAAGAGGTTGCAAAAGGATGCATAATTTAAAAATAATTATGCTCAGTAAAAAAGAAAATAGCATGACTAATGTAGAATACGTGTTAGTCTGGACAAAAAAGTATTCATGTAAAAATATTATTGATGTGATATTATATGTCAGGGCTATTCAATGGCCTGCCCACGGGCCGAACCCAACCCCCGAGGCAATGTGTTTCGGTCCTCCAAATTGTGTAACCAAGACATCAAAAATACATTTAGTTCAGTCGAAAAGCGGTCGCTATACAGTAGTTATCAATTGAAGTGCGCCTGTTTAATACAGTATGAGCTGCAGTTGAAGTCTGCACAGAGCGTGAGTCACCTGACATTAAGCGAGTGGTGTGGGCAGCCTAAAACATTTGGAGATGTTTGTAGAAAAAGCCTTTTGTACAATGCACTGATATTGTTAATCATGCTTTAACTCATTACGGTTAATTAATCGTAAAAAACTTCTCAACTTCGCGTATCTGTTGCACTGAGCAAAACTGCTGCATCTAAACAAAGTTATGCCAACTGTGTGCTAGTTTAAAGTTCCGAGCTTATTCATTCATTCATTTTCTTTTCGGCTTAGTCCCTCTATTAATCCGGGGTCGCCACAGCGGAATGAACCGCCAACTTATCCAGCATTTGTTTCACGCAGCGGATGCCCTTCCAGCCGCAACCCATCTCTGGGAAACACATTCATACATTCTCATTCACACACATACACTATGGACAATTTAGCTTACCCAATTCACCTGTAAAGCATGTCTTTGGACTGTGGGGGAAACCGGAGCACCCGGAGGAAACCCACGCAACCACGGGGAGAACATGCAAACTCCAAACAGAAATGCCAACTGGCCCAGCCGGGGATCGAACCAGCGACCTTCTTGCTGTGAGGCGAACGTGCTACTCACTACGCCACCGTGGCGTGTTCCGAGCTTATACCTAAGCTAATACGCATGCACATTGGATTAGCTATGTAGCAGCAGGCCGTTCACATATTGCGTCTTTTCTGCATGCAAGTTCATTATTTCCAACGGAGACATATTTGGAGCAATGTGCGCACAGATTGTAAAGGCAGACCGACGCACTCGTGCCCTCCAGGCGTACACAGTTGAAATGATCTCACAATGTAGTGGTGAAAGTTTTGCGTGGCTTTCAGAGCAATGTAAACAAAAGATACGTTAGACGAATTATTACAATGATTATGTGTGAACGCAGAGAATAACAACAGTTCATTTAAATTCTTAGCTAATATATAGCTTAAATTAACATTAGACAAATACTATTTTTATTTTATTTTTATTTATTTTTATTTATTCATTGTTCTGTCATTTATTTTCATCGTAAAATTATCACTCATATTTAAATCAAAAACGTTTTCATTTATTTTTTTATTTGGTAGCAATAAATAAGGTCACACTTTATTTTGATGGTCTGTTTGTTGAATTTATGTTACATTGCAACTAATTGTCATTAGATTAAAGTAGACTGTTAGGTTGGGGTTAGGGGTAGGGTTAGTGTTGACATGTTGACATGTACTTGTAAAGTTTCTCATAGTCAGTTAAATGTCTGTTGAATGTCAGTATCAACAGATATTAAGTAGACAGTCTACTAATACTCAAATGGACCATCAAAATAGTGTTACCATAAATAACACTTTAAAATATAAGCAGTTTTCTCGTGATTTTTCTAAACTTGTAGCGTTTTGATTTTTAATAAATGCATAATAATCGTGATAACCGTGAAACCATGATTATTCTTCAGACTATAATCGTACAACCAAATACTTTAATCGTTGCACCCCTAATTGTTATGCAGTTTAAAACATAACATATGAATGTGTCTGAATGTAGAAGAAGCCTACTTAAGCAATACACTGATTTTTTTGTGCTTCGAAATACAACATTTGAATATGTTTTGTAAAAAAAAAAAAAAAAAAAATATTGTACAATGCCGTGATTATGTAGTTTCACAATACGACACATTAACATTTTAATGTAGAAAAAGCCAACGTGGGTGTCTCAAGGAGCAAAAATACAGCACTTTTAGGGCTCTTATATGCTGTTGTGTCATCACTTATATTGCAAGTCATATCTCTCCGACCCCACGTATGGGATGCTTTCCATTAACTGCCCCCCCCCTCACAAACTAATTGAACAGCCCTGTTATACATATTTAAGAAATTGATGTAGTCGCAAGTAGTCTGTCCAAACATTTATTAAAAAAATTAAGAATAGCCTGCGTATTAAGCAAAGTGTGCATCTCAAGTTTTTTTTTTTTTTTGCTTTCTAACAATCATTTTGTGCACAACAGCTTGCTTTCCAGTGGTAAATGTGACGTGTTATGTGACGTTTTATGAATGGTGTCTTGGTTTTCATGGTTGAAACGTTGATCGATTTTTTATTTTTATTTTTTGTGATGCTATATATCCTAGTATGTTATACAACTTCCTTAACTAAACCTTCTCATATTCATTCAGCTTTTCTTCATGCTGCAACTAGTAATCAATTGTCGTCTAAATTGATCACCTCCATGCTTTCAATCCCTGACATTCATCCATCATTACAGCCTTCATAGTACAGTAATTTTGTTCGTCAAAATATAGCTAATATGACTGATTAAGCTATGATTGTGTGATTAGCGCTGGCCTTATTATTAATTTAATGGTATGCAAGTTGAAACATTATGCAATTTTTTTTTTTCACCCACCCTATTACTTTGGGACACAAAATCTGAAAAAAAAATTGGTATCATCCACTAAAAAGTGGTCAGATTTTTTTTTGGTCAGAACACACCAGTCCTAGATTTCTGGCTGACCCAAGAGAATACTGTGAGTGAACTAAAAGGAACACCTGGGTATCAAGATTTATATGCCTTAAAATAATGTAAATAATGTCTCAGAATTATTTATTTAGAAAAACAAACTTCACAAATTTACATGATTTAAAAAAATCTACAGTTTTATACACATTTTGGACTGACATAATTTTATATGATGTCAAATGGTTGCACCATCCCCTTCTGGAGCTCTATCTGTTGCTTTTATAAGCAACACAACTAGGAATACCAATGAATGATTCAATGCCACATTGTGAGGCATTTGGTTGTAATTGTCAGATGAACAACACCAGAAAGATATATCCTCACTGTTTTCCTAGTGATAATAGTAATAATAATAATTTAAAAAAAAGATGAGAAGATGCCTGATGATCTTAAAGGGCCACGAAACCCCCCAGTCTCAGCGTGGTGTTTTCACACCTACAGTCTGTAAAAGCTCAGTAAAGTGGGTGTGTCCAGCTCGGTTTAGGTAGGAGTGTCGGGGGAGGGAAAGAGGGAAGGTTTTGCATATAAATGGGAGTTTCCATTTGTGCACACGCTGACTTTCAAACACACACACACATACACAGACGCAGGGTGAGAAAGACAGGGACTATGTTCACATGGACTTCAGTCATCTAATTATTTGCCAAATTATTAATTTGTGGACTTTAACTGCAGTTTGGCACTTTAACGTCTATTCACGAACATTTCCTGTGTGTCCCCCGTGACAAACCAGATATTAAATGTTAGTAACTGCTGAAGGAGTGCATATTTAATGGAGTATTTGAAGCGCACGGCATATTTCAGAAAAAATAAATCCTGCATTTCTCGGTAACTAGATGCACTCGGTAGGCAGCGTCAGAAAGCCGTGTGTGTATAGACTAATCTGTCACTAAATGCGGCGAAAAATCTACACGACAGTAATCGTTTGATCAAGATGTTTACACTTTACACGGATTCTTCAGTCTATAATACTGTAGTGATATTAAAGTGCTGTAAACTCAGCAACACTTCTAATCATTTGACTAAGGTCTGTCTTTAAACACTGAAGGAGTATTGCAGATGAAACCAACTAACTTTGCCATCTTCATAAACAAACAAACACCACTAAACGCCTACTTACCGATCAGGTGACATGTTCTCTGCAAACGTATTTATGACGCATGATAATACACCACTGTATTCCAACTGCTTGGGTCCACACGCGAGCTTTACTCTCATCTCGGGGAAATGGAAACAAAAACTTTGTTGCGGCACATTTATCAACGCAACACCGACGACCCAATCCTCTCGGCTGGCGACAAAACTGAGCGTCTCTCTGCCTTTTGAAACTTGTCACAGGTAAACACATCTTCCTGTATATGTAGTTCATGCATATTGATGAAGCTCCGCGTCATACACAATAGAGCGCTCTGATTGGTTTGAACAAAGGCCATGTCATGAATTAATGCCGCACGCTGACTGACGTCAACTTGTTCGCTTCCGGTAGAGACGTCCACTCTCCACGCTGGACCATATGCAAAGACCTCAATGGCGTGACGCAGCCTCAAAAATTCGTTTCAAACCGGAAGAACGAATTTGCTCAAAATAACGCAAAAACAACCAATTTTCACTTTTTAATCAATTATATGTGTCCTAATAGTGTTTATAGCAGCGTGGGACACATATATGACTGTCAACAGCCCAAAAAATGTGTTTTGGTGTTTCATGGCCCTTTAAAGCAGAGCTACTGAAAGAGGTGTAGATAGATATGTCACCACCAGTGTTTCTCCACAAAGAGTCCAAATGCTTTCAGATATTGAGTGAAATTAGCACTGAGAAATGACAGGATGTGAAAATACATACACCAAAAGAGAAAGTTCAAGCTTATTCATGGAGTGACCTGGTGATTGGTTGGTTTCACTGTGGTCAGTAAGTGTCCATTTTCCTTAAGTTATGATCGATGCTGCCTCAAAGAAGAATTGGCACATTTATTGTCTAGTGTTTCTTTTCTCTGCCCTTTCTCAATGTTGAGTTCACTCAATATCTAGAAGCATTTAACGTTTTAATGTCACTTCCTGTCAGGAAAAAATCTATGGTGGTGAAAACCAAAAGGGGCACATTGTGGCATCATATCAGTATTTTACTTTCTGAGTATAGCTAAAATACAGTAGCAGCAGACTGTGCCAATAGCTCACCAAGTGCGTTCATTTAACATCACATATCACACATTAGTGGTAGCCTCATAGTCCAAAATAAATGTGGATTTTTTCCACAACATAAATATTCTATTGGATTGGATTTCTACTTCATATTTAAGAGACATTATATCTGTTTTGATACTTTGATGATAATAATAATAATAATAATAATAATAATAATAATAATAATAATAATAATAATAATAATAATAAAACTTAATCTGTTGTTTCAGAGCAGTTTCACAGATGCCAGAGTGGGTTGAAACAGTAATACAGAAGCAAAGTCCCCTTAAAGCAAGTCATTTCACTCTACGGCCATGTTTGAAATTCCTCTCTAAGAGTATGCTAATTCTCCAAAATTGCTTGCCAAGCTTACGATTAAATTTCACATTAGGAATCACCAATAAAATGAAACAACTGTCTTTTTAGTTTTATTTCTAAATGTTTGAATCACACACAAGCTGCAGAAATTCATGTCTAGTCCAAACCCTGTTTATAGGGATTATTGATTGGCCTGTGGACTAATAGACACGGCTTCATTCGCTATATTGACCGTTACACTTCACCCCTATTCAAGACTATACAAGTGAAATGTCTTGTGTATTCTAGAGCCTTCGACAGAAGTCAATAATATGCCTAAAATGTAGGACAAATACAATGTTGGACAAATACTAAATACAAATACAAAATCATTTAGCTTGCTAACCTTAAGTCATTTTAAGACTTCACATTTGATTGTTTACCTGTTTATATTCATTTAGGACATACAGTAACACACTGTTTGTCAGGGTTCTGCCACTCCAGTCTTGTTAATTCTTGTTTTGGTGGCAGAGTCCAGACACTAGCTTTATCTAGTCCTGTTTGTTGTTATTGTGTTTCTGTATGAGTGCCAATTGTGGGCACGCTTGGACCGTGCGCGCTCCCACTTAATACGGGCGCATGAGGTCTGGGCGTGTTCGTGATTACGCGCTCTCGTCTGGTGTTTATGTTTGTATGTCCGCAGCGTGTGGCTTCATTCCCAGCATTTAAGTCCAGTTGGTTTCGTTTTTGATTGGCGCTGAGATGAAGCATGCGTGCTGCATATGTGTGAGCGCACGATAAGATGTTTTCATTTTATCGTGTGCTTGTGTCTTGCGTTCAGTCCTCTGTTGTTGTGTTTAGCACGTGGTGTATTTTTACATGCGCCGCGTGCTTTTATGTCGTCATGCGAGCACGCAGTTAATGAGTTCTCATTGGCTGCGTGTTCTAGTCTTTATGTGAGCACATGGTTTGTGTTATGTGCTCTCCCGTCTATTTTCTAGCCCCACCCTCCTTGTTAACCCATTATTAGTCTATCATGTTCACCTGTTTGTTTATTAATTATTTCTGCTTTAAATTCTCCTCATGTCTGCTGTCCTGTTCCAGTTCGTTGTCGATGATACCCCCGGTCCTGTCTTGTTCTCCTGTCTTGATCCTGTTCCTTGCCAACCAGCCCAGTCTAGTTTGTTTTTGATTGTTTATTTGTTTTGTTAATGTTTTCCCTCTCGGGTTGTTTATTTTGCCTTTTTATTTTATTTTATTATAAATAAAAAAAATGTATTTCTTTGCAATTGAATTGAAATTGAATTGAAATGCTGCCAGAATATAGTTTTATAATATAGAATATAGTTTTTGGCAGTCCTACTGGTATGGGAGCTCTGTGCTACTTGCATACTTTGAATGTAGGCTGGTACTGTTTTTTTTTTTTTTATAAACACCATTAGCATTCTTTGTAACCACATTGATATGTTAAAAGGTAGATTTGAGTGTTAAATCAGTTTGCTGAATAACTTATAAACCCACCAACCTTTATTTACCAGACAATTTCAATTAATAATCAAGTGAGATCTCAGTGATGCTTCCAAGGG
>CAIGQQ010037945.1:1924863-1951997 GCA_903798035.1 Danio albolineatus | reverse complement strand
TGTGTGTGTGTGTGTGTGTGTGTGTGTGTGTGTGTGTGTGTGTGTGTGTGTGTGTGTGTGTGTGTGTGTGTGTGTGTGTTTTGTTTGTTTGTTTTTTCACCAAGTCAGTGACATCATTTGTGAACTTGGCAATTAAATAGTTAAAATTCTGTAATTTTCTAAGCAATTTAGCAGTTTTTTTATCAGGAATGAGGTAGATTATGCAAAAAAGAAAGAAAGAGAAAAGAAAAAAATATCTGAAGTATTTTTCTGCCGTTTAATTCAGTAGATGCTTTCATGCTTAACAAACAAAAAACAAACAAACAGTAAACGTGAACAGTGCGCAAGGGTTAAAGCTGTCTAAATTAAATGTTTAGCAATGAAAATACTAAACATAAATTGACTTTTAATAGATTTACAGTAGAAAACTTACAAAATATCTTCATAAAACATGATCTTTAGTTAATATTCTAATTAGTTGTGACATAAAAGAAAAGTCTATAAGTTTGACACATACAATGGGTTTTTAGATAATGCCAAAAAAAAACTGGTTTTGTGGTCCAGGATCACATATGTTGATTTATGCTGAATTAAATTAGCCTTTTTGAGTACAGAAGCCATGTATTTTTTTTTCTATGAGACTGAAAGTGCTGTCCATGGTGCTGAAACATATACTTATTGTGGATCAGCAGTTCAGAGTAGGTCGTGCCTGTTGGCCCCCTCTGTTGGCTGTGTTGGAAACTCAAACCATCACAAAGTTTCTCTCTGTATATTTTATTTATAGTGGCAAGGGAAAACACCTTTGTTAGATTGTATGTCAATGCATTTAAATATTCAGGACTAGATCCAACCTGGTATTGACAAAATTCATGAAGATCTGCAATTCACTTAGAAACATGAGGGGATCCCTTGTGAACGCTGTCTCCATATGTTGTGCTGCAGTGCCTTTGGTGAAAGTGTACCTCTACCACACCCCCATCTGTCTGTCTTTCCGTCTCATCAAGTACAGCAACATTCAATAATAAATAAACACCTTCAAAGAAATGTCTGCCTCTTACACAAAGTTTTTAAAAAAATCATCAGCTTGTTTGACTTACAGTATTGAGTGTGACAGATGCCTGCATAATATATGAAATAATGACACACAATAAATGTATGATAATTCAACTTTTTTTTTATCCATTTGATTTATATTAAAGTTTATTACAACTTTTTTTGCAGGCTCCAAAAACAAAACACTAAAATAATAATTAGATTTGACAATACACAATCAGGGGATCACAGCCAAAAAATCATCAAGTGATAAAATGCTTCATAGTTCTATACTTCCAGACAGGACTTCTCCCTATTACTATTTTTAACTAAAGTGATATAATGTGACTAAATGTGCTTGACTTGTTCAATATTTATTGCAAAATATTAAGTTGTAAAAATATCAATATAATCTCCATAATAACATAGTTTCTTTGAAATAAGATGGCTGTGAAATCTTAAGTAATGACTGCATAAAACTCAGTTATCAAGTTATTTCAGATCCATATTGTCATTAAATGCAGTATTAATAACTAGAATAGACTTCTTTCAAATCATATATTTTAGATCAATTACATTTTATATGAAATGTTCCAGATAACATGGCTTCCTCATTTTAACAGTATTCTTTAGTTCCTAATATTGTAATTTAGCACATATTTATCCTGCTATTTAGCCTATAACACACATCATGTATTCAGTAGGTTAATGGGTATTATTTATAATTGTTATTAACATTTTACATATCTTCATTGTAGCAATATTAACAATTTAATATATTGATAATATTCCTGTATTCCTTTTAAACGTACATACGAATTTATCATTATGCATATATTTGTTTAACTTTAATTTTCAGTTTGTTTTTAGTTCCCCCCCAAAATAGCCTCTACTAGTTCCCACTATTGCAACTTAAACATCAAACAATGTGTACTTCAATGTGTATTGAGTCGAACTCTTGAATGCATTTGCGTGTTGAAGAACAAGCGGAGCTCCAGTTCTACAGCTCAAACCAAACCTAAGGATCGCTCTCCTCTCACTGTGCGCGCTCGTGTTTGGTGTGTAGCCTCCAGACCGCCGCTTCTCTCTGCTGTCCCACACATCGGGAAACATCGCCCGACTTGCAAGGATGTTTTCACGTTAATGCGCAGCGCACGTGGTTTATAACCGCAATATCTAAAATCTTGGGGTAACGAGAAGTCGCCCGAGGAGGAACGAGAAATATCCGTGAACCTTCAGTAGGTGGTACGCGCTCGCGAGTCTTTTAATGAAGAGCACGAAACGATTCCAAATTGTATCTCGAGTGCATTGCCTGAGATAAAAACGCAGCGCTCGACGTTGTCCAGCAATTATCCTACTCTCTCGCGTGTCTTCAGCAAAGAAGAGAGGATTACCGAGCAACATACATGTCTCAACATGCAAATATCCCTCTACTGTAAGTCGTTTTCATATGACTTGCGCGCGTTGTGTCTCGCGTGACTGATAAAAAACGGGCTCGTCTTGTTTTTGTGTGTCTTCGTTATACTGGTTGTTACAGAATTGTCTTCAATTATTAATCTATGCATGTTCTCCAGAGTGTTCAGTTAATGTTACGCTAATTGCGTATGTCAGTTAAGAGAGCGAGTGTTGCTTTCGAGTCTGGGATTAATGCGCGTTAGAATATGCTGTTCCGTTTCATTTTGGAGTGTTTGTTTATGTGACGCGGCGACTCTGTCTTCCTTGCAGGTGAAAGTTTGTCGTCTTTTGCGAGAGGAGAAGCGGAGCTCGAGTGCAGACACGGCAGCCTCACGTTTATCTAGCGCTGGATTGTGCCTCGTGTGCGTCTTCAAAATGAAGAGAAGGCAAAAGCGCGTTCTGCAGATGGCATTTCTGTTCATGGTGGCTTTAATTTTCCTGCCAAACGTCGGCCTTTGGTCAATGTACAGAGAGAAGAGCCTCATGAAGTCGCACGAGCCCGGAGAGCAGGTCAGTACCTTTGACATCTGCGTGACTCCGTTGTTAAGGGTTAATTGTTGTCAGTCAGACCCTGCTGCAGCTTAACCACGGTAAATAACAGTCTTGTGCACAGCTATAGCACATCTGGATTATGCAGATGTTCGCTATACACTGTTTCAGAAGTTATTTTTGTGAAATAAAGTTCAGGTCATAAGTGAAGTGCATTTTTAACTGTGGTGTTTGTGGCAGACAACGCTGATTTATTATTATTATTATTTTTAATGCTGTGAACTGTTGTAAAGCATAATTTCTGTTTTCCAAACAGCACAGGTCTTATAAAATGGCTTTTAGCGTTAATTATACTTCACTTTAGTTTGTTTAAAAATGAAAAGTTTGTTAGAAATGGTTGGAATTGTTGTGTTTGGCCATATGTGTAAATTCTATGCACTTGATAAGTGTATACACATGGATGAGCACGATATGACTTTTGACATTTCGCCTTCTATAGCTATCCCTACAGTACTCTAATTAAACTTTAAGAAAACCAAATCGTTATGCGCCTTGTTCGGTTGTTAATGAATAGTTAACATTATTGTGTGTTTGCCTCCCACAAGATTATGCATTTAGGAGCACTTAGGAAGTCAGCAGTTTTGCCTTCAGGGAAACATAAATCACCAAGTCAGAAATGAAAGAACATTTTCTTGCAAGGCGTGCAGAAATGAAGAGGATGAAGCTCTGTCTCATGCTAATATTGAATATTTATTGTTGATCTTCCACTAATGCTCTCAAGGAGGAGGAGAGAACAATTCAGTTCCTACTGAATGTTTGATCTTCAAGAGATTTGGGATTATAGCATCATTTTCTTAGGTTGGATTCCTTAATCATGCTTTACTCTCAGAGAACAACACGGATAAGCTCATTTACTTTGCAACTGGCTGCTGCTTAGGATGAGAGCGCCATCAGTGATTCTCTTAGCCAGATGTCATTGTGGCATGTTTAGTCCCTTAAAAGCATGTGGAAACTCACTTGTGCTCCCTTACATACAGTACATCTCCTGCTTCTACTGGGGCTCGGCCATAGATTGGTTCTTTCACGGAACTGGCATGCATTTACACCGAATTGAGGTAGAACCCACTGTCGCCCTATGGATTTTATCGGTTACCCTATTTGAGAACTAAGTTGTCCAGAATGTCCCCTAAGGATTTAGGGTTGCTTTATAACCAGCATCATCACTCATGAAAGAAAACATTGTGACAATTCCTTCTAGTCAACATTACAGGACTAATGTTCCCGTCTACTGATTTCCCTTCTCACGACGTACTGTATGTGTGCAGCCCTCACCAGCTGCCGAGGGGTGCTGTTGGTTCATTTGATTCCGCCCTCGGGTACCTACTCGCTTTTGGTCTCTGCAGCTGTGATGTAGTTCTAGCGCTTAAGGGAAAATGCTGAGTCTGTTTATTGCGTCTCGTAATTGCTCCTTTCTCATTTGTTTTGCCGGGGTTGCATGACTTTAGCCCTGGGCGAGCACAACTGCACAAATCCAGTCTCTTCATTAAAGTCAAATCAGCGAGCAGGCACCACATTGTTGACAGGGCCAAAAATATCAGAGCAGCACCTCATGCGGGGTGCTGTCCTTTCGGTCTTGGTCTCTACTGACCTACTCTCTGCTGATTTCCTCAATGAGCTGTTCTCCAGGCAAAACAAGCTCGCTTGCTCGGTGGGAATTTGTAGACGATTTAATGCAATTAAAGCCGAAGCACTGGTAGGCCTAGAAGCTCGGGAGTGTCTCAGATAGTGGACTCGATCTGTAAACTCCGCCGTCTGAATATTTGATGAAGTAAATCAGATGGACTATTGATTATCCAGCAGTTTTAGGAGAATATAATTAGAGGATTGAGAGCGCGCTCCATGAGGAATAAGGCTGGGGAGGGCACACAAGCATGAGAGCAGTCTGGAATCAGACTCAATCCCCTCATGTCACACACTTTCCTGTCTCAGAAGGAGCTTGAGTTTACCAGCTCAATAGAAAGATCCCAGTGCCTGTTATTGTGCACCTGTCAGAGCGGGAGAGATAATTGACAGCAGAGATATTGTGTCAATAAGCCCCCATGAATCCCGGTGAATAAACCCGCCTTGTGTGTCCTCTTTTATTATCCGATAGCAATTACCCAATGATTGAATCAAGCCTGGAATCCCAAAAATCCTCCCCCAGCGACGTTACCCGAGGTTTAACAAAACAGCGACGGGAAGTGCAGACGTAGTGCAGTGGGTCCCTTTCTTCGGGGAAGATGTGTGTTGAGCTCTGTCCCTCCTTCCCTGTCAAAATCTCGGCTTTCTGTCCTTTGGGAGACAATCATGTTGAATTAGCTGTGGCGGCCCACTCCTGGCGCGGGTAAACAGCATCTGTGTACTTCGGTGGGTGGTATGCGCAGCGCCAGTGCTACGAGATGGACGTGTGCTGATAAGCGTGTGTCAGGACTGATAACCTTCCCTCAGCTCCTAACAAGAGCCCACCATTGAGCATGACATTGCCCATGAGCATTATGAAGAGGCTGTATATGCAATCCTATCTCGCCGTGCCACTGCACTTTGGTGTGTTGACAACAGCGGGGCGTACAGCGATGTCGCTGATAGCATAGTGGATAACAAGAGCTTTGCCATTGTTAACTTACCTGAAGTGGAGGCACAATGGAGGTGGAGGGCAAGGTGACCTCGGAGTCTTAAAGCTTTCCTGGATCAACTTTTTAAGCCGATTGTGTTTTTTTATTCTGGGCGAAGGAATATTATTGTCGCTTTCCATTTGCCTGCAAAGTGACAAGGGGAAGAGAGATGTAGTAATTGCAATTACCCTCAGTGTCATCCTGGAGAGATACATTATGGTAATGCACACGTCAAGCTAACAGTGAGAGCATGGGTGAAGAGTGCACCAGATGATTTGAACTGAATTGTGGACTGGAAACACGGAGGGATCACAGAAATAGTATTGTTGAGAGGCTAGAATAAACGAAAGACGAAAATCGTGTGCTTTTCAATTCTGTCTGGAAGCATGAAAAGCACTTCTCGATTAGCAGCACCATTCAGCGTGGCACGAGGTCAAGGTTCAGTTTGGAAATGAAATGGCTTTGATTATACACAAGTCAATGGCAACCGTGTTAGCCAGAAATAGAATGAGTGTTTTTCACCTCATCATTTCCGTTGCACTAAATATAAATGAAATTGTGCTGTCATGAGGGGAGGGGGTTTTTGTCAGACAAATGATCAGTCCCAGGGGAGAAGATGTAATTGAATATTCTACCTTGCAATGATAGTGTCCGGCCTTCAAATCTCATAGTCCATATTTTCCTTTCTCTATGATCCCATGACATTCTGTTATCGAAAGTCATCAGCGTTGCATTGTTTCCCTGTAATTGCGTTCTTCTCTGAAAAAGGGTAAAGATAATTGGGTTTCTGTTCTGCAAAAAAAATAAAAAAATGTCTGACTTTTTTTCTTTAGTTGCAGCATGCTGAAATGTATTTGAGACTAGACTCAGGGTGTGTTCAAAATTGACAGGTTTGGTTTGATTATCGTTGGTGCACTTGCTCTGCTAATGTGTTTATTTAAAGGGCACCTATTTTACTCCGTTTTCAAGATTTAATATATTTTGTGTGTCCAGAATGTGTCTGTAAAGATTCAGCTTAAAATGCTCATCAGATTATTTATTATACCTTTCTGGATATTGAGATTTTCAACACATTGTAGCTGCTTTTGTTGCCTGTGCCTTTAATGCAAATAAGCTGGTTCTCCCACCCACCATTCCCACATACCTGCCAGAGCCATCTCCTGCTGTGTCAGATAAACAGCACAGTGACAGTCAAGGTTGCAGATCTCACATAACGTTTGTGAGAAATACTACAGTAAGAACTAGAGGTGTGAACATACACTGGTCTCACGATTCGGTTCGTTTACGATTGCCATGCCATCGATTTGGTTCCATTCGATATCTTGGTGAATCATGGTGCACTGACAATGCATTCCATACATAATTTTATATTTTACTTCACAGCACAATAATTCTTGTATTAAAATGCAGCATTTTTAAATATATTTTATATGTATCTGTTATACAATATTGTCTCTTTATGTAAGTAGTCAGTAGGTATGGGCCGGTATAAGATTCTGACGGTATGATAACCTTGGATAAAAATATCACGGTTTTAAGGTATCATGGTATTGTGATTACTGCTCTAAAATATATTATTTTTAAATGTCTGGCTAAAAAACTACAACTTTTTTTCCCCTTTGAACACAATATATATATATATTTTTAAAAGATTTATAATATTTTGGAGCAGTAAACGTCAGGCTAAATAAGTACTATGAATCATTGACTTCTGCTGTCTTCATTAGTTTCAAAAACACATATTTTTTTACAATTTAAAACAAAATCTTTGGATATTTTTTTCTGCTGGAGATGCTGTTGTCCTAAAAAACTCAAATAGAATTATTAAAAAAAGAGAATAAAATAATAACTTAGGAACGGTATTACAGAAAATTTTGGCGGTATGAAAACTTTGAGTTTTCCAAACCGTGTTATACCTTGAAAACAATTATCGTCCCATACCTAGTAGTCAGACGTGTGAAGTGTACCTTTAATTTTACCTGCTCAAAGAAATCACTCTTTTTGAATGTATCAAACAAGACTAAAGTACATGCATAGAACAACATGAGCACTTAAAGCAAATAAACAAACGTAAAAATTATCTTACTTGCTTGTTGTGCATTGTCAAGTGAGTTGTTAAACACCTATGATTGGTCACTCGCTCAACAGAAAGTGCTGCGATTGGCTCTTATGCGCTGGTGCTGTTCACCAATAAATGGAACTGGTAAACAGCAGGGGCGATCACAGATGATCCATGATAGACGTGGTGGAGAAAACCCGCTCTACAGGCACGCTCGATGACTGTCCAGCAAACACACTCAGTGAATTGTGCAAAGTCTATGCATTTTAATTACTCACACTCGCCTCCATCGCCATAGTAAGCTACCGCAACATATAGTGCACATGAGATAAATGATGTCAGTACATAATAACCGGTTATGATCTAATACTGAACCAATACCGAATTTTCTGCATTGAGGTGCACCGAAGAAACAATTAATTTTGACACCACTAGTAAGAGCTTTCCCAATGATTATTTGACGTATTTGTTGTGGCATTAATCCAAGCCTTTCTGTAATGATGAGTCATGATGAGTCACACACAATGTCGTTACAAAGTTCACGGTCACACACACATGCAGAGCACACATTTAAATGTAACAGGATACACATAAATATACCTTCTGTTTGGATATTCGTTGTGCTAATGTGTAAAATTACCCTGATTTAACGTCCACAAACTGGGATTGAAGCGTTGACTTTTATAATTGTAATGACATGCAGCTGTGGTGATGACTTTACTTACTTAACTAACTTACTTTATTACAAACATGCGCTGTTTTAAACATGTTTTTTAACGTATAAAACTCATTCTTGAGGTGCAGATGATCACAGAGAGCTAAACACATCTTTTAATCCCAGTTTCTTTGCTCACGCCCTGTCTTGTTGATACGATTATAGGCGTGATCGAGGAAACCATAGTCCTACGTAGTTGCGGTCGGCCCCAAAACGAGAGGGATCTGGATCCTATTTTAACTTCAGGAAATTTAATAAAGAGACTTATTGTCTTTAGAGTATATCACTCCAATATGACTGTGGACACACTCTACCTACACACAGTTCTGTCCAAACAGCTTTAAAAAAGATGATTTTCATCATAGGTGCCCTTTAAATAAGCGTGAGTGTAATCTGAACCCCAATGTGTACCAGAGAAGCAGGCCACGTCTCTGTCCACTTCCAAATAAACATTGACGTGGTTAGACTGATATATGAATTAAACATTGACAGTAGACATCTAAACTACGCTAAACAAAACCAAGTAGTCTGATGTGTTTTTGTCTTGCAAGAGTCACAGTGTTACCCATTTCAGTTCAACATGACAGTCAGGAACATTTTCCTTGTTGACAGGGTAATTACTGTTGCTGATCCGACTCCTTACTCATTTTATGATCTGAAAAAGTGCATTCAGTCCACCTTACAGCAATGTTTTGGCTGTTGGAAAATATATGCCATACACGTTTGAATGTATTATTATTATTTGTAGTCTTTAGGCTAAGGCTTAGAAATTACAGCCCAGACACTTAACAAACTAGGACTAATTGTAATATTTTTATTTTTGGTCCAGACTAAAGGAACTAATAAAAACCAAACTACAAGTATGAACACATGCTTTATCTCATGTCTATCTCAGGTCTTGGTAAGACTGACTGAAATGGGATTGCCTTGGCTACTAATAGAAACTGTTGTCTAGAGCTTGGACTTGTGCACTAATGCACAAACCCACCTTCTTTCATACTCTCACTTTGCTTTCATGTTAAACATTCTGGTCTCCGTCATTACCACCTGCAGTCGCACTTGATGGCCTGTGCCCCTAATATGAACAGCGGTGTGACCCTCTTGAGAAAGAGACAATTTAAACTTGATTACTCTGATGTGCCTCATGAGGTGAGGATGGAGCAATGTCTCGGGCTGTTCGCCGTGGCTCCCGAGAGTAATGCGCATTTCATATTGAGCGGCAGCCATATAGCAGAGCAGGGTAATATAAAACCACTTACTCTCAGGCTCACAAAACAAAGGGACATGGACCTTTCCAGTCTTGTGTATTTGGCACCTCCATTAAGATAATAACACTATTACAAGAGATTGAAAGCCTCTGAAGGGCTCTTACTTTCTCTTTCTGGTCTTTAGCCATGAGAGTGACACACACACACACTCATGCATATAATGGTTATGTGCATGATTGCTTGGTGTCTACTGATTAGAATGAATTGAATTAATGTACATTTTGATAGTTTATGAAAAAGTGTTTATCTGCTCAATAATAGCCCCTTTTTTATCCATCCTAAGGCTAATAGGTTTTTTAATAATTATTGTTTATATTCATATATTATTACTTTCGTTTGACTTAGTATTCAGGACTATGCACAACTCAACACAAGTATAAGACTTGTTTATTTATTAATTTATTTTTTACTCTTAATTCATATAGTTTAATATTGAGTTGGTCTTAATTGCTTCAGCTCTTCTGGGAAGGCTTTATGCAATGTTTAAGAGTGCATCTTAAAGGAGAGTATTCGGATGAGAGGGCCTGGCTCACAGTTCGAATTCATCCAAAGTTGTTTTATCGGGTTAAGGTCTGGACTCTGTGCAGGCCAGACAAGATCCTCCACACGAAATGCTTTAATGGCTTGTAGGAACAGTAAGAGGCCCAAACTGTTCCCACAAAGTTAGGAGCATAAAGCTTTCTAAAATGGCCTGGTATGCTGAAGCATTAAAAAAATCACTTAACTAGAAACTAAGGAGCCTAGCCCAAAACCATGAAAAACAACCACACCACAATCCTTCCTCCAGCCAAATATTACACTTGGCGCAATGCAGTCAGACAAGTCTTGTTCACCTGGCAAACACTAAACCCAGACTCATCCATCAGATTGCCCGACAGAGACGCGTGATTTGTCACTCCAGAGAACACGTCTCCACTGCTCTAGGGTCCAGTGGCAGCATGCTTTACACTACCGTATCTGACACTTTGCATTGCACTTTGTGATATAAGACTTGGATGCAGCTGCTCGCAATTGGAAGCCTATTCTTTGAAGGTCTCTAGACATGTTTTTGATTTTATTTGAAGGCCACATGAAGTTTAAAGGACACTTTATGGCTCAGCTTGCACAGACTCCACTCTTATATATATACATATTTACAAATGGCTTTCACATTGTGTAACACAACTAGTTTACTGTGTAATATTTAGTATTAAAAATATTTCCCAACCGAACTAAATGGCACAGGCTTCTTAAGCTAATAGTAAGCTGTCTGCATGTCCAGGTGGTTGATTTGTTTACACCTGTGACCAAGGAAATAATTGAAACTGACTTACTTGCTTCCAAGTACATGACTTGGAGCAGTGTCCCAAAACTTTTGGCAAAGATTTTTGGCACCATGCAGAATCTGTAAAATGTGTATTATTTTGCCAAGTCAAAGGGATCATACAAATTACATGTTATTTATTTAGTAAGATTTTACTAAAGACAATCATAAGATATTTGATTTAAACAACTTTTACATATGAGTGGTCCTTTGTTAATCGTGGGAGTTACTTTCTTAAAATAGCACAATAGGTGAAATCTGCAAAGTAGTCCACTTTATTTTTTTTTACAATTATAGATGTTTCAAGGCTGTAAAACCCCACACTACACCATTCTCTCAGATAGGCATTAACATGTTGACACTTTTCTCTCGTTTAAACACTCATGTAACTTCTACCTTCCTTTACCATGTGCAACTTTTTGTGCGATGGTTAGCATCTTCCTCTGCCTTTTGGGTGCTATCGTGGGTGCCTTTGTCGGTGCAGAATGTTTCGTTGACATTATGGGGTTTGTTGGAGCGAAAACTTGCAAACAAACAGTCCAGCACTTCAGAGCCACACTGCTAGCAAACGAAGATGTATGTAAATTTGGCAAGCTGAACGCATTCTGTACTGTACAGGAGACACTGCATGGAGGAGATCGATTGACAATGGTTTACAGCCCATCAAGATACCGAACACAATGCGCTGTAAAAAAAAAAAAAAAAAAGCAAGTTAAATTGCACTAAAAAATGTGAGAAACTGTGTGACTGTAAGGTAAACTACATTATGGTCAGGGGCCACACAATAGTTAATGTTTTTAGAATCTATAAAAATTACACTGTTCAAATATGCACACTTGATTCTGTGAATTCTGTGTTGTTACTTGAATGATCTATATCTTCTTTTATTTGATTATTTTTTATGATACAGTAGTTGTTTATGAACCCTTGTTTGTGCTGAACAGTTAAATTGACTGCTTTTCTTCAAAAAAATTCTTTCCTTTCCTCAAAATATTTAGCTTTTCAGCATTTAAATGACTGTATGACTTTTTAAGATCCATCTTTTCATACTGAAGCCAACTGAAGGACTCGTGTGCAACTATAACAGAAGGTTCATATGGTCAGGGATGCTCCTGAAGGAAAAACAGTGCATTAAGAAGGTGAAATGATTTTCACCAGAAGGTGAAATTGAATTTAAAGATCACAGTTAAATTAACTTCTGTAACTTCTGAAGGGCAGTACTATGTATACTATATGTACTACACGTATATATGTAGTATGTGGGTGGCACAGTGGCTCTGTGGTTAGAAATCCGCCGGTTAGAAAGTCACCTCACAGCAAGAAGTTCACTGATTCGAGTTTTGGCTGGACCATTTCTGTGTTGAGTCTGCATGTTGCCTTCCGTTTAGGAGAGCTTTTGATAAGATCCTTACTGTATGAACCCTTATAATACAATCTATGTAGGCTTTGTCTTGTAAACTAGACATTAAATAAGAATACAGACAAATAGGTATTTCTATGTGCTGCATTGTTTAATTCAGAAATTCACATTTTTATAAATAATTGCAACATTAAGTTTTACCTTTCACAAAGAGTAGGCATTTTAAGATAATTCATAATATTGAGCGTGCAACAAAACAGGAATCTAGAAGGTAGTTAGTCTGATTAGAGGCAAAAGTTGTATCTGTAAGATGTATATGCATCATTATGTATGTCAGTGCTGCTGTACATTATGTTAGTGTCTGTGTGCAGCAGTGTGTTAATCTTCTCTTTATTTGTCCCGAGGTGATCGGAGAGCTCTTTGCTTTGAGTTATGGCCATTTGAACTGGCAGATTTCACTGACTCCTCTACCCGAGTGATTGTTATCTAAGGAAAGTGAGGTCTGTTATATTTTATGGCTCCTCTCTGAGCGTGTGGAGATTTACGGCATAAAAATCCGCAGTGTAAGGGGATATTTGTCATTGGCAAAAAATACAGTAAAATTGGACGGCCGGTTTAATGGTGTAGCCCACTAAAGGATGCTATCATCAGACCTGAGGCATAGTGGGCGATTCATGCGAAATGCGTCGCTAATGCACAACTGACGATTTTCCCACCATCAGATGGTTTATTTGAGTCATATATTGGCTGGCCAGAGATTTAATGTTTAAGATTTTCTGGCGTGCGTTGTAATCAATTCCCCTAATTATAAGAAACTATGGAGAACCAGACTATTGAAGAAGTTTTGATGAGTTACAGAAATTCAGAGCAGAGTTTATTCATTCATGCTTTGGCAGGAAAATGTTCC
The DNA here is from genome assembly GCA_903798035.1 of Danio albolineatus. Lineage (NCBI taxonomy): Eukaryota > Metazoa > Chordata > Actinopteri > Cypriniformes > Danionidae > Danio > Danio albolineatus. The sequence goes on along the minus strand of CAIGQQ010037945.1, from coordinate 1,938,779 downwards.
ATTTGGCTGCAGATCTTGTTTAAACCAGAAAGCAGTCAGTTGCATTTGCAGATAGAAAATTAAAGGAGCTTTTCATAGCCTGCGTGAGAATGTGGGACTCAAGGTTATGTCTTTTTTTTTTTTTTTAATGATTGTATGCTAGCTGTTTATTCATCCTCCGATCCTCAAGGTTGAAAAGGTCATGCGAAGCAATGCACTTCTTCTATTGTTAGAAGTGGTGATTTACAATCAATCTCATTTCTGTGTATTTAATTGACTTTGCATGCTCTTTTGAGCTTTCATTCTTTGTGAAGCAATCATATCTCTGTTTTCTTACCTCATAATCACAGTGGGTTCAATTGATTCTCAACTGCAGTACAATTTATTTTTTAATGTATGTTTACAATAGCTTGTTATTGTCTGTCTGACTATGGAAATTGATTTAGCTTGAAAAGAAGTTGAGTAAGGTTAAAACAGAATAAATATGATCAAATAATATTCTTAAAAAAGAAAAGATGTAATATAAGAGTAATATAGGGTGGCAGTTTTGATTGCTGCTGCAGTATCTTATTAAATGTACATAAAGCATAAAGTTAAGTTCAATAGAACAGAACCGGAGAGTCAAATCCACAGTGGACCTGTGGGAAACGGTTCAGTTTTTCTATGAGTAATTGGTATTTCCAGATCTCATTTCAACAGCGAGAGACTGTTTAAAAGTCATTTCATGAACTCCAGTGAATGTTTTACCTTCTTACCATTTCAAATGAACTTGATTAGTATCTTTTAATATTGCGCGAAATCCTCCAGGCTTGTTAGAGGGTCTCAGAAATACATTTTTCAAATTCATTTATTCTCCTTTAAAAGTGAACTCTCTCCCTTTGTCTCGCTCTCCCTTTCTCTTCCTTTACTTTATTGCGCAAGGAATAATAATAATAATTAAAAAAAGTCAGCTGGGCCTACTAACAAGAAAGACCTTGATGCTTATTAGGATATTTTCGAGTCATTTTGAAACATTATCCAATTTAATTAACGCCCTACAGAACATCTTTGATCTCTTAATGGGGAAAATAGGCTCTGACTGTGATGAATGTTTGCTAGGTGTTGTCAATGCATCCTTATTAGAGGCTGGATGTGTCTTTGCTTTGTGCTAGATGTCGAATTCATCAGAAGGATGAGCACAGGTTCAGCCGCTGTACCGCACAGCCAGACAGATGATAGAACTAGCGAGGGAACAGCTTGAGACCAATCTCACCACTGTAGAGAAAACTGAGACAGATATTAGTCTGTAAAGTTAGGAGCAACTTGCTGCCCACTGCGCCAATTTATCTTCGGGTATCTTAGGCCAGTGTTTGCGGCGTAGAGGAACGGATGGGTGGAATGAGGGAGGAGAGGTATACAGTATGTGACAACAGAGAGAGAGAGCAAGTTGTTATTAGTGGCATCACTGCTAACAGAGAGTGCACCAAGCTGAAGTTTAATAGACTATTACACCCAACATTGTTTTTTATTATTTATTTATTAGCCTGCTCCTACTTCTGTGCACTGATAGAATGATTATGTTTTGAAGTAAATTCTAAAAAAAAAAGCACAGTATCTATTTATAAAGAGACAATTTGGGCAAGATTTTTAAAAGAAAATACAATGTATAATTAGCACTAAATTCCAGCTTGAAGAAATTAAAGGTCAGACTTGTGTTTGATTTGGAATTGGTTTTGCATAGTGACTCTTTGAGTACATTTCAGTTTAAAAGCTGTATAATTAAGAAAAACAAATATCTTGATACTGTGTTTTCATTGTTTTCCCCACAGTTTTATCATTACTGCTGTTGTTAGGTACTGTATAGTAATTTGCTGTTTGGTGACAGGCAGGAGCACATTTTCTACTAAAAAAGACATATTTGTACTTCATTGTTTTCCCTCTTTTCTTTATTGTGTTCCAGGTACCAAGGTGTCTGTCTTTGATTTGCCATCTCATTAGTTTGTGTAGATGTTTTAACCTAGAGAGTGCAATAAGAAATCTGCTGTTGTTTACTGCTTAAAAGTTTCCAATTAAAGCTTGCACGTTGAAAGCTTGGCTTAATTCAGCACTACATTGTTTGAGTTCAAAGAGTGAACTTCAAATGGAGTATTACAAACACAAACTTCAAATGACTAAGCAGAAACAACTTAAGTTGTTAAGTTTACTTATACTTTCATTTAAATCACTGAAAGAGACGTGATTTTTAAACATACAGTATGAACAAACTTGCAAAACAATTAAGTTCTTTCTTTCTTTCTTTCTTTCTTTCTTTCTTTCTTTCTTTCTTTCTCTCTCTTTCTTTTGTTTCTTTCTTATTACATTAAACCTACAGTAAGTAGAGTGATCATAAATCACAAACCCAACTTGTGTGTATGCGTGTACTTCAGATGCAAAAACCTTAAAGACCTCTTTCTTGTTTTTATGCATAATTTAATTTATTTATTGATAGGGTGTCAATTAGGCATGGGCCGGTATATGATTCTGACAATGTGATAACCTTGGATAAAAATATCACGGTTTTATGTTATTGTGATTAATGCTCTAAAACAGGGGTGCTCAATCCTGTTCCTGGAGAGCCACCCTCCTGCAGATTTCAGTTGCAACCCTGATCAAACACACCTGAACCAATTAATTAGGACCTGAACAGCACTTGATAATTACAGGCAGGTGTGTTTGATATGGGTTGCAACTGAAATCTGCAGGAGGGTGGCTCTCCAGGAACAGGGTTGAGCACACCTGCTCTAAAATATATTCTTTTTAATGTCTGGGTAAAAAACAAAAACTTTTTTCCCCTTTAAAGACAATATATTTTAATTTGAGAAACATTTAACATATTTTGGAACAGTAAAAACATCCGGCTAAATTATTCAAATAGATAATTGACTTCTGCTGTCTTCAATATTTTCAAATGCACAGATTTCTTTACAATTAAAATGGCATGTTTGGAAATCTTTTCTTCTGGAGATACTGTTGTCCTAAAAAAAAAAGAAAAAAAAAAATCACCTACATATACTGTAGAAACGGTATTAAAATCATGCAGTTTTTAAAACCTTGATATTTCCAAATCGCGGTAAACCTTTAAAACGGTAATCATCCCATGCCTAGTGTCAATTTTAATTGTTTTTTCGATGCACCATGATGCAGACGCGAACAGTTCGGCATCGGTTCAATGAAAATCATAACCGGTTATTAAATACTGACAAAATTGATGACACATGCGTTATATGGCGCTAACTAACTATAGATAGGCAGGAGAACGTGAGTACAAAAGCTCTAACCAGTTAAAAAGGAGATACCTATGCATAATTCACTGCTTGTGAGTTTGCTGGACAGTCTTTCACTGGCAGGGAAGTTCATCAGAACCCAGCTAGGGAGAAAATTAAAGCTGTAAACTCCGTCTGTAATGGATCAGCTGTGCTCGCCGCGGCCATTTAACATCAATGTCCATGTCACTGTTTGCTGAACCAATTGCAGCCTTTTCTGTTGAGCGTGTGATCAATAATAGGTGTTTAAGTCAGCGACAGTGGTGTAGTGATTAGCGATTAGTGATTAGTGCGTCGACACATGCACTCAGGTGCTCACGGCGACCCGAGTTCAATACCGCCTCGTGGTCCTATGCCGATCCTTCCTCTCTCTGCTCCTCATGCTTTCCTGTCAATTCTCTCTACTGTCCTATCTAATGAAGGTGAAAACCCAGAAAAAAAAATTATAATAATAAAAAAATAGGTGTTTAAGAAATCGCTCAACAATGCTCAAAAAACAAGCTGGATGATATTTGTTCATTTGCTATAGACCATTTTTTTATGTGGCGATGTCATTGGCCCATGAACATTTCCTGCTTGTTGTCAAAGTTTCATAACTGTAACAAGAGTCAATTCAATCATAACCTGATGTTATAACAGCTTTTTTAACTTTTTTTTATCAATTTGTAGAACTATTTGGACTCCCAGAGGTTATGGAAATTTAAAATGTAAAACAGGAAATAGATCAGGGCCATTGTTATTGTTTACATCCCTCAAAATGGTCTATAAATGCTCATGTTGTTCTGTGGATGTACTTGAGTTTTATTTGATACAGTACATTCAAAAAGAGGGATTTCTTTGAGCAGTCAAAATTAAATGTACAGTACATATATCTGACTGCTTGTATTAAAGGATAACATTGTATTAAAATAATATATACATATATATATATCTATTTATAAATGTTACATTTTAATACAAGAATCATTGTGTTGTGAAGTAAAATATTAAATTGGTTATGGAAAGCATTGTCAATGCACTGTGATGCATGGAGATGTTTAATTGAACTGAATCGATGGCATGAAAATAGTAACCAAACCGAAACATGAGACCAGTGTAGGTTCACACCCCTATGTTTTTTTTTTTTTTTTTAAATGATGACAAATCCAGGCAAGTTTTGCAATTCCTGATCCAGTAGAACATTTTAGGATAAAAGTCCAGCCACAGATTATTTCCTGCTTAACATTCCATTTCACTTTAACGTAGATCACAGCACATCAAATGCATTGCTGATGCCATTTCAAGTCACTCTTTTTTTATTATTCTACTTTGCCTGTTAACAGTCTGATACTGTATCTGTGTAGTGTGCTGGAGCCACGGCTGCATAACTGCCTTGAAGTCGCATGCAGCACCAGCAATTGATCCTTTGGAGAATGTGGCTTTGTGTTCCTCAAATTACACTTCAGCTCTCTATTGATCGTAAAGCTGGCTGCAGCCTTCGCCACGCGTAGTGCTGTTATTAAGCTAATTTATCCTTGGAATCGCTGAGAAGAAAGTTGAATTAAGTGCACCGTACAGTTAAATTACCTTTGCTGTACTCAATAGCTTATCCATAAATATTTAGCCACACAGGGCCCCGTGGTCTACAGGTCTACATCTGCCGTGTTGCCAACTGTTCATTATGTCGAAATAAAGCACAGCAGACACATGCATCAAAGCCCTCGTTGACACCTGGCTGTTCTCACAAGCTCTCCGGGTCATTAGAAGACAAGCTCTTTTCTCCTCAGGCTGCCGCTCCTCGGCTTTCCTGTTATTTATGACATCACACAAGCTCATGAAGTCCATCCTAATTACACTTCGCTCTTAAGATTAATTGCCGATCACAGCCAGATGCATCTGCCAAGTTTACCTTTTTTCCCAGCCGACTGATGGATGTTTCCAGAGATTCCCTGTTGCTGCTGGATGATAGTTTGTTAGGAAAGGAATTAGAGCGGGTGCAAATACCCTCATTCACTCAGCGCAACATGTTTATAACTTGAAATCATTTGTCTTCCCTTTTTGTTCCAAATGAGTGTACTTTCTAGCGGTCACCTTGATGTCAGAACTATATCAAATTGATATTTTCATCAAAAAACATGTCAAAAATGCTAATCGATTTGATGTGAAAGTCTTTATGTCAATTTGACATCCACAAATTAGCTATGTTTCCATCCAAAGATGCGAATTAAATTTATGTGCAAAACTGGAATATTGCCTAAAAGACGTGCAAATAAAGCACCGTCTCCATCTAATGAGTCAAAGAGAACAAAATTGTCACTTCCTAATTAACTTGCACCAAATATTAAAAGTAAAAATGGAATTTGCTGCGGTAGGAGAAGCTGCCTCAATCTTTTCCCTATTCAATAAATTACTTGCACCTTAGAAGACAATGCTGACATGCAATGAATGCATGGTGGTGGTTAAAGGCCTGAGACGCAGAGCACAGATGCTCATGACAGTTTGAAGGTAATTAATAATATAATAACACTAATACTGAAATGGTTAAGGCGTTTTACAATGACCAAAACAACATTTCAGATGCTTTACAATGTGGTCAGCTTGGTGGTTTGTCCCTTTACAGACATTTTTATCATCACATGATCAAATATATAACAAAATCACATTAATTTTTTCATGCGCATAGTGGAATAAAAGTGTTTCCATCGTAGTTTATGAGCATACTGGAGTTATTTTGGTAAGAGTGCTTTCATTGTAGTTTATGCGCATCTTTTCTTATCGAAGTTTATCCTACTCAGTTATGCACTTACATTTTTTTATGCACATTTTCAAAATTGATGTGCATATTGGCGTTTCCATGAACCATTTTTACTACTTTTTGTACTATCACATGATTTTATGCGCATATCTAAAATGTGCATAAAGATAGGAGGATGGAAACAGAGCTATGGATCGCCAAAATAACACAAAAAGTAGTAAAATATTAAAACATTTTCATTCATCTGGAAGCTGACAAATTTACAGTGTATTTTTGTATCCACACAATACATGTACTGTAAGTGTTATGAACAATCACTGTCATTCAACTGAACTATAAATCCCGCCATGCCTTGCAGTCACACACCTGTTTCAGTTCACCTCCTGATTACCTACACAGCTAAAGCTGATCAGAACTTATTACTTGGACTATATACACACCACTCACACACACGTCCATGCCAAATCTTGTTTGCCTGAGCGTCACTAAGCGTTTCCTGGATTTGACTAGCTGTTTGTTTTGCAGCTAGCCTCGACTCTTTGCCTGTATAAAAGTCACTGCATGCTCCTGTCTGTCCCTGTGTTGAACCTTGCCTGTCTAACCATCTTAATTAAAGCTGCATTTGGATCCCACCTGGGTGGCAAGGTGGCTCAGTGGTTAGCACTGTCACCTCACAACAAGAAGGTCACTGGTTTGAGTCTCAGCTGGGCCAGTTTGCATTACTTAGTGGAGTTTGCATGTTCTTCCTGTGTTTGTGTGGGTTTCCTCCAGGTGCTCTGGTTTCCCCCACAGTCCAAAGACGTGCTATAGGTGAATAAACTTAATTGTCAATAGTGTATGTGTGTATGTGTGTGTGTGTGTGTGAGAATTAGTGTGTAGGGTGTTTCCCAGTACTGGGTTGCAGCTGGAAGGACATCTGCTGTGAAAAACATATGCCATAATAGTTGGCGGTTCATTCCGCTGTAGCGACCTCTAAAATAGGGACCAAGCCAAAGGAAAATAAATGAATGAATAGATTCGACCCTTGTTGTCACCACATTATACACCACAACAACTCATTATCGAAAGCTACCTTAATGTCAATACTTCAAATCGACATTTACACATCAAAAATTGATTTTAGGACTGTCTTGTAATGGATTTTGGATGGTTTTTGATGCCAATATTAGATCGTTTTGACAAGCTAGTCAAATGACATCGATTTGCATTTTTGGACATGCCTTTTGACATATTTTTAATTTCATTTTGACATCAAGGTGCCTGCTGAGTTTCTTTCTGTTCTCCTGAGATGATCGTTGTCTGTATTCGTGCATGTTCAAAGTATTAGTAGTAGTTCTTTTAACTCTGTTCAGAGGACATTTCTCATGCCTTTCATGCCACTGCTCATTTAGGATCATTACTTTTAAGAGAGATTTCAATGGCCCTCACCTTAAAGGTTATGTCTAAAGAGGGTTGTTAACTGAGAAAAAAATCTTGATCATTCTTTGAGTGAGTCCATCTTTCAATCTCGCAGGTTTCTTTTAGCACTAATGGTGACATGAGCTGATAATTGCTTAATGAAAGTCTTTAACGGTCTCCTGTATTGACCTGTCTGTCCAGTATATATGCTATAGAGATTGCAAATCTCTTCATTCCTCCTCAAAACTTGAATATTTGATGTTTTTATGTTAGCATTATTGATATAAATCTGTGTTGTTGGTCTCAGTTCTGCTCCGAGCTAATACCGAACTTTTTTGGGGGCCTTGTGTTTTATTCTTGTCTGGAAAATCATTGAATTGTGACCTCACGAATAGAGAGCATGAATAATAAATAAAAGGCAATAAAAAACACATTTGCTAGGCTGTACCCTGCTCTTGAGAAAGGAAGAAAGATGTTAGATTTTTATCAACTTTAGCTGCTGTTTTAGATGGACATTTTTTATCTTAATGGCACTTGTCGGCTGGCGCAGACGGACCCCCTTGAAGTGTGCATTTTGATTATAAAACATTTTTTTTCTTGTGAAATCTGTGGTCACATTTGTTTATGGTTTGGTAACCTGAGTCGTAAATGCCAGGTGACTCAGGTGCTATTACAATAAATGTGTTTCTAGCATTCAAAAGGCTAGATTTACTCACATCATAACTCTTGGCATTAGAAACATATCAGTATTTCATGCTTAATTTATTTTAACTCGTGATTTTAATGCAAGGCAAGGGAAGTTTATTTAGAGCACATTTCAAACACAGTGGCAATTTAAAGTGATTTACATAAACAGGAGTAAAAAAATAAATAAATAAAAAAATTAAAACAGATTAAAATGTGTTAAAACAGGATTTAAACGAATGAAAAAGAAAAAGATATAATAGTGATCTGTCGCATGTACAGTAGCGCAGTGCTCATTCAGTAAAGGCACTGCTAAGCAGGTGTGTTTTATATCTTGATTTGATTGGAGCACATCTGATCATTTCTGGATTCCAGCAGCGGATTCCAGTAGTGGCTGAAGACGAATTCATCCTACTTTGACTGAACTCTTGGAATTTCTAATTAATTTAATCCTAAAGATCTGAGTGATCTGTTAGGTTTGTATTCAGTTAGTGTATCTGTAATGTATTGAGGTCCTTGGCCATTTATGCCGAGTTCAGACTGCATGATTTTCAAAGTAGTCGTGTCATGATTATCTGGGCTAGTGTTTTGTCGCTGCTTTGTTTACACTGCAAGATGGATCGGTGACGGGGAGTTTCACACTGCATGACTTCAAAATAGGAAGAATTGCAGACAACTTTGTCCAAACTACTTCTCACACCCAAAAACACGTAGTATATCTTTTGTTATTAACTACATAACGAGAAAGAAGCATTTAATGGGGTAGAAAATGCATATTTGCTCACCTGGCTTTGAAGGGAATTTGCTATTTTTCCTCAACTTTTTAATTTTTTGACCGGGTTAGGTTGTGATATTGCTCACATGACACGTCAAACAGACACAGGGACTCATGCCAAACTTACACTAATTTCTCCTCTATTTCTTGTGTCCGAATAAACTGAAAATGAGCGCTTTTAACTTCACCTTCAACCTCACGCTGGCCTGCAGGTACCCACATTAGTGAATGCTGCTCTCTCATTGGCTGTAGGCGATTGCCACTGTTATTTTTTTAGTCAAAACACATTTCACACGGCATGATTTGAATTGCCGACAGCTCCAGATATTCAGCTCGCCAAATATCTCCCGGGCATCAGCGACTCATCTGTGATTCTTTCAGATCGCGTCTTTGATAGTTCATATTGTGTGACTGTCACTCGCGCGCACGAGCAACGATTTGCCTGTGAATTCAGGCATTTGTCGGCGATTTCTCAAAACCTGTCGGCGAGTCAAAATCGGGGCTAAAATCATGCAGTCTGAACTTGGCATTAGTGATTTATACATAAGTAATAATACTTTGAAATATATTCTGAATGTAACTGGGAATGTAAAAACCTGAGGACAGGTCTGATGTGCTCTGATTTTCTGGTTCTGGTCAGAATTCTGGCAGCAGTGTTTTGGGTGAGCTGCAATTGTATTACTGTCTTTTTGGGAAGGCTGATGAGGATTCCATTAAAGTAATCCACCCTGCTGGTGATAAAAGCATGAACAAGTATCTCTAAGTCCTCACTGGAAACACAGCATCTAATTCTTGCAATGTTTTTGAGATGATGGAGTCAGATCGGACACCAGATTAATATCTAGATTCTTGTCATTATTTTTTGTGGCAGCCACTTCACTGGTGTTTGCTTCATTTGCTATGGGTGTAACAAAACACTCAAGTCATGTTTCAACATGTAACTCCATATGCAAAATTTTGCATAGACTGGGGTGGTGAACTTAAATATACTTCAAATATTCCTGGTCCTCAATACACAGGACAGTGATAACATCAGAATGCAACTATTCATAATTATGAAGTTGGATTATTAATTATGTTAGACACATATTCTTACATTCTGTCATTAACTACACATAAATAGCCAATTTTCTATGGTAACATCAGACATTTTTCATTATCCCTCTTCTATTTTATTTAACATTATATTATAGGCTGGAGTAGTTATATTGCCACTGACTCACTGTAAATGTTATTAATCTCATGCAGAAAAGTCACACCTTCATTGGATGAACAGAAAATCAGCTATATTTAGCTATGAAAGAGTACATCTAAAATGTTTGTATCATTTGTACTGCTAAAACACAATATGGTGATTTAAAAGATGCAAGCAAAGCAAATCATTATTACCCCCCATGGCTCCTAATGATGCACTGAGGTCTTACGAAGTGAAAGATTGCTCTGTGCAACAAACTGAAAGTTATTTACAACTTTATTACCTATTTAACTTTAATCACAGCCTGGGCACACACACACACTAAGGCTTTATTTGCAGAAAACTCTAGTGCATCAGCTCAACTGTGATTTCACGTCTGCAAATACATCATTATGCAATGGCATGGACATTTTTTGGGTGAATCATACCTAATAAATACAGTAAGCTGAATCTTGGATAAAACAAGCTCAATGTCACAAATCAAATCTTGTACTTCAACGATATGCAGAAATACATTTTTATTTAGTGATTTGTCAATATTACAATATCATTACATCCCTAATAATTATTAAATGCCCCCAAAAAACATTCAGAAGTGACTGTGTTTCCCAAAAGCTTTGTTAGCGAATGTGGTTGTAAAGTAAGTTCTGTTGTTACCAACATAATTTTGATGCTTCTCAAGAATTGCAAATGTTATAAAACGCTCTCCACGTGTTTAGCATTTTTTCTCTTAATGTTTGGTTAATTTATAGTCTCAGCTGATACTCCTTTTTAAATACTGAATTTGTCCAAAGTCATTCTGTGTAGCCAAAGTCTTCCATATCTTGCATTCATGCATCTTTTGACAAGTCATACTCACTTAAAATAGATGGGTTAATAATAACCCAACAGATAACCCATAGATGGGTTATTTTGGCACCGACCTTCTGTTGGGTTATTTTAACCCAATCCATTGGGTTATTAAGGTTAACCCAACTATTTGGGTTACAAAAATAACTAATTTGTTGGGTTATTTTGACAAGTGGCTTAACCACTATATAATAATTATAAATTATTATTATTTTATTATTATAATAGTAGTTGTCATCTTTATATGTAAATACAAAAACACAGCTTTTAATACATTGGCAATACTTTATTTAAATCCATGAATTTAGTGCCACTCCTCCCACAATAACAACCAGCTGAGAGCAGTTTAGATCATCCCCAAGCAGCAGGACGAAAGGGTTTTGTCTCTGTTGCTCCTCCTCTAAATACTGAATGAAATACAAGTATACACACATGAATTAGATAATGTCCAAATTTTATTGTCATAAATATTGCACCTAGAGGTTGCAAACAACAAATTCTTGTTTTGCCTCCTGGTATGAGGGTCGCACAATCTGTATGGCAGTGGAGAAAGGACAGCTGGCAGAGTTGTTAAAGCACCATCTCCAAAGCGGGATCTCCAAGGCTGTCTTTATGTAAAACAGAAAAAAACACAATATTTAAACTCAAAACAAGCCTCTTATATCAAAGGTGAAATGCTACAAATTGGGATTAAAACAGAGCTGTTATACAGGATTCTCACCAGATGAAATGTTTGCTTGAACTGGTAGATCCAAGGTTCTCTTCTCTTTTTTGCAATATGAGAGAATCTGCAGTGATGCATCTCCCCAAAACTTTATCTTTGGTGTGTGGGTATAAAATACCCGTCCTCAGCAATCTAAAAATAAATAAACAAAAACAGCACTTAAATCCATGCCACACAAACAGCACACTGCATTTATTAAAAGGGATATTTTACACAAAAATGGAAATTCTGTCATCATTAATTCACCCTCCCTTTGTTCTAAATCTCTCCTCAGGTGAACAAAAAACATGATATTTTGAACAATATAGGTAACTAAATCATTCTTGGTCCACAGTGGGAAACACCCATACACTCATTCACACTCGTACACTACGGTCAATTTAGTTTATTAAATTTACCTATACTGAATGTGTTTGTACTGTGGGGGACATGCAAACTCCACACAGCAATGCCAACTGACCCAGCTCCAGGACATGATGGATTCGCCTCTGCTGTTCCTACTCCTCCATATACCAAATTATGTTTGCTTCAACCTTAAAAAGAAATTTTAAATTGTAAATTTGCACATGTATGCAGGACCAAACAACAACAAAAATCATGTACTTACCCAGTTTAGCAATGGAGAAATGATAACTGGAAGGCTGCAAGTGGTTATCTCCAGGGGTCTCTTAAACAGACAGAGAGAGAGAAAAAAAAAAAACTATGAAAATGTGCACTTTTAGCTGCAGGATTAGTCTTAAGGTGCTCAAGAGTTCTTAAGGTGCATCACATTTGCAAATTTGGTGGGCAAATAAGGTGCATTTTACATGGTCAATTGTGCACTGATGTTCATCAGTGTGCTTAATTCACATGCCCAGAAACTTGCAAAAGAGAGAAACTCCTGATCACAGATTTCTACTGGAATAACTGAAACCTGTCAGTAAACTGTCATAACGCAACGATTAATATAAATAGTTTAATGTCTGTAATATCTCAATTTATTTGTGCAACTGTTCCAGGAGTTCAGAAATTTCTGAACTGTGCTTAGACTCTATCAGTCATCTGTACTTACCTGTGGCCTCATGCCTGATACAGAGTCTAATACCAAATTCACATTTAATTAAGGCACAGAAGCAATTCTGAAAGAGGCATTTGTGTCTTTACACACCACCAGTGCTGTTCAGAGATGTATACATACATTTATAGAAGAATTACAAATGTATAATTTGATTTTAAGAAATATGGTGACGTAAAGAAACCTTTACAATACACAATATTGCTTAAGTGTGTGTATCGGTGCATTTTTACATCATGTTAATATTACAAAATACAGAGCTGTTATTTTCTCACCTTTCTCAACAAGATTATCAAGGAGGTCCAAAGCTCGCTCAGTCCAGTGCAACCTACAGTGAACAAACAAAAAGAAAAGATTAAACCCCAAATTAACGTGAGCTGACAGACAACAATTGTTAGTTCAGTGGTCACAGCATCCCTAAAATCTCACCTGAATTGAAAACGGTGCAAGGACAATGCATGTTTAAGGGCTTGTATTATTATTATACAAAGCTAACAGATGTTACAATTATATATATATATATATATATATATATATATATATATATATATGCTTATATTTAATTGTTGTATGACATATTTAACATATTTAACTGATAAAACATTTCTATTAGCATCTAACATTATCAGGGTGTGGTTTCCATTCCTGTAGATGTGGGAAAAATGCCATTTTCAGGGCCTTTAATATAGTACAGACAAACTGTAATAACATTTAACTGTCATTAGTTGATAATCAAGTACCTTGAAATGGACAACGAATCCTCTTCTGATTAAACACGACATAGCAAGCTTCTGCTCTGCTCTTCTTCTTGGCTACAGAATGAAACGTTGCGATCCATTTAGCGCCCTCTAGCGGCGAGTAATAACCAATAATATAATGCTCCGATTCCGTACTTCTTGGCAAAACCAGCAACTTCCTGAATAAAATGTAGCATATTTATGTGACTATATTAGCATTTAGATGTTACAATATAGTTTCCTAGCGAAAGAACAATGTTTTTAATAAAAAAACAACATACCTTAAGCAAAAGACGCGACTCCGGGTTGATTGTCTCCGCTGGGTCTTAAAGGCAAGAATGACGGCCGAAAATGTCAAATATGTGTGTTATCTCCAAACAACTGTAGTTTCTCCAACAATAAACCCGAGAGGAAGAGAAAGCGTTTTTATCTGCAGATAGACCGGAGATAGACCGCACGTCTGCATCATCACTAATTACGAGTCCAGGTGAAACAGATAAAAAAAA
>CAIGQQ010037945.1:1889616-1913899 GCA_903798035.1 Danio albolineatus | reverse complement strand
TATATATACACATTTATTTTTATCTTAATTGTTCTCTTTGAAAGTTGTATTTACGCTATTAAAAAATCGGCTTCCACTTGGGCCACTGCTGATGTCCCTCCATTCACATTCTTTTCCAATGTCATTTAAAGAAAGACTAAGCCACCCCCCTCCGTTCCCGCTTTGAACTAGAGCCCTGTTTCCTGAAAGTGTATGACCCAGATTCATCCCTCTCATTTCCATTTCTCTGATGTTTTTTGTAGCATGCCGTGCCCATGTACAGGCAGTTGTTGTTTCTAATGTTCCAAGGCAACAGAGGAGTCCCTTGAGCATAGAGTCATTTACTTTAAAAATGTATCCTCTAAGCAGAGAGGAACTCAAAGGCAGGGTAATAAATGCGCCGTGCCTCCCTCGCCATGCGCCGATATTTAATCAGCATCAACAGGCTGCTGAGAGCACTCCACCGAAGTAAGTGCCCTCGGAATTTATTTGTTTCTTAAATTGGATGAGTCCTAAGTGTCTGTGGTTTAACATCATAACTAATTGGCCCCGGTGGTTTATCGCGATCGCTCGTGTCTCTGATTTAAACAGAGACCCAGATTAGTGACTCTTATAAAGTGGCTGCAGAGCCATTAGAAAACACCACTGGCAGTCTGTTTTAGATAATAATCCTTCATCTTCAGTCTGTTTAAAACATACGGTAATTCAACTTAAAGTGGTACACAGATTTTATTGAAATTAGTCAAATTTTGTCTCATAAGTTTTGGTTTTGTTCAAAATTAAAGAAGTTTTGGCAGCTAATATTGAAATTTCTCTCTGACACATTAAATACATACATATAACCTGAAGCCAGAATTTTTTATATTTGGTATTGTACCACAGTCTACATGTTTTATTAAAAGTCAGAAAAATATGATGTAGAGCTGTAATAATAAATAAATTATTTATTAATAATAAATAATAATAAACTATATAATAATAATAATAATAATAATAATAATAATAATAATAATAGTTATTATTATTATTGTTATTATTATTATTATTATTATTATTATTATTATTATTATTATTACAGATTGGATAGAGTAACTGCAATGTTTAATAGAGTGAAAGCTTATAATTTGCTTGTGTTTTTAAGGCCTGTAACTATATACACATTTCAAGTTTAAAATTTTGGAAGCAATTTCCAATATCATTCAGCTCTAATATGATTGCTTTTGCTGTACTTCAAGCTGAAAGGTAAATATTACTCCTAAACATAAATCCTCTCTGACCTTTGAGCAATGGCTTTCACCACATTACCTTAGAAAAAATATATGATATTATATATTATAAGAGGCTGTACATACTGTGTGTGCATGTGTGTGTGCATATATATATATATATATATATATATATATATAGTTGTTGAAGATGGTAGCGCTGCACAATATATTGTTTCAGCATCGATATCGCAATGTGCACATCCAGAGTAGTCACATTGCAAAGATATGCAATGTTAAGTCTGAGTTGTAGTTGACCAGGAGTTATTTAATCACTGTATTCATACGATTTATGCAACAACAAAAAAAGCTTCCTTAATAGAATTTTTATCTTTGTTTCTAATCCAAATATTTACATTTCAAATTGAAAACAGGATTATTTGTTTTTAACATTTATTTATTTTTAAACTCTTAATTTTGGCTTATTTTATCTAAATTTTAAAATAAAACAATATTTTTACTAAAAATCTCTAAGATCTAAAAATTATTAGATATTTGGGCTAGAAATGAGACAGAAATGAGACAGAGCAAAGTAAGAAAAGCATTTCATTGTAACTATTCAATTCCTGTACCTAAATACTGTTTGACTCCCCAGAAAACTGTCAAAAAGTGCTATTCAACTATCTTTATTTGAATTTATTTGTAATATCTTTATCTGTATTTACATCGCAAAATTTATATTGATATCAGATTTTTCCATTATCATGCAGCCCTAGAAGACATTTCAGTCTTTTAAAAGAGAAGGACATTCCTTTTTTTATATCTTTTTTCCTTTTATATGATAATTAAAATGATTTAAGACATACACTATAGGTGAATTGACCGTAGTGTATGAGTGTGTGTGTGAATGTGAGAGTCTATGAGTGTTTCCCAGTACTGGGTTGTGGCTGGAAGGCCATCCGCTGCATAAAACATATGCTGGAATAATTGACAGTTCATTCCACTGTGGCGACACCCAGATAAATAAGGGACTAAGCTGCAGGAAAATGAATGTATCACATGCAAAAAAAAAAGAAAGAAAGAAAGAAAAGAAGATACCATTGTTTATTAAGGTGAAAACATTTTTTTTGTGATGTTAGAAGTTAGCTGTGCTCCATTTGTGTTCAATGCTTTCATTTAATGCACCAGTTTCCAACATGGTATCGAGGGACGCAAGTATGATCTCAGAAGAGGGGAATAATGTCCTAAGGTGTTGACTCCTCTACACCCTTTTAACCCGCTCTCCTCCACCTCTCCGCTGGATGCTTGCCAACCATTAATTAAAGGCCCTCATTAAAGCTCCACAGTCCTTTAACTGGTTGTGTGAGTGATCTCCCTCAGCCCGGGGTCATTTTTTTGCCTGTGTGTGAGGGAATATATTTAGAATTGTGCTGAGTCAAAGCCATTGGGAGGAAGTGGTATAATATGATCAGGAAATGAGCCCTCCAGCAGCTAGAAATGAATCGGCTCTTCTTATTAACAGAGAACCGGTTCAACAAAGTGCTGCAGAACGACCGGTGGACACACTTGTCTTCAGTGGACTTCAGTATAGCTGTGGGAATCAGCTCAGAATTTGTTGAAAGTAAAATAATGAAGATATTTTGAAGAAAGCTGGAAACTTGTAACTATTGACTTCCATAGTATTTGTCTTTTCAAAGCCCTTGTTACAGGTTATCAACTTTGTTAAAATATCTAATTTAGCTTTTAACAAAATGGAGAAACTTATAAGGTTTGGCACTTGGGCCTGAGTGAATAGCAAGTCATTTTTTGGGGTGAACAATCCCTTTTCATTTTATTAAGACTACTGAAAGTGTGTATAATCATTCCACCCTGTATATTTTACAGGAACCTTTTCAGTATTTTTAAACGTATTAAAACCTTTCCTGAGGTGCGGTACAAATGCATGTTAAGTGTTAAAGTTTCAGAGCACAGATCAGAGATCGCAAAGTACTTTGTATTCACTTTCTGCTTCAGAGATGAAGATTTGTGGTTTATAGACGCTGTAAGGCTTTAGGGGAAATTGAATTACATGGAATAACAACAGTAAAACTGGATGGGTTTTTATCTTCAGCACGATTATTATCTTTTTACAGAAGATCTGCCAGAAGTACAGCACTGCCATTGGCTGTGGTGTAATTGTTCACCGGCACATTCTCCAGAATTACAAAAAGAAATTCAGTCAGTTAACAACTAAGCTATATGAAAACTTTAAACATACAGTCGCAGGTCTTTACAGCTTTTTCATTTTGTTTTTGTGTTTTGAGAAATGGGCTGTCATAACAAAACATGCAAGTCCATGACGTTAGTCTAATGCGACTTATGATTATAATCACTGAAGCTGAAAAAACATGCCTCCCTGACATTGTTTCAGAGTCATATTGTTGTTTAGGAGAATAAGCAATCATGCAGTTTTCAGTCATTAAGTGTGCAGTTGATAAAATTTGCATGTTTTCAGCTGTAACTATCTCATGCGTCTGATTGGCTGCTGCATTCAAATGTACAACAGAAATGTGCGTAATTGATTAAAATGCTCAGTACTGTAAAGAAAACCCAACATGTGCAGATCTAAATATAATGCTTCAAATTGATACTTTTAATACATTTTTACAATTTACTTTATTTGCTAAAACCTTAATAGTTCAGTATAAAATGATAGTTCAGTCAAAAATTTGATTTTTTCTAACTGTTCCAAACCTGCTTTTCTTTTCCTGTTGAACTCAATAAAAGGTATTTTGAAAAATGTCTAAAACCAGTATCCATTAACTTCATAGTCGTCTCTCTTAATGTGGATTTCGGTGGCTTTTGGTAACCTACAACGTTGGTAACAGAAAATGATTCAAAAGAAAAAACAAACTCACAAAGGTTTGAAACCAATTGATAGGAAGTAAATGTTAAGTACATTTTCATTTTTGGGTGAACTATCCCTTTAAATATAATTTTTTGGCACATTTTTATTTATTTTGATTGAATATTTGCATTGATCCCTGTTAATATCTGTAACCTGGTCCTGTATACATAAATACAAGAATATATACATGTATTAAATATGTCTGAAATATTAAATATGTCTGATTGTGGGCGACACAGTGGAGCAGTGGGTTGCACAATCGCCTCAGAGCAAGAAAGTCACTAATTCGAGCCTCAGCTGGGTCAGTTGGCATTTCTGTGTGGAGTTTGCAGGTTCTCCATATGTTCACGCGTGGTTTTCCCCTCCAGTCCAAAGACATGTGGTATAGGTGAATTGGGTAAGCTAAATTGTCCGTAGTGTACAGTATTTGTTTGAATGAATGTGTATGGATGTTTTCCAGTGATGGCTTGCAGCTGGGAGGGCATACGCTGCGTAAAACATATGCTGGAAAAGTCGATGGTTCATTCTGCTGTGGCGATCCCGTATTAAGGGACTAAGCCAAAAAGAAAATGAATGAATGAATGAATGAATGCATGAATGAATATGTCTGATCTATTGTAAACTTGTCTAAAAGTGTAGCATGTGTGAAAAAATCACACATTTTTCAATATTTAAAACAATATTTCAATATTTCTTTCTTTTAAATATAAAGGTCTTTCTGAGTCTTACTTCAGAAGTCAGCAAATATGACCTCTTTTTTTCAGTATGGAATTGTACGGCAGGCATCTGAAAAGAGCACTGTTCTGTAACAAGCGTTATTCAGAACAGGAACAATAACCTTGGAAAAGACTTTAAGGCCTAAAGATGGGATGTCGTTATAGTAAGGCCAAGCAAGGTGTCATTAATCACAGGGTCTCAGGCCCTGCGAGCATTGTGCGTTTCTCAGGTTGAGTTATTAAAGAAGATAACAGGGGTGAGTGCTTTCTCTACCTCAGGGTTTTGTCCTATTTCTGGATTTTAAATTCCCACTTTCAGTTTGATACTGTAATATGGATGACTTACGTTAAATATTAGAGTATGAATAGGGCAAGTGTCTCAGATTGTGAAATTGCTTTGTCTAAATTGTAAAATATGAAGAAGATGGTAATAGTTAATCCTAATAATTCACCTGCAGTTTTATTGTCAATGGTTTTCTTTAAAGATTTTAGTGTATTGCTTTACATGATATATATTAAATATTTAGAATAAAATATTGCAGTCCTTGATCACTAATTATTATGATTGTGCCACTAAAGTCTCTAAAACATCTATCAGTTTGTTTAGTCTACATTAGTAAGATTCATTGTTGATTAATGAAGAAATGCTGTAAAATATATTTTATGAAGGTTTGAAGTTTTTTTTTATCCTTTTTGTTACTTCAGACACTCATAAGCCTGAAGCATGAACTGCATGATATGTATGTGACAGGACTGAATTGGATGTATTTCTTCAAGGCATTTGCCTTGAACTTGAAAAAATGGAGGTGATGTTATATAAACATTAATGTCTGCAACCATGAAACATGAAGTTTTAGGTTAGAAACTGCAGTGGCTCTTTCAGAATTGTTGAAAATATAAATATTTAAGTATTACTTTGTGACGGACAACAGTGTAGGGTGTTTTGCATCAAAGTGTAGCTGTTGCTATTTTATTATTTGTTGGAATAATATACACTTACCGGCCACTTTATTGGGGCACCTTAC
The DNA here is from genome assembly GCA_903798035.1 of Danio albolineatus. Lineage (NCBI taxonomy): Eukaryota > Metazoa > Chordata > Actinopteri > Cypriniformes > Danionidae > Danio > Danio albolineatus. The sequence continues at coordinate 1,908,087 of CAIGQQ010037945.1, read as the reverse complement.
TAGTACCGGGTTGAACCCCCCTTCGCCTTCAGGACTGCCCTAATCCTTCATGGCATAGGTTCAACAAGGTACTGGAAATATCCCTTAAAGATATTGGTCCATATTGACATGAGAGCATCAGATGCTGGAGATTTGTTGGCTGCACATCCATGATGCAAATCTCCCATTCCACCACATCCCAAAGGTGCTCTATTGGATTGAGATTTGGTGTCTGTGGAGAGGCATTCAAGTACAGTGAACTCATTGTCATGTTCAAGAAACCAGTCTGAGATGAAATTGCATGTTGTTCTGCTGGAAGTAGCCATCAGAGGATGGGTACGCTGTAGTCATAAAGGGATGAACATGGTCAGCAACAATACTCAGCTAGGCTGTGGTGTTGACACAATGCTCAATTGGTACAAGTGGGCCCAAAGTTTGCCAAGAAAATATCCCCAAACCATTACACCACCACCGTTAACCTAAACTGTTGATACAAGGCAGGATGGATCCATGCTTTCATGTTTTTGACACCAAATTCTGACTCTACCATATGAATGTCGCAACAGAAATCGAGACTCATCAGACCAGGCAACGTTTTTCCAATCTTGTATTGTCCAATTTTGGTAATCCCTGTGTGAATTGTCAGCCTGTGTTTTTTTTTTTTTTTGCTGCTGCTGTTAGCCCATCCATTTCAAGAATGGACATGTTGTGCGTTCAGACATACTCTTCTGTATACCACGGTTGTAATGAGTGGCTATTTGAGTTACTGTTGCCTTTCTATCAGCTCAAACCAGTCTGGCCATTCTCCTCTGACCTCTGGCCATACCTGTCAACATTGAGATTTTTGCACCCACAGAACTGCCGCTCACTGGATATTTTCTCTTTTCAAACCATTCTCTGTAAACCTTAGAGATGGTTGTGCATGAAATTCCCATTAGATCAGCAGTTTCTTAAATATTCAGACAAGCCCGTCTGGCATCAACAACCATGCCACGTTCAAAGTCACTTAAATCACCTTTCTTCCCCATTCTGATGCTCGTTTTGAACTGGAGTACATCACATTGACCATGTCTACATGCCTAAATACATTGAATTGCTGCCATGTGATTGTGAGAAATGTGAGAAATTTTCATTAACAAGCAGTTGCGATAAAGCCAAAATATAATTAATAATTAATTATATAAACTTAAGGGAAAAGGGAGGCAAACAGCACCAAAGGTAAAAGTAAATAAATAAATAAAAAACAAAAAAAAAAATAAATAAATAAATAAATACATAAATAAACTTGCTTACAATGAACTGTTGTTAGCCAACTTAAATTGAAAAGAAAGGAAAATGTTTTTAGAATTTGCATATTCTAACTAAGCTACAACCACAACAACCACAACAACAATAATATTAATATGAATAATAATAATAATAATAATAATAATAAAACTTACAAGTAATGGTGCTCACTTCAACTCTTCTGTGTCTGTACTGTATTGTTTCTGTGGGTTGCACCACGTACAGTAGGTCACATGACATTTTATCAGTCCTCAATTTCCATGGGGAAATGAGAAACTCTCGATCAGGGTTCATAGAATGAGATACAAAAGGTGTAATAGCATAACAACTGAGGTAATGGTAGCACACTGTACTTGTCACGAAGAGCCCGAACATCAACATGCTAGAATAGACAGTAAACAGAACAACAGATAGGACTTCAAATGCCATAGTGTCCACTCTGCATCCTATTAAACTCTAGTGGGAAAGTTGACTGGCAGCGAGGGTGTTGACATCACACTTGTTAATAATGATTGATGTTTTGTAGATGAATGGCAACAAAACCTAAGAAATTGAGAGAGAGTAAAACACATGGCACATGTACAATCGCACTAGATCATAACACAAATACATCATTACAATGTTTTAATCCCAACAAAATTCTACTTTACTAACCGTACAGAGCATTATAAGTTCATTTCTTCATTGCAATTTTACATTTCCACACATACATGTTGTGCATCCTGGAGAAGGTCAAATCATTTTAAGGTCTACAGACACTAGTGATTTTCTCAGGTGGATTTGATGGCCATCTGACAGCTTGGGACAGCTGGGGATCCTGAGTCATGAGCAAGGCATGCTGGGACAACTGTCTAGCTGACCTGTATATGCCAGTGCCGCATCACTCATCGTCTGTCACCTGTGGTGTAAATAGCCATTTAGACTGGGTTGGAGGTTTCACACTGACTGATTATCCTCAGATTCACTGGCTCAAAAGGGTGTCGTCACTAAAAGGATTTCAAAACCTGACCTGGATGCTTTGAAAATGTAATTACAGTATCGTTTAAATAGAAGTCTAACACAACACACAGTAACTGTATAGAAGATTTACATAGTGGTCTAAAGGGGTAGATCGCCCAAAAATAAAAATTATGTCATCATTTACTCATTCTTTACTTATTTCAAACTCTTTTGAGCTTCTTTCTTCTGTTAAACACAAAATAAGTTATTTTGACAAATGTTGGAAAGCTATAGGCATTGACTTTTATTTGTTATTCCTATGGAGATCAATGGTTACAGGTTTTCAGCTTTCTTCAATATATCTTCTTTGAGTTCAACAGAAGACAGAAACACATAAAGGTTTATAACCACTTGAGGATGAGTAAATAGCGAGTACAATTCCAGTTTTGGACATTTCCATCATCTCCTTAAGTGTAAAATGCTTTTTATTTTTAATGTTTTGCTTCATTTTATGTATTTATTTCCTTTTTTCAGTTTGTTGTCATTTTTATCTGAGTCTGTTATAATATTGGTCAAAACATTATTGTAACACATAATGTTTTGTAATTATGTGTGAATTTATTTACAGATCTTACATTTGTGAAGTTGGTTTATAAACTAGTTTCGAGAGGATCACGTACTTATAATTGTTCACAGCTGGTCCAGCATTTATGCACGATTGATTAACCAATCAAATGATTCCAAACAGAGTTTTCTTATCTCAGTATCTCTGTATCACGATGGCCCAGTGATTAGCACTGTTGTCTCACAGCAAGAATATCTCTGGTTCAAATTCCTACTAAACCAGTTGACATTTCTGTGCGGAGTTTGCTCGTTCTCCTTATGCTCGCGCGAGTTTTCACTGAGTTCTCCAGTTTCCTCCCACAGTCCAAAAACATGCAACCTAAGAAAATTTAATATACCAAATTGACACCATAGCCAAGCTCTTAGCAAGTGTACATCTCTCCTTAGCCACCCTATATCTGTCATTAGCCAGAAATGAATCGGTGGAGTTCATCAAGATCTATCTGAGCTCAAACTCTCCTCTCGCCCTGCAAATGGGAGGGAGCCCCAGGCTCGAGAATCTTATGAGCTTAGGGTTCTCTCCTGGGACAGCATGCAAAACAAGCTTTATTATCGATCATCAGCTAAGTGCGATCTCTTGAAAGTATTTCGGTTTAAATTTAGTTTGTTTTAATAATGAAAAAAAATCCTTTGTGACTTAAAGAAAGGATTGTAATAATTGTAAAAAAATATATTGTAATTAAAGTTTGATTTGATAAATTCACAACACAGCATAGAATGCTACTTGCAGACAATCAAATGTGCTATAAAAATTATGTTCTTGCTACATTGTGCAGTATATCACAGCTATATTTCTGGTTTATTGAGGGCATTGATGATTTAGCAGTCTGAACTGGATTCATTTATATTTGTAAAGTCTCAGATGGCCAGCAATGTTTTCTTTTTTATAATTCTTTCAAAACAAAGCTTGAAAAAGCATTGAATGGAAATAGGCAATAGATGTTTTTTATGAATCAGCTTAATGAATTTTTTCATCTTATCAAATGTATCGTGTTATAAAATACTGCAAGTTTCTGAGCTCAAAGCCTCTTTGTTTGTCCATGAATCAGCTTTTATTGAAACCAAGCTGACAAGCTGTTTTAGTTCAGATTTTATAACCTGGCAAACTGGATTTTAGGAAAGACGTGCTCCTGTTAGTGATGCTACTGCACTTAACTGTTAATTCTAATGTATACCATCAATATCTTTTGTAAAAACTCATGTATTCATGAGTACTCATGTAGTTTTGCACTTTTGCCAAAAATCCAGTTATAATCAATGCATAATGACTGTGTTCAGCTTTGGCTAGACTAAATATACAGATTTGTTAAACTATCACAATCTTGACAGCTCTAACAGTTATAGTTTTCAAAGTTCCATATTTAATATTTATTTAATATGTAAAATAACAAGCCACATTGTTAATATTGGGAATTTTAAAAGGAGACATGAGCAGTTCAATAGGGTTCAAGCCAGAGAGCTAAAATTAGGCTAATCATGCTTGCATAAGTTAAATGTAAAGATAAATCTAACAATTTTGTTAGTGTCCACATCAACACAAGACATGTTCTAGTTATCATTAGCAGACACTGTACTTTGGTTGTTTGCAGCTTTAATTGCTCAAGCTCATTAAAGCAGCATGGTGACTGTCATGGGTGAAAAAGTGAAGGCAAAAAGAGAAAATAGAAATAAACCCTTGAACATACAAATTATTTATATACTAGTAGTCAATATGTTTGCTTTTTTACATTTTTAAGACAGGTTTAGGCCCCCAAACAAGTGCAAATGTGATCTTGAAGGCTTCATTAAATAATAAAACCCAGGCTCAGTCTAAAAACATATCGCTATGTACGTTTCTGGAGAGCACCAAATACCTCTCAAGAGGTACATTCTTTGCAGTTTTTGTTTGCGCGAATTTACCAGAGGTTGCTGTGTACACTTTTTGAGACCTCAAATTTCTCTCGTGAGTGCCATTTGTGCCTGCTGTTCTTGCATAAATCTACCAGAGGCTGCTGTCGACTGACTGACTGACTGACTGACTGACTGACTGACTGACTGACAGACTGACTGAATGTCTCCTTCTCTGAACCCAACCAATAGTGTTTTCAAAAGCACAGACTGACCCGCCTACCCACTTCGCTAAACCCAACTGACAGTTTTAAAAAGCAATCCAGAAAAAGAAAAGCCCTAGCTTGATTTTTACCATGTTTTCAGATTTATATAAAATTCTCACCCTGTTATTTCCTTGTTTATTTTAGTTTTTGGCTTCTGTTTTTGTCTTACCCACTTTCTGGATCTGTTCTTCATCAGACTCAAACCCAGTCGTCGTGTTCAACTCCTTTTTGCATCTCAAGTCCGGCCACTAACATGGTGAGCTAACTGGACAAACTGGTAACAGCAGGAAAGCCGTCCATATGGAGATAAAAGGATATGAAAGGATACGAAAAGGAGCGGCATTATATCGCACTGTCGTTTTAAAGACAAAATGCAGCCATACATGCTACTGGCTACATAATTCTTGATCTTCAGAAATGTATATAGGGCTATGTTTTCAGAATGAGCATATGTTGAAATAATAAGTTAATAGTTTGTCATACTGTAGACAACATACTGTATACAAAATTGACATAATATCATGAGCATTAGAAGGACTGCTGAATCACAACAGCAATCCCTTGCTGAATGAATCCCCATTTTGAACAAATCGAGTGAACCAAACATTCAATTTCCTATTCATCAATTCCTAAATTAATTGGTCAATTGAACTAATCAATGGATTAAATAACTCAAATTCATTACATTTGTCATTAAATTAATGTCTACTTCATGTACATTACCCTCCACTCTGGAACATTTTTAACAGTGTAGAGTATTCTTTGAATTGTCCATGGATGTGTATGGATGATGAAACTGCAGTACTGTAACTGCAGCAAAAACTTAAATATTTTCCATTCCCTCTTGACTGTCTGTAACACCTCTGAAACCACAAGAGTGTGTTTCTTCACTAATCATTATGGACACCACTGCTGTGGCCTTGCCAAGAGCACAGAGAGCTGTGCTACCAGTCAACAAGATGTTAAAATAAAGCAAGTGTTTTTTACTGTTGAACATAAACTAGCACCTCACACAGACACTGAAGGTGAGACTGTGTGAGAGAAAAGCTGTAAATTGGGTGATATCCTGCATGAAAATTTCAGTTACACTTGCATTTGTGTGCTGGGTAAAAGCTCTCTCTCTCTAAACATCTCACAAACTCATCAAAGACCTCTCATACAAATGTGATATCAGAGAGCGAAGGCTGCTTTCATTTGTGGAAAGTTTCCTTCAGGCTTGCATGAGCTGACCCTGCGCTTCTGTTCAATAATGGATAAAACAAACAGATATACAGAAACAAACAAACCTTTTTCTGCTTACAGTATGATGCTAGATTGTCAAGGTTTTTTTTTTCTTCCCACATCCGGTGCTTTGAAGCATCAAAAGATGATATGACGTGCTGCTTTTTTCCCCACACGGTTGGAGTGTTAGCGAAGTGTCTGAGCAAACAGGAAGCAGCTCAAACTGAGACAAAATATCTTGCTGCAAACGCTGCTTTGATCTCCTTTTAATAACCTTCACTTGTCCTCTCATTGTTCCACGGTGCACAGCAAACAAAATAAAAATAAAGAATTTACACTTGCATAAATATGTATTATGTGCCTTTGTACAGGGGAGTCCAAAAAGATCATATTGACAGTCTGGGATTAGAATTGACATTTAAACAGCCATTAAATCATCTATTTTTATTTTTATTTTTATTTTTTCAACCAAAATATTAGTTGTCATTCTGTATTAGGTTTTATTTAATTTTACAGTAACCTTTTATGTTTGTCATTATTTAATTCAATGTTAATAAAGTAACCTACTGTAGTACCTGTAATGATGCGGGCATGGCAACAGAGATGGGGTTCCATGTGTTGATTTATTATGAGAATTGTCAGACAGGCAGGGGTCAAACAGGGGCAGACAGTAACATGTAGATAATCTAGACAGTGGTTGATATAACAGGCAAAGATTGGGGCAGGCAGAAAACTATCACAATTTAAAAACAGTCCAAGAATCGAAAACCATTCATCCATCCATTTTCTTGTCTGCTTAGTCCCTTTATTAATCTGGGGTCGCCACAGCGCAATGAACGGCCAACTTATCCAGCATATGTTTTACGTAGCTGATGCCTTTCCAGCTGCAACCCATCTCTGGGAAACATTCAGACACTTTCATTCACACTCATACACTACTTACCCAGTTCACCTATAGCACATGTCTTTAGACTTGTGGGGAAAACCGGAGCAATACTGAGCAAAGAATGATTGTGTCTGTGGTGCTTAGGCAAGGAAACTCTTGGAATTTTTAATTTACTTGAGTTTAATGATCTAAGTGAGCTGTTAGGTTTGGATTCAGTGAGCATATCTGTAATGTATTTAGAAACTAGGCCATTTATACATGCTTAAATAGTACAAGTAATCATTGAGGATGATCTGCAGCTGTGTGTGTGAAATAATGGGGTGATCTGGAACTGGTGCAGGGCACGAAGGGATATGTACAGTAGTTCGGTAGAATGACAGGGATTGTTCTCCAGCAGTCTGCGAGGGCAACACTGCTGGTGATCCTAACAGTACTGTTTTATACTCTTGCGATACACACACACACACACAAACACACACACACACACAAAAAAAAACAACAAGAAAAAACAGGTGGTGATGAAAGTCACTTGATTATTATTTTTTTAAAATTCAATTCAAGTTTATATGTATAGTGCTTTTCACTGTAATTATTGTTTAAAAATAACTTTACAAGAGTTGCACATTATTGCATTAGGTTCAAAATCAGAAAGGTTAAGGTTATTAGTTACTATAGCATATATATTATGTATACCTTTTATATTATTAACTAATACATAATTACTAATACTTTATCAGTTAAAGTTATTATACATAAACATATAGATAACCTGGAGTTATATACTGTAGTATATAGGTGATGTCTATGTGTAGATGTTCAATGAAGTGATGACTGACATAATGCCTACACTGTAATCCCGAACAAGTTGGCAAATCTCAAAAAATCAGTTACATCAAAATTTTTAAGGTAAGAAAAATCATTATTAAGAATAAGTTAAGGAACTTTCTTATTTAAGTAAACAGAAACATCGGGTTTTGAGTTTGTTGCACTCATGCAAGATAACTAACTCCTAACTTAAAAGAATTACCCAGTTCATACATTTTAATAGCAATCAACTTACTCTTTATTTATTTATTCCAAATTTAAATACTTAGTCACCCAGCTCATACTTTTTAATAGCAATTAACTTAATTTTTTATTTATTTTTTCCGACTTTAAATACTTAGTCGCCCAGTTCATACATTTTGATAGCATTTTTTAAAAAAATAACTTTAATAATTTATAACTTTTAATTTTTTAATCTTGAGTTTCACAAATGAAATAAGCCATATTTTTTTATCTGTTAACCCCATACATTTATCAAAATACGTCTGTGATTTTAACCAGACAATAGAATTTTTCAAATTTATTTTTGAACAAAAATGTCCAACAGTAACTTTAGTTTAGCTTTTTATGCAATCACAAATGTCTTAAAACAATAACAACAATTAGACAGTAAGAGGTTTAAAATAAACACTGTTCTGAAATGAAAAAGAAATGTCCAAAATGCAAATTCCTGTACTAGACAATGTAATTGTAATGATTTAAGTTAATAGAACTCAATTAAATAATTGGTAACACCGTTAGGTTACTAATTTAGGGAAGGTGCAAAGTGTCATTCATAAAATTACTGGACACCATAATTTTAATGCAAATTACACTAAATTAATGCAATCAATACTTCATAACATTATTAGATGTAACATATAAAAATGTATTAATGAGGAAACATTAAAAATTTAGTGTCACAAAGGGAATTAGAAATGTCAGTTTACAGTTATTCATGGTGTATAATAAAGAAAGATTATTATTAACCAGTTAATAACCTGTTATAAGAGTTATATCATAGAGTTTGATGCCTTTTACCATTAAACTTACTGTAATTTTGACAAGTTTACCTGTTTTAAATATATTTTGTTTCCATTCTTATTTGGTATATCTTTTTTTAATTTTGTTTAGTTATTTTATTTTTAATGAGTCAGTTGCTGATTTAAAAGCAAAATAGTTTGGCAAATTAAAGCTCGTCTCAATGCTGTTTCACCGTTTCCTTCTCAAGTAGATTGAAGACTATAGTGCACATTGAAAGAGCTAGTGAATTTCTGTCAGCATGGTGGATTTCCGTCTTCAGAAGAGTTCCATCATGAATGCTTTTGATGATTAGTTTGAAGTATGTGTGCATGTACTGTACCACGATCAATCGAGGTGATTTGAGGTTACATATGGAGACTCCAAAGCCACTGCGGAGTGCTCATTACTGAGTGTGTCCTCAGGGCTCTTCTTTCCCACTGTGATCGTGGAGAAACTCTGGACCTCATTGTGCTGATCTCCTACTGTGCTGCTTTGTTCAACCAAGGCCATACACATGCTCAGCCAAAGAATATCTCTCTTTTTAAACACACAGGAAATATTAAAAAAAAAAAAAAAAAAGATAAATAACGTAGTTTGTATGTCTGTCTCTCAAGTTTTCATTAATATATAAACTTGGTAAACGCAGAATTTAACATTTTGTTTTTGTCGTTCAGTACTAACCTGTAAGCCAGAGCTATTCAATTAGTTTGTCATGGGGGCCAGTTCATGAAAAGCATCCCAAAAAAGGGCAGGAGGGGTATGATCCAACTGCATATGTTGCATTTTTGCTCCTTAAGACACCCATGGCTTTTTCTACATTAAAATTATGTAGTATTTTGAAACTACATAATATCAGTGCATTGTACAATGTGGCTTTTTTAATATGAACACATGAAAATGTTGTATTACAAAACACAACAAAAACGGTGCATTGTTTAAGTAGGCTTTTTCTACATTCTACATTCAAACACATTCATATGTTTTGAACTGCATAAGAATTATGGATGCAACAATTATAAATTTTGGTTGTCTGATTATATAGTCTGAAGAATAATCATGGTTTCACGGTTATCATGTCTAATGTAAATTTAAACTTTATATTAGTTAAGTATTTAGATTAACTGTTGTTATCATCTGCATTCATACATACATAATAATTTTAATAATAATTCGTCTTACATACTTTTTTGTTTACATTGCACTGAAATCCATGGACAACCTCACCGCTAGAGCATGAGATGTTTTCTGCTGCGTGCGCCCGGATAGCCCCGAGTGCATTGCTTCGCTTGCGTGCGCACATTGGCACATATTCTAAAATAACAAACTTGCGCGCAGAAAGGACGTGGTATTGGAACCGCCCGTCACTATAGTTGATTTCAGTGTGCGTGCATATTGGCCCCGGTGTACAAGCTCGGAACTTTAAACTAATGCACAAGTGGCATTAAACTTTGTTTCATTGCAGCAGTTTTGTTCCGTGCAACAGAAACACACCATTGAGAAGCCTTTGCTATTAATTAACCGTGACGAATTAAAGTGACGCGAAATCGGCGAATCGTTGCCTCCCTAACAACGATATCAGTGCATTGTACAAAAGGCCTTTTCTACAAACATATCCAAATGCTTTCGGCTGCCCGCGCCACTCGCTTAATGTCAGGTGACTCACGCTCTGCACAGCCTTAAACTGCAGCTCGTGCTGTATTGAACAGACGCACGTCACTTTATAGCTATAGTGGCCTTTTTTCGACTGAACTAAATTTATATATGTCTTTATCACACTAATTGGAGGGCCAGAACAAATTGCCTAGGGGGCTGGGTTCAGCCCGCGGGCCGCCAATTGATTAGCCCTGCTGTAAGCTATACTTCAACCTGTACTGTAGTTTAAGCTTCTTTAATCAGATTAGTTTAGGATTAATCTACTGAGTTTTTTTTCTTTATCTAATTGATTGATTGATTGATTGATTGATTGATTGATTGATTGATTGATCGATCAAACCTTGGGTATTAAAATTCTCATACTTGCAACCGTAATATTGTAAAATAGTAAAATTGTATAACATGTTAAAATACATTTTATGTTATAATAGTATGAAACAGTATGATATATTATATTTAAATATTCCTCTGATGATAAAGCTGAATTTTCAGCAGCATTGCTTCAATTTTCAGAATGACACAATCATAAATAAACTGAAAAAAGACCCCCAACATGGAGGCATGGAAGTAGTTTTTATATTTATGTGGAAAATAATAATTTTTGTAACATTTTAATCTTTAAATTTTTTTTATATGAAAAGATATTTGTGTATTGCTGTACATCCTGTGTGTATTAAGCAATGTGTACGCTTTTTGGACCTGCATAGGTGCATAACTAACATGCTCTGTGCTGGACTTTAGACCAGACAAACCTCTTTTTTACACCCGCACACCCATGAGTCCACAAAGTGGCGCAAATGGATTTGCTGTTTAAACATCGTGATGCAAAATGTGAAAATTAGGGTTGCGCAGGTCTGAAAATAGCAGCAAATCCCACCGAACACGTCTGCACCTTATTGCGCCGGGTGTATGATAGGGTTTGCATTGCTTATATGTACTTGTGTTGCATTGTGTGCAAGCTTGCATGAGTTGTGTCTGTATGCACATGTATATTTAATTTTTGCAACCCTGAACATGAATAATGCATTCCAGAGAAAAGCAATTATAAACCAGCTTCATTTTGCAATAAACCACTGTTAAGATGTAATGAATGCACTTTTATTTCTGAGTCGCCAAAGGTGCTCCTGCCACAAAGCTGTTTTATTTGTGGGCAAAGGCTTTTTAGAAATAAAAACCAAGCAGCAGAAAGTAATAAAGTGCTTTGTAATAACAAGAAAGCACCATATTAGGGTCCTTGCGCTCAGATCGCAGATGCTGTGCAGCTTGAAGCCAAAAGAGTTGGAACAGTGAGACACTTGAATGGAAAAAAGAAAGAAACAGAAACAGAAAGTCAAGAAGAGGCTGAACGCGGCGTGTTTAAACGTGCAGAGAAAGAGCTTTTCAGCTGTTGTTGAACTCCACATTCAGTTGAGCTAATTAGATTTTCAAAGCTCACAGTGTGGCATATTTGCCTCTAATCAAAATCATTCAACATATCAGTCTGTGTTGATATTCTATGCAGCAGCCATTACTGTCAGAGGTAATGATGTGATCAGAGAAAGTGGAGTCAGGGAAGCCACGCTCTGTCTTCTGCATGCATGTCGTTTTTATACAATGATACAACCTGCATTAAAGCGCTGATCTGAAACCAGCAGCTTCGTCAAGCTATAACTCAAGTATCTATAAAAGAAATAGCAGCAACAGTCTCAAATCAGTCAAACATGCACCTAATTTTCTATATGTGTGTGTGTTTGTTTATCTGAGTGCCTTTTTAGTGGCAAGTTAATCTAAAATCAGTTGGTAAATCTAAGGTCTCCACTGACAATGAAACTATTGTATAACTACTAGAAAGACCATAGTTATTGTGCCCGAAGACACATTATATTTACATTGAAAGCTTCTACTAAGATTTTTGAATTAAGCTTTGAATGTCTCTCATTTTGGGCGCCACGGTGGCGTAGTGAGTAGCACATTCGCCTCACAGCAAGTAGGTCGCTGGTTCGAGCCCCGGCTGGGTCAGTTGGCATTTCTGTGTGGAGTTTGCATGTTCTCCCTGTGGTTGCGTGGGTTTGCTCTGGGTGCTCCGGTTTCCCACAAGTCCAAAGATATGCAGTACAGGTGAATTGGGTAAGCTAAATTGTCCGTAGTGTATGTGTGTGAATGAGAATGTATGGATGTTTCCCAGAGATGGGTTGCGGCTGGAAGGGCATCCGCTGCGTAAAACAAATGCTGGATAAGTTGGCGACCCTGGATTAATAAAGGGACTAAGCCGACAAGAAAATGAATGAATGAATGTCTCTCATTTTATTTTATTATATCATTATGCTAAAAATACAATATTCTTTGTAATATAGATTATAATTGTGTACTAGTGACTGTACCTTCATTTGTTCTGCAGTGAACATCTTGAAAATGTGTGAAAATTGAAAGTTTGAAAAACATGACTGATGTAAAGTTATGTCTTTGCTGTCATAAAGTTATGTTTGTATGTTTATATTCAAAGCAAAGGAAAAAGTAGCAGATGCTGAAATGCATGCGGTCAATTTGACCGTTATGACTGTTCAAGGTAGAAATACCAAGGTCTCTTTCAAAGAAAGGCTGTTCACTCAGCGGCCATATATCCAACAACCCCATGCAGTTCATCCAAGTTCTATTTAAATGGACTCCTGAAATCTTGAAAACTGCTTGCTAAACTTACAATTAAAATGACATATTTCAAATCTAAATCTGATGTGTCCAATTTGTGTTATTGTTGTTGTCTTTGCTAATTACATTTATAACAAATTATTTCTGTTTTCTCCATCTACAATGCATAAATTGTCATGCCACCAACCAACCTCCTTTACAACCAGGGAGCAGTTATAAACACTAGAAAAACAGAGACAGAACCCATAGCAAAGATTAGAGAACGAGATTGGAAGAATTGTTTAGTAGAGTTTAGATATGTTTGAAAAAAAAAAGATTTTAAACCCTTTTAAATGTTCCTCAGCTTTGTTAATAAATATAGTGGGTTGTTCATTTGTATTTTTGCTTCAGTTTCCCAGAGCTGGGTTGCAGCTCGAAGGGCATCTGCTGCGTAAAACATATGTCGGAATTATTTTTTCTTTGGTACCAAAGTTGGTACAGAGAACATTGTATTTTCACTTGTGTTGGTACAGAATACTGGAATTTTGGTACTACGACAACCCAAATTGGATGGACACAGTATGTGATGGGATGTCAATTCTGTGGTCAAACTTAATGTAGGTACACAGTATAGACCATTTTAATTTGGTGATGTCATTGGTCCATGAACATTTCCTGCTTGTTCTCAAACCGTTTCAAAACTGTAACAAGAGGCAATTTAATCATAACTTAACGTTAAATCAGCTATCATAACATTAATCAATATGTGATCTTTCAGGATTCTCGAAAGCTATAGGAGTTAAAAATGTAAAACAGGAAATAAGTTAGGATCATTGTTATTGTTTACATCCCTCAAAATGGTCTGACAAATGACAGGTTTGTGTAATGAACAAGTGAATCTGACACGAAGTGAACAAGTAAACAGACCCCTCCCCCAAATAATTGCATGGCTATAAAGGCCAGTAAGTGGTTGTTTCGAACGGAAGGGGGGGATGTCCTTCATTTTGGTGGCCATACTGAGTCTTGCACATTTTCACATTTATAGTAATGTATGTGAACTTTCTCTGTATATTTGTAGCCTCTGGAAATACTTTTTTGTTTTTTGTTTAAATATATATTTTTTAAAGAATATTGTTTGTTTTTGGAATTTTAATAATTTATTAGATTGAAACATGAAGTTTCTTTATAAACTAATTTCGAGAGGAGCACGCAATTATGATTGATAGCAGTTGGTCCTCATTAGCTAATGCATGATTCACCAATCAGATGATTCCTAAATCAGTGAGTGACAGATATTATATATAAGCAAACATATAAGTTTAATTTAATTAATAATAAAACCAGTTTAATAAAAAGAAAATAAATATATTGTTTATTCACATATCATACGTGCATTCCAATATTTAATGTCAGCCAGCACTTGCCTTTTTTGTTTTACTCGCCCTCGCCTCCTTCGCCATAGTATTCTACTGTGAGGAGATAAATGATGCCAGTACATAATAACCGGTTAGGATCTATTACTGAACCGATATTGAATTGTCCGCATCTGCATCGCGGTGAATCAAAAAAAAAAAAAAAAAATTAGTTTTGAATCACTATAAATAACCAGAGTATCTCACCTCAGCCATCTTCGTCTTGAAGAATCCCCCCTTCCACCCCTACTCCTCCCCTTTCCTTATCAGGGCAGCACGGAGGCCCAATGGTTAGCACCATTGCCTCACAGCAAGAATTTCACTGGCTCAGATCTTACCTGGCCAAGTCGGCATTTCTGTGTGGAGTTTGCATGTTCTCCCCGTGTTTGCGTGGGTTTTGCCCGGGCTATCCGGTTTCCTCCCACAGACCAAAAACATGTAACATAAGTAAATTGACAAAACTAAATCGACATCAGACAAGTGTAGAAATCAGCATACACTCTCCAGAGCCATTCATAATCTACATTTACCATTATCAAGAAAGGGAGTTCTCGAGACCTACCTGAGCTCAGACTCCCCTATCGCCTAGCAACAGGCTCGAGGATCGGGCTCGAGGATCTCACAAGCTCAGGCCTCTCTCCAGGACAGCATGCCAAACATGCTTTATAATCAATCATCTGCAAGGGCAAACTCTTGAAATAAACATTTACGAAAAGGCAGCGTACTACAGTTGCATGGGTTTTATTCAAACAAAATTAATAAACTGTTAAGTAATTATTTTAAGTTTCTGGGAATTCACATTTTCAAAAAACAATAACAAAGAAAAAAAGCCTGAATTCACACCCTTAACCATTTGATAAACTTATATTAACTTTTATATTAAGTATATTTTGTAGGGGTGTGAACCTACACTGGCCTCACAGTTCAGTTCGGTTACGATTATCATGCCGTCGATATAGTTCAATTTGATATTGCGGTGCATTACGGTGCATTGACGATGCTTTCCATACATAATTAGATTTTTTTTCACAACACAAGAAAAAAAAATATCTAAATCTACAATTATCTTAATATTTATATATTATTTGTAATACAATTTTGTCCTTTAATACAACCAGTCAGATATTTGAACTGTACCTTTAATTTTACCTACTCAAAGAAAACACTCTTTTTGAATGTTTTAGATCACACTCCAATACATGCACAGAAGACAACACGAGCATTTACAGCAAATAAACGAATGTAAATTATTATAATATTAACCCGATTGCTTTTTAAAGTGCTTTCAAGCTAGTACTTAGACTCCAGTGATTGGTCATTGTCTTTACCCGCTCAACAGATTGTAACGATTGGCTTTAAAAATGAAAACACTGTTCACCAATGAGTGACGCGGTTACAGTCTGCGCATAATATGCGGTTATCACACGTAATCCATAATAGACGCAGTGGAGAAAACTCGCACCACAGGCATGTGCCTAGATCCACAAGTATCGCTTTAACAGCCGAGGGGAGAGGAAAAGTTACCGGAAGATGTCAAATGTCCAAAGGGAGAGAAAGAGAGAGAGACAGAGATGGAGTTATACAGCACTTCTCACTAGAAATAGCAGCTCGTGCTGTACCTTATTCATTGTCAGTGACAGACTGCCAAGCAAACTCACAAGCAGTGAGTTGTGCACAATTGTCTGCTTTTTAAGTGGTTAGGAGCGTTTTATTTACTCGCCCTCGCCTCCTTCGCCATAGTATTCTACTATGAGGAGATAAATGACGCCAGTACATAATAACCGGTTAGGATTTACTGAACTAATATCGAATTGTCCACATCTGCATTGCGGTGCATCGAAAAAAATAATAATTTTGACACCCCTAATATTTTGCTTAACATGTTAGTGATGTCTAATTAAATAATGTTAAATTATTTGATTATATTTAAATCCGCCATTAATGAAAAGCTACGAAAGCCACTGCGTAAATGATTATATTTCGAAAAACAAACTTTAGTAGCTCAGTTTTATAATTAAATGGACTAATTAAATCAAAACTGCTTTGCGCAATTTGCATGTTTGCATACATTTAGTTTTCATGTGAGTGACAGATATTATATCTATTTTATATTTATATATTTGTCCTCCTATTTCAAGCTTTGGCAATACTGTTTCATTTACATTCATGCCAATAAAGCAATTCTGAATTGAATTATTATATATGAGCAAACAGGGCGCCACGGTGGCGCGTGAGTAGCACGTTCGCCTCACAGCAAGAAGGTCGCTGGTTCGATCCCCGGTTGGGGCAGGTCCCGGTTGGGCCAGTTGGCATTTCTGTGTGGAGTTTGCATGTTCTCCCCGTGGTTGCGTGGGTTTCCTCCGGGTGCTCCGGTTTCCCCCACAGTCCAAAGACATGCGGTACAGGTGAATTGGGTAAGCTAAATTGTCCATAGTGTATGTGTGCGAATGAGAATGTATGGATGTGTTTCCCAGAGATGGGTTGTGGCTGGAAGGGCATCCGCTGCGTAAAACAAATGCCGGATAAGTTGGCGGTTCATTCCGCTGTGGCGACCCCGGATTAATAAAAAGGGACTAAGCCGAAAAGAAAATGAATGAATGAATGAATGAATGAATATATGAGCAAACATACAATTTAAATTAAATTAATAATAAACCACTGTTTAATAAAAAGAAAATAAATATATTGTTTATTCACATATTATACGTCTATTCCAATATTTAATGCCAGCCAACACTTGCCGTTTTTGTTTTACTTTTAATGTACCTGTTGTGCAGTGTGAGAGGAGTACATTGATGTGCTGTCTGAGAGGAGTCTATGAACTATTTTCTGGTTTTCCAATATAGGTATTACATTCTCCAATCTCGCCGTTATATAGAGTTATGGTAGAGCAGTATTTGAAAGAAATGTGAAAGCTCTTCAAAGAGAGAGTATAACAAAGAAAGTAAAAGAGAATAAGGGGCCACAGAGGAGAGAAAATGATATTTAGAGTTTGTAATTTCTTGAAGATGATTCTGGGTAAATGAGTCCTGCCCAAATGAATAGACTCATAAAAAGAAATAACGTTTAAAAGTCCCTGAAATTAATCAAGTTACAGACGTGCTGCGACCATCAGGAGTGTTTCAGAAATTGAATAATATGAGCTGCACTAGGTGTGAGTGTGTAGTTTCAGCAGATGTTTAATCTCTCTCCAGAGGAGGTGGATGTTGCTCATGCTGAACACTATCAGATCTGGAGTCCTTCTCCCATCAGGGCACTGGAGGTTAATGTAAAAATCAAGCTCAGCGGCATGTGACGCATGAACCATCAGAGTGTTTCACTGCACCTTTTTTTCCAACACAGAGACTCTCTGAATTTCGATCAGGCCAATTTTTCACTTGTTTTTGCACTGTAATACAGTACTGTATATGTAATACTCCAAGATGTGCAGTTATTTTCGAGCAAACACTCAGTTGAAGTGGTTCAAGGAAGGTCTTGACCATAATTGTTTCCTGTATTGCTTTGACAGAATGTTTCAGTTATTCTGAAGGTCCTTACAGTTTGGTTTAGTTTGGGTTAGTTTAGTACGCATGTCCAAAAAATTAATAAATCAATGAATAAAAATAAAAACAAAAACTCTGACTATATTTTAATGTTTAATGATTTAATTGTGTATTTAAATAAATCTGTTAAGAATACCAGTTATGAAATCCACAGTGTAATTTATTTTATTTCAAGAAAATAAATGGTATCAGAATAACGTTTAATAATTAGATTATTAGAAAACTGCCATATATGGGATTTAAAAAATGTGACAGACATATATTCTGTAAAATGCCATCTTGCAGGAAAAGGAATGTTGTCAAATTAAAAATTTTGGATTTTAATGTCGTCGTTTTTAAGCAGGTTATCAATACTACTACTACTACTACTACTACTACTACTACTACTACTACTACTACTACTA
>CAIGQQ010037945.1:1876345-1887492 GCA_903798035.1 Danio albolineatus | reverse complement strand
TAATAATAATAATAATAATAATAATAATAATAATAATAATAATAATAATAATAGTAATAATAATAATAATAATACCTTTTATTTATAGGTGCCTTTCAAGGCACTCAAGGACACCTTACAGCATATAAAAATCAAATCATAAAAATACAAGTAGTAAAACAATTGACAGTATTACAGATAAAAATAATTTAAAAGTAATCACTGTGATCATGGTGAGCAGCAGCAGCCAAAACGCACCTTCGTTCACACATACAATTAATATGGTTATGCACTCAGTTGTTTTAAAGTTGTTTATATATGATTAATATTTATTTTGTTTATCTACATTTTTGATCCTGAACTTCTAAATAAAGTGAGAAATATGATCGCATGTGAATGAGTACGGTTCTGAGTATATACTTTGAAGTGTAAAAAAGAAATGGTCTGTTTTATATTATGTTTTTTATGTTTTAATTATATTTTTTTTTTTTCAACACATTTCTAAGCATAAGTTTTAATAACTAATTTCTAATAACTGGTTTATTTTATCTTTGCCATGATAACGGTAGATAATATTTTACAATAAATGGATATTTTTTTAGGATACTAGTATTCAGTTTAAAGGCTTAACTAGGCTAATTGAGTTAACTAGTGAGCTTGGGTAATTAGGCAAGTCATTGTATAACAATGGTTTGTTCTGTAGACAATCCAAAAAAAAAATACTGCTTAGGCAGGATAATAATATTAACCTTAAAATGATTTAAAAATAAAACTGCTTTTATTACAGCCGAAATAAATCAAATAACGCTCTATCCTAAGCATGGGCCGGTATAAGATATTTACGGTATAACCTTGAAAAAAAATCACGGTTTCACGGTATGACGGTATTGTGTTTACTGTTCTAAAATATATTCTTTTTAAATGTCTGGGTGAAAAACAAAACCTTTTTTCCCTTTGAACACACTATGTTTTATTCTGAATAAAATATTTTTGGGCAGGAAACATGTCAGGCTCATTAATTCAAGTGAATCATTGACTTCTGCGGTCTTTATTTGTTTAAAAAACACAGACATCTTTACAATTTATACCTAAAAAATAACTAAAAGAAAAATTGAAATAAAAAAATCTTACACATACCTACACAATAAAACACAATAATAATAATAATAATAATAATAATAATAAATAAATGATAATAAAATTCACGTGACCGAATTTACAGAAATGGCACTGATAAGTATTGTTATCAGGATATGAGATGACTTTTATTGTGAAATGGATATTTTTTTCATATCGTTCAGCTCTAATACTTAGACTCATGTCTTGTCTGTATGTGCTGTTTAGATGCATAGCCTTCTGCCAGTCTGGATTCACTTCTAGAATAGCTCCTGACGGCTGCACAAAAAAGCTTATTTTAACCGCCCTTGTCATCATCGGCTGCGCCTGTTTATGGAACTTCTCTTAGTTCGGTCTCACCTCTGCTGACGCCTTCTGTAGTTCATTCAGAAAAAGATTGTATTGAACAAACAAAGCACCAGCAATCACAATGCCAGCAGAGCAGCCGTGGCTCACAGACAGAACTCAGGACATTGAAAACCAGCTCTAAAGGAAGAAGCTGTGAAAAAGAGTTCCGGCAATGGGGATTTTGGACAGCACTGCTAAACGACATAATTAGAGAGTGGCTCTGGCAGTGTATAAAGCATCTGCTTGCTTATCTGTTGGAAAAAAAAAAGAGGGCGATGAGAAAAGGGAGGAGAAAAACAGCAGAGAATTGCAGGGGAAACAAGCTTGCCAAATGTAGGGTTGACAGAAAAGCCTTTATCTTGCACACCTCATTTACAGACTAGGAGTTTGAATGTAAGTATAGAATTGGTGAAGAAGTATAGTATGTTGCAACTGACAGCAGAGCCTTGTTTGGGGTTTCAGTCCAAATAGTGTTATTTTAGTAAATGAAAGCTTGAACTTTTGAACAAAAGCATGTTTCGTTAACAAAAAAAATTGTATTTTAAATAAATCACAATAAATGAAAGACTAAAACTAAATGAAACTAATAACGATAGTTAGCAGAAATTATAATTGTTTTCAGAATTCATATGCTCACTCTGTCTTGGTAAATATATATAAGGGGGCTAATAATGTTGACCTTAAAATGATAAAAAAACAAATAATAATAATAAAATAAGTAAAAACTGTGTTTATTCTAGCCAGAATTAACCAAATAAGACTTTCTTCTTCAGAAAAAAAAATACTGAAAATACTTTAAAAAATTTTTTTGCTCTGCTAAACATCATTCTGGAAATATTTGAAAACGAAAACAAAAATCACAGGGGGGGAGGGGGGACTTCAACTGTATATAAAGTATTTATTAATTGTAATTTTATTAATTAAAAATTTAATTAACTACAGAATCTGACAGGTCGATTAACTGTAGGCTATAAAGCAGCCATCTACAATTCTAAATAGCCTAGGGTTTACTAACACAGGCTATATTTGAAATATTTGAGGTAATAATGTTATCTTACAGTAGAAAAACAGAATAATGCTTAACATGGCTCAATTCATTAAAACAGTGTTTTTGATCAAATAACTTATCAGTATTAAGCATGCAACCAAGAACGTGGCCAGAACACGAATGAGTCACATTTAATGTTCATTTATCATTTACCATCTCTAGTGGCACCCATGATCAAATCTTTACACATTTTCGAATATATTGTCTATGGGTGAGTCTTAACAAAATGTCTTGGACACAACATCTATATTTTTATACAGTGTATGATTTCAGCATGTTTTTTTTAACAGTGTCAACCAAGCTTACCTGTTAAGTGTTCTGGGAATACAGTATGTCACATTTTTGGTTCGAACCACATTGGTTAGAAATGTTGATAGGTGTGTAATCAGGAGTTGTAAAATGTGCTAATTAAAAAAAGAAAATCTGAAAACAAGCTATTTCTGATTCTTTCTGCAAATAACCAATAGGGCATCTAAGGTTGTCTGTTGATTACTAAATGTTCTTAGCTTGTGATTCAGCAGTGTTTTCTTTCAACTTAGCATTATTGGACCTTGATCTTTGCACTAATAACTTTTGATGCTGAAAATGTAATCAAGGGCAATGTTATTGGTATTTTGTCTGAGTTAAACATGTAAATTACAGTACAAAAATTCCACTTTGCACATTTAAACTTACAACATTAAGAGCTGACAGAGCAGAGATCAAGGTCCAATATTAAAAAGAAAATAAGCTTGTGAAAATTAATGTATTTTTAATTAATTAATGTAGATTTGTTCATTTGCATCTATGGAAACTCATTTCAATCTGACCTCTCTAGGGTATGTAACTTGAAATGGATTAGTCGACGAGTGGATCTAGAAAATAATTTATGGGGTGGTATGAAAATTATGAAGGGTGGCAACATTAAATCAGGCATCTTTGCATGATGTTTTATGTGGATTCAATGAGTGAAGTTTCATAAACTAATTTCGAGAGGAGCTCGTGATATGATTAGCACTCCTGGCTGATCATCTGTAATCAGCAATAATCCAATCAGAGCGATCCAAGCTTACTATAAATGGATCAGTTTTTTCCTTATCACTCTATCTTCGTTTTGGAAGAATCCCCCCTTCCACCCCATCTCCTCCTTTTTTCCTCTCTTTTCAAAAGGGGAGCCTTCGAGACCTATCTGATCTCGGATCCCCTTATATGCTTATTGACTGGGCGGGAGCCCTGGGCTCAAATATCTCCGAGCTCAGGGTTCTCTCCCGGGACAGCATGCCAAACCTGCTATAAACGCTAAGCATATCTAAGGGCGAACTCTTGAAATGCTATTTAGCTAGCAACTACCTCACACTGTAAAAAATTAAAATGCTGGGATCCACACAATCCCTATAAATATATGCACATTTCTAAATATACACATGCAATTTCTAAATCGCGTAAGGCTGGTTTTGATTTACGTTAGTTTTTATTTATTATTATGACTGGACTTGAGGTTAGTTAATCTTTGTTTTTTCATGTTGTCTGTTTAAAGACAATTTATTACAGTTTTGATTATCAAGTAGTTAGTGCTACTGTGTGCAGTATGTTTATATCTAGAGTTGAGGTTAGTTAATCTTCATTTATTTTATGTTGTTTGTTTTAAAGACAATTTTACTACAGTTTTGCTTATTAAACTTAATACCATGTTATTTCATTGTGAAATGTTTTGTTATGCACTTCTTGTGCACTGAATACATTTAGAATGTGTGTATGTAGCGCGTTTGAAAAAGCAAAAACATTTGCCAAAATCGCAAATAAAACCGCAATCGCAATATTCGTTCCAAAAATCGCATTATGATTATTTTGTCCATATTGCACAGCCCTAACAGATATATACATACTAATAATGGCTACAAATTAAATAATATAATTTTATTTAATAATACTATAGCATGCCATTTATAAATAAAGATTATATATGTGGCAACATACAATAGCAGAGGCAGTGGCTGCATGGTTCACAAAAAAAAAAACGAAAAAAAATAAATAAATATATATATATATATAGGAGTCATTTGTGGTGCCACGGTGGCGTAGTGAGTAGCACGTTCGCCTCATAGCAAGAAGATCGCTGGTTCGAGCCCCAGCTGGGTCAGTTGGCATTTCTGTGTGGAGTTTGCATGTTCTCCCCGTGGTTGCGTGGGTTTCCTCCGGGTGCTCCGGTTTCCCCCACAAGTCCAAAGACATGTGGTACAGGTGAATTGGGTAGGCTGAATTGTCCGAAGTGTATGTGTGTGTATGAATGTTTCCCAGAGATATGTTGTGGCTGGAAGGGCATCCGCTGCGTAAAACAATGCTGGGTAAGTTGGCGGTTGATTCCGCTGTGGCGACCCCGGATCAATAAAGGGACTAAGCCGACAAGAAAATGAATGAATGAGTGGAGTCATTTGTTCGGACTACGGTGTTAATAGATTTATTTTCATTAAATACAGTTATATGTTATTTATTTATCCTTATAATGATGCACCCCTGTTGTTAATAGTTTCAAGGAAACAATAGCCCTAAAATAGCTAAGAAACATGTATAACTATTATGTGAAAATATAAAACAAAATGTGTTGTTCTGTAAAAATATATATTCTTAAACCTAGTTAATTGCATTACAAAAAAAATACAGTTGTAGCAAATTTTAGGAAATACAAATAATTGACACACTGAGTTTGGTTAAATGTGGTATGGTGAGGTTCAAATATAACTGAATGATTCTTAATTTAATTTTAAATATAATTGTTTGATTCTAAAAATATAGCACATACATTATGGGCAGATCAAATTGTTTGTACAATCTTCTTACAGATATGTTTTCATTTTAGTGTCGTTCTCTAGTCTCCACCGCTTAGTTTTACTTCTGGTTTTGGATATAAAATTCACCAGTGATTTGGGGAAAATACTTAACCATTGGTGTTATCCAACTTTGAAATGTGCATTATATCATTAAACTGTTTAACTGAACAAATAGGCATGCAGTAACTGCTGTTGTTGCTAAGTTTGTTAATCTTATATTTATTCAAATTAAATTATTATTATTGTGTATTATGTGTTCTTTTAGATTATGTATAACAATATCGGTACACCCCAAAATGGATTTAGGACTCTTTGTTGTTTTAAATGTTTTCTCTTAAAATATGTGTCTCAGCACAGATTACACTAACATAACAGAATAATGATGACCGATGATTAGAAAACAAAAACAAACAATATGAACAAAATGTGTTTCAGAAAGCTCTGTTCTGCTATCAGCTCACTATTTCTTGGGTTTGATTTGTTCTGGGAAAACGTAGTTCTGTTTTGGAGCAGCCTTATGAATTGATATCGAAGGCAGTGACACTTTTGAAAGTGAACTCACCACCACGCTTTGTTGACCACTTTTAATTAGGCAGCACATTGTGCCGTGAGCTTCCCTACTTCAGTCTATGCCTAGTCAGTAATTGCTAAATTTACTGTAATCAATGTGAGGAAAGCAGAACTTGATGGCCTGCCAGAAACTCCTGTGTGGCAAAAAGAAAAAGGGGGAAAAGAGAGACAGATTGACTTAGTCACTCGCGCTTTCCATGCATCTATCTGTTAAAGTGTTTACTATCAGACGTGTCAATATTCAAAAATACAATATATTATGAAAATAAATGTGTGTTACATTCTTCATGTGGGCATTTAAAAATACTGTATAAATATTTTCTGATTTAAAAAAAATGCATTTTAAGCATATTCAGATTATTGTATATGCAATGGTATTCATCACAGCACCAAATACTCGAAGATTTAATGGGCTCTTTATTATCAGACATAAACATCTGTCATACAGTAAAACCTGCCCGAGATATTGATTGAAAAGGTTCTTACTGTTTATAGATCTGTTAATAGATCTGTTCTACTTGTAAAGCATTTATTCATCTTCAGTTATGTTCATTTATTACTTAACTTTTAATTAGACATTAAAATCAAAGTCTTAACTGTTTTATTTAATTAGGCTTTTAAAATAGAGTTGTTGTTTTTTTTTTTTCTAACTAATTAACTTTCTTAACAAATATTTCTTTGTCAATGTTAACGTTAGGTTATTGTATTATATAATTATTATAAAGCCTTGTTATTTAAACTTTTCTGCAACCATAAAGCATTTATTCGTTTTCGGCTATGTTAATGTATTAGTTAACTTTTATTTATACAATAAAATCAAAAGTCCTAATTGTTTTATTTAATGACACTTTTAAAGTAAATGTTGTTTTAACTAATTAACTCAACAAAAGTCTCTATTTTTCATTGTTAATCTTAGGTAATTGTATTAAAGAATTATTGTAAAGCTCTGTTATTTAAACTTTTCTGCAACCACAAAGCATTTATTCATTTCAGGCTATGTTAATTTATGAGTAAACTTTTATTTATACAATAAAATCAAAAGTCCTAATTGTTTTATTTAATGATGCTTTTAAAGTAAATGTTGTTTTAACTAATTAACTTAACAAAAGTATCTATTTTTCATTGTTAATCTTAGGTATTTGTATTACAGAATTATTATAAAGCCTTGTTATTTACCTTTTTCTGTAAATTATTATTATTTTTTTTAATTACGATTAATTTGCCTATGGGGAAATTAAACAGCAGTAAACGGTCAAACTACTTGCTCTACAAACTATTTTGTTTACAATACGTTTAAAAGAGATATTAAGAAAAGTAATAAGATAAAAGAAAATTCAAGTGTGCAAAATCAAGCAGCCTAATGAGCTGTTTTTATGGCTGAAATTTAATTGAAGTGAATGAGAGCAGAAATCTAGAGCCAATAAGGTTCCAATGGCTGCACCCACTCATTCGTGAAAGAATAAAGTCAATAAAGTGCTACCTACTGTACCTTAAGTAAAGCTTTGGCAATTGATTTTTTGAACATTTATATACAATTAATAAATACACAGAGTTTCTTTTGCTATTATGCCCTTTAGAATAACCCTTATATGCAGCTTAATTAAATATTATTACCACTGTACTGTAAAAATATCCTTAAATTAGGAGTTTTCCATATTTTGTGACTCAAGTTTTTATTTATTTTCTCCCTTTTATTTATGCTTTTCAATTGCATTATGGCACAATGTTTTTAACCTTAGATAGTTCATATAAAATTACTTTATTAACATCTTTTATAGTTTAAAGTGAAATATTATCTGGTTGTATATTATGGTACAAAAACCTTGTAATAAACTGCCAGTACGTTTCTTCAGTCATTTTGCAACCTTATTTCTCTTTATGTTATTATTTTATTCATTATATTATTTCAAACTACTACAGACCATTTTGAGAAATGTAAATAAAAAAATAATGGTCCCAACGTATTTCCTGTTTTACATTTTTAATTTTTATAGCTTCCGAGAAACCAAAAAGAGCCACATGTTGATAAATAATGTTATGATAGCTGCTTTAACATGAAGTTATGATTGAATTGCCTCTTGTTACAATTATGAAATAGTTTGACAACAAGCAGGAAATGTTTTTTGGCCGATGACCTGACCTTTTTGAAATGGTCTATAATGTCAATAAAAGTCATTCATTCATTCATTCATTCATTCATTCATTCATTCATTCATTCATTCATTCATTCATTCATTCTTTCTTTTTGGCTTAGTCCCTTTATAAATGCAGAGTTGCCACAGCGGAATAAACTGCCAACTTATCCAGCATTTGTTTTACACAGCGGATGCCCTTCCAGCTGCAACCCATCACTGGGAAACATCCATACATTCTCATTCACACACATACACTACGGACAATTTTAGCTTACCCAATTCACCTATACCGCATATCTTTGGACTTGTGGGGGAAACTGGAGTACACAGAGGAAACCGAACAAGGGGAGAACATGCAAACTCCACACATAAATGCCAACTGACCCAGCCGAGGCCTGAACCAGCGACCTTCTTGCTGTGAGGCTACCTACTGCGCCATGGTGTCGCCCTTAATAAAAGTCACCTTGTTAAACTATAGAGTTAAATTTCCAATATCAGCAGGGCAGAGATCAAGGTCATAAATCATGCAAATCACAACCATAAATAAAAGGAAAACACTTGTGAATCACAAATACGGAAACTGTTAATTAACTGATACTGTTTACAATGTATGTATCATGTTAAAAACAAGAATTTGATACAATGCCTAATCACATGTCATATAAGAGAATAAATAACATTGGGATCAGAAAGAGCAAGAGAAAAAAACATGAAAGGAGAGGATGATCAAATTAAAGCATGAATTAAATAAAGCATTACATGAATGAGCCCAGCATATGTGTGACCTGAATGATCTCTCATTCCGAGCTATAGCTTTATTTCTGAATGTGGGCGTATGGAATAACGAGAGGCTTTAAAACAGTATGTCCATTTCTTCTTTGAAAGTCTCCAAAACATCGTATTTTCCAAGCTCTCCCGTGTCTGGCAGATTGCTGCTAACCACACTGTTTTGGAACAGTGGATTGCTGTGCTGTTTTCTACATACTGTGTCTATTTTTTTGTGTTTTTGAAATGTCTATTTCTCGAGGACAGGCAGTATTGTTTGGCTCCTGATGTAGGCCATCAATGACGAACATAGTAAGTGAATACTGTCGCTTAATACGAGTGAGTTACTTTGTATACTGGACATGGGGAAGTAAATAGCATTGTGGTGTTTCAAAGCAAAATAGAAGATTGTGGGTTTGTGATATTTTGCCTCACTTGGCTATTTGCCACGTTCTTACTGCGTGTTTACATCTGTCAATTGTAGCTCTTCTCAAAAAAGAAGCTCTTTTTAAATAACATTCGTTCAGGTGCATGGAACATCATGTCTACATGCTGGCTTAAGAGTCAAACAATTATGTTACCATGTTGTTCTAGCTGTACTAAATAACACAGCTGTTATTTGCACTCATAATTTGCCAAATTTGTCTTCACAGCTTTGCAATTTGACAAAAAAAGAGAAATATTATCATTGAAAATGACACACTTTTGTAAGAATACAATTAAATTTTTTCAATATATATATAGCCATTTTAAGAGCTGGCCTTTAGAGTAACGCCATAGAGGAACTATTTTTGGTTCCATCCAGACCCATTTAATGAACTTTAAAAATTCTTAAAATAACCTATTTTCGTTTTTTTTTTTTCTTCTTCAGTTCTGTAGTTCCAAGGATGATGCTATCGTGTAACTATCAATGCAAATAAAGAAGACAATGAAAATACTTGCACGCTTACAAAAACTATATATGTGAGCGGCCGCCGTCATTTCTCCAGCGGTTGATCTTTTTCTTGCACAGACATGCTGGATTCACCTGATATGTTGACAAATGGGTTGAGGATCCATTGCCTGGCAGTGTGTGGGTCCTTTACTGGGCCTTATCTCCTTCGCAAATAAACTTTTCTAAGACGTCTGTTTCTTAGCCTGCTCATTTTGCTAGCTTATGGGTTAAATTTTGGCACTCACGTGACTAAAATGTAAGAGAATGTGTTTTTTTCAAAATAAATGAGTTTTCAAGATCATTTAAGTTCAGATAATAAATAAAACATAAATTTGGGGGGTAGGGGTCCACTGGTTTAATAAACCTGAATCTGGAATAAACTGTGGTGAAAAATAGTATAGCTTAATGCACTCTGCACTGTTAAAAAATGCTGGGTTCCACACAATCAATTTGTGTTGGTGCAACATGTATGAATTAACTTACTTATTAACTTTTCACATATTCAAGTAGATTAAACAAAAAAAAAAAAAAAAATTCCCCAAAAACCTTGAGAATTGTGTTGTTTCAGCTCATTTTAAATAAGTAGTTTGAAAAAAAAACTGCTAATTTAATTGTTTGAGTGTGTGTGAATGTGTTATCTGAAATGGGCAGCAAGGCGGAAGGCGCCGAAGAATGGCAGCCTCGGTGCGAAGCTCCCCAGCTGTTGCAATGTTTTTGTTTGTATTTCCTGTTTTGTGTTCATCCAACATGATCAGTTATACCAGGGATGAGCTGCTGAACATTCTGCAGTGCACACCAATTGATCACCAGCCGGTTCTTGACTTCTCCGGCGTTTTGCAGAGCGTTGTCCTCGGCGGCGCGGCATCTCTATGGCGCTACAAGACGCGCAGGCGGGGAAAGCGAGCCGGCGCGCTCATCAAAAACAGACTACGCGGTTTCAGAATGCCGCTTCCTAGCATTCATCTCGCGAATCTACGCTCTCTTCCTAACAAAATGGAGGAATTACTTCTGCTCACACGCATAAATAAGGACTTTAACAACTCTGCTGCGCTGTGCTTCACAGAAACCTGGCTTAACGAAGCCATTCCGGACAGCGCACTACAACTACCGGACTTCCAGCTGTACAGAGCAGATCGCGACACGGAGGCAACGGGGAAAACGCGCGGTGGAGGGACATGCTTTTACATCAACAGGAGGTGGTGTACGGATGTAACTGTGTTAAAGAAGATGTGCTGTCCTGACGTGGAAGTGCTTCTCATTAACTGCAAGCCGTTCTACTCGCCACGGGAGTTTTCCTCGTTTATCCTGACCAGTGTTTACATCCCACCGCACGCGACCGTGAGTACTGCTCTTTCACTGCTGGCTGATCTAATCACAGAGACAGAACAGAAACACCCGGACTCTGTTTTTATCATTCTTGGGGACTTTAACCAGGCAAAACTCAC
>CAIGQQ010037945.1:1828687-1850013 GCA_903798035.1 Danio albolineatus | reverse complement strand
AAACTTTGTACTTACCTATTCTCTGTGTCTTCCTCCTAGTCTTCCTGATCCTCCCGAGTCGTCCTGTCTTCAAGTTCCTCCACGTCTGTATCATCCTCTGTCGTCTGTATCTGGTGTGTGCTGTCCATCCTCGTGTATTCCTGCTACCCAGCCACGGAGGAAAAGACCCATCATCATTCCTGATCCTCCTGGCTATCCCTCATGTGCTCCTTTGTTGTCAGACAATAAACATACTAACGTTTACTTACCTCTGTCTCCTGTCCGCTTCATAACAGTCATCCAAGCTCATAGAAGTCATACGCCATATTATTTCTTTTTCCACTGCACCATAACACTATATTCTATACTATACTGCACATTGTTTCTGTTAAGTGACAAGAGTTTTGTCTAAGCAAAGTCAGAACTTACTGTCCTAATTGAATAATTAAAAATCAAGGCATGATCATATTTTATTTTGATAAAATAAGCATAATCTAGAGGTATTTGCCTTTCATATAAGCCACTTCTGGCACCAAATGGTCAACTAGAAGTCAAGGTATTCTTTGTTGTTCCAAAACTTAGATAGGCAACAAGACTTGTCAGGTGATGTATTTATTTATGTGCTTGTTAATTAATTAATTAATTCATTCATTCATTCATTCATTCATTCATTTATTCCCTTTAGTTAGCTGTCTGTCTGTTACTTAAATGTTCAGATGCTACCAAAATATATAAAAAATAAAAAAAAAATCAGTAGAGTTAATAGAACAAAAGGCAGAGAAACATTCTTGTTGTGATGGTCTCTTTTTCCAACATTTTTTAGAATATTAGTAGATGCATCTGACAAAAAGTCAAAGACCCCATATGATTTGTTTTGTTTTGCAAACAGTCTATTTTGTGCACTTCAAAGAGGATCTCTTGCATTTAATTTTCTCTTCTCCGCAACAGTGTTTATTTGTAGATCAGACAAAAGATCTGTAGGAATGCATTAATTACATTGGTGTGATGGCGGTTTGCTTTTGACTCCAGCGTCTCAGGAAGAAATTCCTCATAAGTGTATAAAAGAGTCAAAGCTGAAATGTTTGTAAATCTGCTGTGCTCTGGATAAAGAACACTATTTTCAGTTCGAACGTTTCGTTAAAGGAGCAACATCACAAGTAATTAACATTTTTTATCAATATCAAATCTCTTCTGCACGTAAATGAGAGAATATTGCTGTCAGCGCCCTGTAGTAGGATTGTTGGCTCAGAAATGAAATATTAGTTTATGTTAATGAGGCCTTTTGTTTCAAGCTCATTTGAAACTACAGCAATCCAATTTTTTGAACAGTTCCGGAATAGCATTCTCTTTAATAGTTAGACCATATTTAGGGAATTGAAGCATTGGAAATAGTCCTCCTGGTATTTTAAAGCTGTTTTTGGTGGTTTCAAGATTCATTTGACATTTAAAGTACTCGGGAGAGGATAAAATGTTGTTTAATGGTTCAGGCAAGCAGCTGTTTTCAGGAAGATATTAGTGGCACGGATCGGTCAATTACCTACTCAGGACATAAGAAAAGCATAGCAAGTAGAATCATTTCTGATGAAAAGGTACATTGCCGCCTCCATTTCTACCGCAGTGCTTATTTTCCTTCATGACTTCTCAGATCTGCAATGTTATAATCTGCTTCAGACTTGTTTTTAGCAACTGAAATAAAATGAAACACTTATCCTCTCACTTATGTGATATTCTCTTGCAATTTTCATTCATTCTTAAAAAAAAACTAATATTTACAACACTTATTGTGAATACGTACCCTGGTCTACTTTTCTGGAAAAGCACAAATATGTACCTGGGGCTACATCTGGTTGCGTTTTGTGTGAAAATGAATGCTATGGGGCAGTATGACACCACCGGCAGCTTCTGTTCCTTTTCGTGCTGTTGTTCATCTCTGTATGGATGGCTTTTCTGGTGTTACCAGTTTGCCAAGTACTGTTTGCTAGACAATGTAGGCCAATGGATTTGGCATGCGTAGCAGGAAATGACCATAATGACAGGGCTCGAGTTCAGCGAGTAATGGTTTCAGAAACCAGATAAAGAAAAGCAAAAAAAAAAAAGATTAAATAAATAACAGGCTGAAAATATGGTAAAATCTGAAAACATGGTGAAATCACGTAGCCATCACAATTTTTTTTTTAGATTGCTTTTGGAAACACTATTGGTTGGGTTTAGGAAAGGGGTGGAAGGGTAGGTCAGTTGGTCAGTCAGTCAACAGCAAACCAGTTGGTTGAAGTGTATATTGCATGCTCTTAGCCGGCAGCTAGCTCTCTACAACTCTCACATGGTCGCCCACTGAAGCTAAGCAGGGCTGCGCCTGGTCAGTACCTGGATGGGAGACCACATGGGAAAGCTGGGTTGCTGCCGGAAGTGGTGTTAGTGAGGCCAGCAGGGGGCACCCAACCTGCGGTCTGTGTGGGTCCTAATGCCCCAGTATAGTGACGGGGACTCTATACTGCTCAGTGAGCGCCGTCTTTTGGATGAGACGTTAAACCGAGGTCCTGACTCTCTGCGGTCATTAAAAATCCCAGGATGTTCTTCGAAAAAGAGTAGGGGTTTAACCCCGGCATCCTGGCCAAATCTGCCCACTGGCCTCTGTCCATCATGGCCTCCTAATCATTCCCATGTCACAATTGGCTTCATCACTCTGTATCCTCTCCACCAATCAGCTGGTGTGTGGTGTGCGGTCTGGCGCATAATGGCTGCCGTCGCGTCATCCAGGTGGATGCTGCACACTGGTGGTGGATGAGGAGATCCCCCCATTGTGCAAAGCGCTTTGAGCGCCCAGAAAAGCGCTATATAAATGTAAGGAATTATTATTATTATTATTATTATTATTGGATTAATGTTAGAAGAAGACACGCAAATAAAATCAACAAGAGATATTTGAGGTCATTAAAAAAGTGTACGCAGCGACCTCTGGTGGATTTGCAAAAACAAAAACTGCAAACAGACATACCTCGGGGTACGTATTTCGATGTCCCTAGAAATGTAGACCTGGATACGTATCCACAATAGACCTGGGTTGAATATATAGTTGGATTGACTTGATGAGCTTTATTACACACATTCTCCGTTGCATAGTTTCAATATGCTTCTGAATTGTCACACTTATTCCCATCCAGATTTGCATTCATTTCTTGTCAATATCTTGAATTGATGATTAAGGAGTCAGACTGCTCTGCAAAGTATTCTTCAGCACATCCTAAAGATTTCTCAATAGAGTTAGGTTCTGGATTCTGTGGTGGTCAATCCAGGTGTCAGCTGACCTGATTCTTTGGGCACATGCTGAACCTGACCCAACTGTAGCATCCCCAGATCATAGCATTGTCCCCATGGGCTTCTATGATAGGCACTAGGCATTATGGGTTCCTCTCTGATAAGTGGTTTTCTTAAGGCTACAATTAATTGCGTTGCATTGCATTGTGCATGTGGTGATATCCTTACTTTCACTATTAAAAATAGCTGTGAGTTTTACTTGTTTTAATGATTTAAAAAGGTGGTCCAGAGTGTATTTTTAAGTTTTATGTGAGTTTTACTTGTTTTTATGATTTAAAGAGGTGGTCCAGAGTGTATTTAAAGAGGTGGTCCAGAGTGTAATTTTAAAGCTTGATTGTGTTTATGTGGTGCAAAGTAATGTGTGCTCATGCTTCGTTTGTGAAAAAGCACATTATTTTTTCATATCTTACTTTAATTATATACAGCTACTCAGCTAACATGAAAATGACTGTCATATTTTCTAGTTCCTCCAAAAGCCCGTCCTTAAGAATCTAGGATTGGTCAGCTAACATAATGTGCTGAGATTCGCGTATCAGCTCTATGTCATCAGGAAGCATCCTGCTATAATATTAGAGCACACCTTGCCATGCCCCTTCGCTGTGCGTATGCTTGTAACGTGAAGAGTTTATGACATCATTAACCAGGATGTATTTTTTTGTAGTCACCAAACTTCATTCGCTGTAAGCTAAGCTAACTCTGTAATAGCCAATGTCTCCCTTTGCATTGAACTTTGAGCAACTTACATTCAGAGATGTTGCTTATGTTCACACAGCTACATTACACATCAATTAAAGTTTAAAATATGATATCATAGTGGACCATCACTGGGTGACTGTCAATTTCGTTCATTCAAGATTTTTTATTTTACCATATATATTCCTTAAAGATGATGGTTCCCCACTATCCTTCCAGTTATTAATGTGTTGGACAATTTTAATCCAATTTTAGTAGTTTCAAATGAACATATTACTCAGGTTCTTGTGTGTAGGTTCAGTAATTCCACATATCTGTTGATGAATAGGTTATTTTCATTGCCTTTAACGTGAAATAACTAAACATAAACATTAGGGGTTGAGAAACATGCTCCTTAAAAAAAAAAAATCAAATGGCGTTTTAAGGCTTTTGTATCTGAACTCTTGATCTATTTCATGACCACAGGATGTGTCTTCTGACATGGTTGTTTAAGAAATGTGAAGCTACTCTCTGCATCACTTAGGGTTAAATAATTTGTTACTAGTTGAAACAAAATCATCCATGCAGGAATTATCCAATAGGAGGCTCTTATTTGCTTAGTTATATACAGCCAGTGATGTACTGTTATTATTTTATTTAGATGTTTTGTGTATTATATACACAGTACACATACATATAATATGTGATTACAAATTAAAATAGTAGATGCAAGCCAAGATTATTCATTTGACAACACTAATAACTATACACTATTCTGCAAGGAAAAAAAGAGCTCTTCAAAATGTCTCATCCACAAAATGAAATCCACACAATTTCGGAATTGCACGAGAGTGAGTAGATGATGACAGAATTAAATTTTCAGTTGAAAAATTCCTTCAAGTAATGAAAAGTAGGGTTTCCATCAACTTTGGCAGGCAGACGTAGTGAAAAGACCATAATGTGCTCTGCAGAGCCAGCAACTCCGTCAGCATGTTAAGCCTTAGTACTGGAGTGTGTCTGGTCAGCATTCACTGGTTAAGCTGCTTCAGCTGTTCAGTCATAAAATAATAATAATAATGAAATAAACTGTCAGTTCTCGCAGTGGTGCTTTCTATCTTTAGAGTGCCGATATGTGTCATTGTTAGTACACACATGCTCACCTTGCCAACAATCCTGGTCGTGCTCTGAATGCCTATGCCTGACTGCATCTGTTTTTTTGTTTTGTTTTGTTTTTTAGGAAAAGGAGAGCATGGAAAGCCATACCCGCTTGTTGAGGATGAGTGTGATGACTCTGTGTACAAAGAGAACGGCTTCAACATCTACGTCAGCAACAATATCGCTCTGGATCGCTCGCTTCCTGACATCCGACATCCAAAGTGAGTAGAGCAGATTCTTCACCGCCTCCAGAGCTGCACAGCTTGAGCGAGACATCAGCGTTTTAACCATCCGTGACAGGCCACATTTGCGCAATGTGTTTTAATTAATGATTTTGTCCTAAATGAGGAATGAACCTAATTAGGATTAATTAGCTTAGTGATTTCAAGGCTGATAGATTTTTTTTCTATACATTTTGCTGTCATATAAAAACAAGTGAATACAGGCATTACCCATTTATTTTTAAAGATAATTTATTTTAAAAAAAAAGTTTGTTCTATACTCTAAAAAATCTACTTTTGTGCAAATTAACAAAGTGACTTTTGTTGTCAGTTTAGGAGTATGAAACTATATATTGTATAAAAAATATATATACTGTATATAACAACAAACAACAATACTGTCGGCTTATTACCAGGTTTTTGTACGGTGATTTACAACACCAACTCAGAGAATATCACTTCAAACTATTAAAAATATTAATAAGAGTCTTCTTAATAAAAAAAAAAAATATATATATATATATATATATATATATATATATATATATATATATAATAGTAGTTGTTGGAGGACTGATCAAGGTCCCATAATGCAATTCAAAAGCATAAATAAAAAACCCAGTGTCATGATTTTATTTTAAACATCTTTGATCATCTTTGGTTTCCTCCGGGTGCTTCGGTTTCCCCCACAGACCGAAGACATAATTGGCCGTAGTGTTTAAGTATATGTGAATGCAAGAGTGTATGGGTGTTTCCCAGTAATGAGTTGTGGCTGGAAGGGCATTCGCTGGGTTAAACATATGCTGGAATAGTTGGCGGTTCATTCCGCTGTGGCAACCCCTGATCATGCCAGTGATTGAATGAATTACTATAAGTAACTTTTCAGCCGTTTGTTTTACTAAGCCTAGCGCTAACCTAACAGGTACATTTGTGCTAAAGGAACACACATGTATTTTTATAACACATTAAATTTCAAATTATTAAATATATATTAAATTGTATATATTTTATAAAGGGTGCCACGGTGGCGTAGTGAGTAGCACGTTCGCCTCACAGCAAGAAGGTCGCTGGTTCAAGCCTTGTCTGGATCAGTTTGCATTTCTGTGTGGAGTTTGCATGTTCTCCCGTGGTTGCGTGGGTTTCCTCCGGGTGCTCCGGTTTCCCCCACAAGTCCAAAGACATGTGGTATAGGTGAATTGGGTAGGCTAAATTGTTCGTAGTGTATGAGTGCGAATGAGTGTGTATGGATGTTTCCCAGAGATGGGTTGCAGCTGGAAGGGCATCCGCTGCGTAAAACAAATGCTGGATAAGTTGGTGGTTCATTTCGCTGTGGCGACCCCGGATTAATAAAGGGACTAAGCCGAAAAGAAAATGAACGAATGAATGAATATTTTATAAAAGCGACACAGTGGGTAGCGCTGTCGCCTTACTACAAGAAGGTCACTGGTTCGAGCCCCAGCTGGGTGAGTTGGCATTTCTGTGTGGAGTTTGCATGTTCTCCCAGTTTTCGCATGGGTTTCCTTCAGGTGCTTCGGTTTCCCCCACAGACCAAAGACATGTGGTATAGGTGAATTGGGTGAGCTAAATTGTCCGTAGTTTATGTGTGTTTGTCCTGGTCCTCCAAATTGTTGGTTGAGCGTTGGGCTAACAACTTACCTCATAAAACTAGATGTTACGAAACACCAATATGGTGAGGCTAAATATCAACTTCGATATAAATAGTCCCGGGAGTGAGTAAATATATATTTTTTATAAAAGTACTTTATATTTTTTTCTTCTTTTTAATAAACAGATTTATATTTTCATCTGTTTAGCCTCATTATCTAAACACTTGACTACGATAATTCATAAAAATGAATTTGTTTTAGTCTTCATGAGAGGTGACAAAATGAGATAAAATAAATATGAAAATGAAATATATTACAAAATATGTATAATCTATACCAGAAGAAAGTAGTTCTTCACACTAAAGGGTTTTGACACACTGTCTGAACACGTGGTTGTGTTATTTTTTTTTCATTTACACATTTATGCTGTCACACTTGAGTAGCACTGTAGTGTGGCAGGAATAATAGACTAAACAGAACTATTAGTCTCATCCTATTTGAAATCTAATAGAAATAAATAAACCACCTATTTGCAATCTAAGCAACTACATTTTAACATAGTCTTAAATAGTTACGGCAACACGGTGGCGCTGTAGGTAGTGCTTTTGCCTCACAGCAAGAAGGTCGCTGGTTCGAGCCTCAGCTGGGTCAGTTGGCATTTCTGTGTGGAGTTTGCATGTTCTCCCTGTGTTTGCGTGTTTCCCCCACAAGTCCAAAAAGACGTGGTATAGGTGGATTGGGTAAGCTAAATTGTCCATAGTTTATGAGTGTGTATGGATGTTTCCCAGAGATGGGTTGCAGCTGGAAGGGCATCCGCTGTGTAAAAAACATGCTGGATAAGTTGGCGGTTTATTCTGCTATGGCGACCCCAGATTAATAAAAGGACTAAGCCGACAAGAAAATGAATGAATGAATGAATAAATGAATGAATGAATGAATGAATGAAATAGTTTGTACTAAGTTGAATAAGTTTAAGTTTGTAATAAGTTTAGTTAACGCATTCACTAACATGAACAATAACCAATACATTTACAGCCTACACTACATTACATTTACATTTATGACTGTGAAGCATTTTGGGTCTATGGCCATACACAGTAAATAAGTTATATCAATACACATTACATTACCTTACATTAAATACAATATTTATTCAGTTAATGAAATACAGTTGTTCATTGTTAGTTCATTTTAACTAAGTTCAAGTTAAAGTTAAGCTGAGTGCATTAACAAATGTCAACAAGCATGAATTTGCACTAGTAAATGTTGAATTATGATTTATAAATGCTGTACAATTATTGTTCACACATAGTTCATGTTAGTAAATGCATTAACTAATTAATGTTATTGTAAAGTGTGACCATTTCGTCCTCTGCATGACACTCGCTGTGGGTAGAACGGTACACATGGGTGAAGAGGCTGATCAGTGCTCATACTAGTAGAATGTCACACAGCTTTCAGCCAATCAGATTTGAGAACCAGAAAGAACTGTTCTCTAATTTGAAAGGAGAACAGTGATTTTACATTGTAGTACTTTTTAATTGTTATGATTTGTGGTATTTTAATCAAATAAACGCAACAGATCCTATGCTAATAAACTCAAACTTTTAAATACCAGTGTCTGACATTTTGACTGAAAAGTAATTCTGAAGAACACTTTCTAGCAGTGTTAATGTGGTCTACTGTCCATCCAAAGTCTTTTTTTTTTTACATGTAAATGAGCTCCTTGATGGATAGATAGTTAATTGTCCTCTGAATGCTCTGCGCCATTACCTTCCCTTGAATGTGTCTACTGCCATAGATTTTCCTTTGGCAAGAACAAATTTCTTTATAACTCCTTCAGCAAAGAATGTCTGCAGGAGGACCCATTCGTTACAGGCTTGTCGATAGCTAAAATATCATTTATTTTGTCTGAGCAGGCTTAAAGCTGCAGTCTGTAAGTTTTGCTTCTTGGTCACCATAGCTGTTTCAAAGATGCGATTGCAGTTAAATGTGGAATGATCATCTTTACACGGCTTGTGGTTTGGCACGGCTCCTCAGTGTAAATAAATCTGATGCTTGGATCATTGCCCTAAATAAGAGTATTTACAAGAAAATTTTAGCTGAACAAGTAAGATGTTTGCTACGTTTGGCCAACTGAGAAAGAAGAAGTTTACAAAAAAAATACATTACTGTGGATCATGCTACCAATGATCATTAAATCTAGTGATGGCTAATATCACACACAAATTATGATTAGCGTTATACTGTAATTTCAAATTCTAATGTTAACAACATCACCATTGTGCCTGGTATCAACAAGTGACATAAACACAGATGAAATGTGTTCATTAGTGCCACTTGTTGATATCAGGCATCTCTAATTAACAAAACATTTAAATGCAACATTGAAATTGCATTTCAATATGACAGTCTAATAGTCTCCTAAAGTTCACCAAGCTTGAACTTTGCACCGCAGCAAACTGCAGAACTTGTCGCACGAGCTTGCTTTTCTGGTCTGACACATTCTCCTGCATATGAATGGAAGTCTATGGGGAGAAAAGTCTGGTGTGGTTGATCAGGTGTGTTTAATTAGCATTGGAACTAACCTGTGCAGAGCTGCGGCCCTCCAGGAACCTCCAGAGTTTGAAACCTGTGCTTTAATGGGATAGTTCACCACAAAAAAAAAAAATTTATATAATCATTCACATACCATTGACTTGTTCCAAACCAGTTTCATTTGTTGTTGTTGTTGTTGTTGTTGTGGTCGTTGCTGTCGTTGCTGTTGTTGTTGTTGTTGTTGTTGTTGTTGTTGTTGTTGTTGTTGTGAACACAGAAAAATATATTTTGAAGAATGTTGTAAACATGTAACCATTGATATCCATAGTCTGACAAAATTAAAAGTTAAAAACTATGGAGGTTAAGTTGTTACATACGGAAGCGTAGAGCTGCCACCCAGGTAAAAAAAAAATCTGAGCTTTATCACGTTTGTACAATATACCATCATGTCCTTACAATATAATATCACGTTTGTACAATATACTATCATGTTCTTACAATATAATATCACGTTTGTACAATATACTATCATGTTCTTACAATATAATATCACGTTTGTACAATACACTTTTCACATTTTTACAATATAATATCACGTTTGTACAATATACTATCACGTTCTTACAATATAATATCACGTGAAAAGCATATTGTACAAACGTGAAAAGTATTTTGTACAAACGTGATATTATATTGTAAAAATGTGAAAAGTATATTGTACAAACGTGATATTATATTGTAAGAACATGATAGTATATTGTAAGAACGTGAAAAGTATATTGTACAAACATGATATTATATTGTAAGAACGTGAAAAGTATATTGTACAAACGTGATATTATGTTGTAAGAACGTGAAAATTATATTGTACAAACGTGATAATGCTCAGATTTTTTTTTACCTGGGTGGCAGCTCTACGCTTTCGTAGTTACAGGTTTACAACATTCTTCGCAATATATTATTTTGTGTTCAACAGAAATAAATCAATGCATAAACAGATTTGGTAAAGGGTTAGTAAATGATGACAGATTAAAATGTTTTAGGGTGAACTATCCCTTTAGGCTTTATTTGCCGGTTCACCAACTTCCAGGCTTTGAAAATGTGAATAAATAAGTCTTTAAAATGTGTTTTTAGTGCCGTAACAAGGTTTGAGAATCTTCCCTACATCACCTTGGTGAGAAAAGTTTGTCTTGTTGCTTTCCTGCTGTTAGCTGGAAAGTTGTGTAAACCCCTTTCAAGCGCTGCAGACAGTGTTCCGGTGAAGTGCCTGGTGTGGGGCTTTTATTTACATCCCCTATAAAAGCCTGTGGCGCTCAGTGTGGAAGCTGCCGGCAGACAGAATGTGAATAACTGTCTCAGAGCGAGAGCCAGCATTCCTGGGTATTCACTTTTAATGCAGGTAACAGAGAGATACAGAGATACTGCTGCTGCTTCAGTTTGTGCTAACAAACAAGCTGAGGAAACTGGACAGATTCCATGTTTTCTCAAGTGAAAAGCGATTGTGAATTTTCAAAAATGCAATGTCAAAAACAAACTATACATAGTTCAAATTTAAAGGTTCATTGTATTCATCCGGAAAGTGTATTATCTTTATTTTCTAGAAATAATTGTTTGTGTAATCTTTTAATTTGAGTTGAGAACAATCTGAAGATTACTACTAAGATCCAAAATCATACATTTACAAACATAATATATTACATCTGCTTTTAGCAATACTTTTAATCACAAATGTCATTGAGAAATTACAGCAGCAATGTAAAAATCTATTGGATTATTATATATTCAAATATGCTATATTATAAAAACTGTTATTTTAGTTGTAATGATATTCACAGCATTTTTATCACTGTATTAATTGTCAAATAAATTATTCAGCCTTGAAGAAAATAACTTTTTACAAAAATTTTAGAACCTCGTGGAAACATGTATGTGTGGAAATAAAGCATTATATAATCTAGTTCCAAAAGAACAATAATATACACTCACCGGCCACTTTATTAGATACACCTTTCTAGTACCAGGTTGTGGACCCTCTTTTGCCTTCAGAACTGAGATGATTTGCGCTTTATTACATGGTACGTTATCGTGCTGGAAGTAACTATAAGATGAAGGGTACACGGTGGTCATAAAGTGATGGACATGGTCAGCAACAATACTCAAGTAGGCTGTGGCATTGACACAATGCTAAATTGGTACTAATGGGCCCAAAGTGTGTTAAGAAAATATCTCCCACACCATTACACCACCACCACAAGGCAGGATGGATCCATGCTTTCATGTTGTTGATGCCAAATTCTGATGCTACCATCCGAATATCACAGCAGAAATCGAGACTCATCAGACCAGGCAACATTTTTCCAGTCTTCTATTGTCCAATTTTGGTGACCCTGTTCGAATTGTAGCCTCAGTTTCCTGTTGTTCTGATGCTTGGTTGGAACTGCAGCGGTTCGTCCTGACCATGTTTACAACTGTCCTAAATGCATTGAGTTGCTGCCATGTGATTGGCTGATTAGAAATTTGCGTTTACGACCAGTTGGACAGCTGTATCTAATAAAGTGGGTAAGTGTATATAACTGAAAAGATTGGTTGTTATTATATTCAAAACTCTAGCAGCCCAGGCATGAGAGACAGTAAACATTTTGCTTTCCTGCGCATTGGCAGGTCCCAAAGTGATGCATATGCTACGGGCAACTGTGCCTTTGTCTTTGCTGATCCATACAAGCTGAAGAAACTCTTGTTGATAAACCTGTATGGTCAGTGGTTGGTCAAGTTTTTTTTTTCACCTACTGTATCTACCTACTTCATTTGCTTGCTTTGTTTAGCCACCTCCACCTACTGTACAAACTCAGCCCCCTCCAAAAAACATAGTACTATATACAGGACGACTCTGACTCAAATCAGGCTCATTTTAGACTCGTTTTAGACTCATCATAGACTTGTTTCAGACTTGTGTTAGATTTGCAGACACATTCACTTCTTGATAGACACTGTTTGACTGCAGAACAACCAACACACCTCAATAAAGATTTCTACTTGTCGAGTCTCCTGCACAGGGTTCTCATTTTTCCAACATATGTTTGTGAAAGGTCTCTCCTCCTCACCAAGATTAGATTTATTTGATCAAAAACAGACATATTGCAAAATTTTATTTGAATTATGTAATTTTAATTCATTTCAAGAGTTCACACTTAGCTGATGATTGATTATAAAGCGTATTTGGCATGCTGTCCCGGGAGAGACCTGAGCTCAGAATATCCTTGAGCCCGGGGCTCCCTCCCGTTTAAAGGGTGAGAGGAGAGTTTGAGCACAGGTAAGCCTCGAGAACTCCCCCCGCTTGTGAACGTGCTGACATATATCTGACTAGAGTTGCCTTAAGATGCTATTTAAAAAGTAGTCAATTTACTTATGTTGAATACTTTTTTGGACGGTGGGAGAAAACCGGAGAACCTACGGAAAACCCACGCTAACACTGGGAGAACATGTAAACTCCACACAGAAACGTCGACTGGCTCGGGGAGAGGCAGAACCAGCGGCGTTCTTGCTGTGAGGCAACAGTGCTAACCACTGGGCCACCATGCTGTCCTATCAGAGAAGAAGAGGAGTTGGGGTGGAAGGAGGGATTCTTCAAAACGAAGATGACCGGAGTAGAAAGCTCTGGTAATTTATAGTGTGTATGCGGAGCTTATGTGGTACCAATATGCGGAGCTTATGTGGTACCAGCTGTGTTCAGTCATAAGCTTGTGATCCTCTCAAAGTTAGTTTATAAATAAACCCCACTTATCAGAATCAGAATCAGAAATAGTTTTATTGCCAGGTATGTTCACACATACGAGGAATTTGTTTTCGTGACAGAGCTTCTACAGTGCAACAGAATTACAGTGACAGGACAAAAAAACGATAATAAATATATTTTAAAAATAGAAGTAAGTAGTGACAGCAAATATACAAATTGACAAGTGTATGTACAGGTATATTACTATATATAACGTTATATGTGCAGCTGTAATGTGCAAATTTGCATGTAAAGTTTGTTGTTAAATAAGTGTATATGCGTATAAAAAGTGTATTGCAAGTAGTTATGTTTGTTTCACGATTACTGTCATCAAGTGTTCATGAGATGTATTGCCTGAGAGAAGAAACTGTTTCTGTGTCGGGTTGTTCTGGTGCACAGTACTCCATAGCGTTGACCAGAAGGTAAAAGTTCAAAGAGGCAGTGTGCTGGGTGTGAGGGGTCCAGAGTGCTTTTGGCAGCCCTTCTGCTTGCTCTGGGTAAGTACAGTTCTCAAAGAGTAGGGAGAGTTGTAGCAGTGATTCGCTCAGCAGTCCGAACTATTCAACATAGTATCCGGAGGTTGGATTTTGTAGCTGAGCTTAACCAGACAGTTATCGAAGTGCAGAGGACTGATTCAATGATGGAAGTGTAAACTGTTTCAGCAATCGTGTTTAGAATGATTTTTATTTATTTGCTTTAGTGCTGAATTTTTAACCATAATTACTCACATCATTTTATTTTCAGTGCTGAAAAAACAAACAAACCTCTATTTAAGGCTTCAAGGACAGGAATTGAAAAGCACGAACTAATAGTGAGTCATGCAGCACTGGAAATATTAGTATTTTTTTGTATTGAAATTTTAGACAACAGCACTCTTCTCTGAATCGTTATTAAAGAAAATGCATTTGGATGAACTCACTACACCATAGTATGTATGATTCAGAGAATTATGACAGTTGAATGTTCCAGTAATGTACATGACACTGCCTGACTATTACTATGCAAATCAGATGCCTTTTTCTCTCCCCCTGAACTGTATTTCATTAGTCGACTGATCTGACATGTCGGACAGGGCTGTTTTAGATGCTGGCTATTTTCCAGACCACATTCCGTCAGCATGCTTGTTTCTTCCAGTACTGTATT
Source organism: Danio albolineatus (assembly GCA_903798035.1). NCBI lineage: Eukaryota > Metazoa > Chordata > Actinopteri > Cypriniformes > Danionidae > Danio > Danio albolineatus. Next base: position 1,835,611 of record CAIGQQ010037945.1, on the reverse strand, counting down.
TCCATTTTGTGTCGTCTTTTCTATCGTCATGGAAGTGAAATGTTAATAAACCATGCAGCGGCCTGAGAATGATTATTATATGGAGGTGTATGAATTAAGGCCGGCTTGTCAAGTTTGTCAGGGCGCTGAATTAGAGAGACCGGTGTGAGCCATAAAGTGCCACTTCATCTGTCAGTGCCGGCTTTGTTGGAGCTCAATTAGCATGCAGATTTCGGAATGCTTTATGAGAGCGCTGGCACTGAAGGACCTCTCAAAACATTGATTTATGATCTGAGCTCTGTCGCCATTGCCCGTGGTGTTGGGGTGGCCCGCATCGGGCCTTTTGTTTTCACATAATGTTTTTACAGTTTGGCAAGATCTAGTGCAATAAGCGATTAGATTTATATTTTCACACATTATTGTTCTGAAGAGACTTATGTGAGTGTTTGTTAAGCGTCTTACAATATGTAGGTTATACAGTGCTAATATCAGTATCTTTGGTAAATATGAGCAAAGAAGTTGGCAAAAAATGTCTTTCTTGAATTGCCTGTTATTGTTTTGCCCAAATTAAAAATAAAACAAACAACAACAACAAAAATCTCATACTATATAACCACTTTTAAACTGTGCAGTATGCAATATTTTGCTTAGGTCTACAAACTCAAATAAGAAAAGTTGGGACAGTATGGAAAACCCAAATAAAAAATAAAGAAGTCGTTTTTGTGTTTGTTTTTGTTTTTGTTTTTTGTTTGTTTATTGTTTTTTTTTTTTTTTTTTGTTTTTCATTCTGTCCCAACTTTTTCTGATTTGGGGTTGTAGCTTGGTTTGCATTTCTATGTTTTCTCACTACATTTTTGTTTCGTTTAAAGTTGGTTGGATTATTACCAGTGTTGGGCAAGCTCCTTGAAAATTGTAGTGAGCTAAGCTATTAGCTACTCTACTTAAAATGTAGCTTAACTACACTAAAAGCTACCCTCTGGGAAATGTAGCAAGCTAAGCTAAAACCTACTTGGCAAAAGTAGCTTAGCTACATATAAGCTATTTTTCCAATTATCATATTTAAATCAAAGCAACTTAAATCCAAGTCAGTCATACCTTAGTGATCAATAAAACTGTCAATGAAGCATTTGAGGCATAATTATTCAGTTCAGTTACTTACTGTAAATAATATGCAGTACCAAACTGAAACAAATTATAGTATATAACAACAAAAACTAAAAATTCAATAAAACCATGTACTTCACTACTGTGTAGTTCAAAAACATCATAGCACTTACTAAAAATTACTAAAGTATTTTTTGTTTTTGTTATTTGCGTGATAGATGTTTTCACACTGCATGACTATCTGGGGTAGCACTCCATCGCTGCTGTGTTTACAATGCAAGATGGATTGGCAACAGGGGGTTTTTGACACTGCATGACTTTGCAATAGGAAAAAATTGCCGGAAACATTGTCTCTGTCCTCAAACAACATCTCACAACCAAACAAACCGAAGAAGTGACATGAGTGGTCTTTTGTTATTGACTACATAATAAGAAAAAAGCCTTTGAAAATGTACTTATTTTGCTCACCTGGGCTTTTGAAGGGCATTAACAATATCTCCTCAACTTCTTTTCTTTTTCGACCCAGTTGTAGTATTGCTCAGATGATTGCTGCCAAATTTAAACTAGTTTTCCCTTCATTTCTTGGTCCAACTAGACCGAAAAGAAGCACTTTTAACTTCTTCCCAACCTCCCGCTGGCCTGCAGATACGCATACTAGTGGATGTTGCTCTCTCATTGGCTGTATTTTCACATTTTGCACATTTCACATGGCATGATTTTAATCGCTGACAGGTATAGATATTTATCATATCAAACATCTCACAGGTGTCTGTGCCTCATCTGTGATTCTCTCAGATAGCGTCTTTGATAGTTCACACTGTGTGATTGTTACTCACGTGAACGAGCACTGATATGCCTGTGATTTTAGGCATTTCTCTGTGATTTCACAACACTTGTTGGCAAGTCAAAATCGGGGCTAAAATCACGCAGTCTGATCAAGCATTAGGGACAGGTTTGGTGGCATAGGTAAGTTTAAGGGTGGGTTAATGTGTTAGAGATGGTCAACATTGTACGTTACAACGATAATTACAGAAATAAACTACAGATGCAAATACATGCAGGTATTTAATCAATCATAAGTACAATGTTAAAACATATTTACACAATTAGTACATTGGTACAAATAAATAATTTCAGTGTAAGTACGTATTAGTTAAGGCCACTTAATATGAAGTGGGACCAGAAAAAAAACTCTTCGGCTATTAATGGAGGAACACTGGACCTCTTCTACTGACCAAAATAATGAAATTTATAGTGTCTTTTTATGGGGTGATATAAATATGATTCAGTCATTTGTAACAACAATAAAACGGTTGCTTCTGATGATTATTTAAATACAGCAGGTTTGGTGTTTCCAGTGACATTGGTAGTGAGGATTATCTCTAAGCAATCTGTGATGGAATCATGGAACCTTAGCCATGGTGGTAAAAGCCCCTAAAAGTGCGCCATAATTAACCGAACCAAGCTATGCCATACAATGCAGTGGAAAAGTGCCTATGTAAAACAAACTAAATTAAATTAAAAAAATCTCATATATGTGTACCAGACATACAGTATACGTTCTCCTGTAAATTCCCATGAGCAAAATAGTTTAGAATTGCCGATTTAGAGAGTCTTCACAATGGAGACCAAAGAACATAGTGTTCAGCATCACAACAACAGGAAGCAATTATAAGAAAGTAGCTAAGAGTACACTAATCCAGATCAATTTAAAAAACAGAATTTTCAGCTAAAAACATTCTGCATTTTCGAAAAGGTTGGTTATCCAGACTGAAAACAAAACACTTTAATCTTTATTCTGCCATGAGTTAAAAATGTGTTAAAACAAAAGATGGTTTGACTTGCATAATTTCTGCCTGATATTTGTTTCCTTTTCTGCACTTTGAAACACCATGGCAATATGTTGAGGAAATGCAGGTTTTTAAATGGACTGACAATGAGGTGGAGTCGTTGCTGGGAGTAACAGAGGAATGTAAAGCTACAAATGCAAAAGACAATATAGACTAGCAAATCTGAGTAATATGACGTGCTTTGAAGAAAAGTAATCTGGAGCATGTACAAAATTATATTAATCTTTAACAATGCTGTCAAAATGGAGAACAGTCAACAACTGCTCTACTACCAATTTAGCTGGATTGATCACATGACTAAAAATGCATCGTTGCTTTGGAAATCTTTTTTCACAGTCAACAATGCGAGAAACGTGAAAACAGCATTTTCAGATTTATCCACTTTGGAGAGCATTTTCTAAAAGAAACGTTTTCATTGCCTAAAAATGCAGTCTCGTCGATGGATGGCCAAAACAGAGAGAGAAAAATCTCTCAGTGTGTTTTTATCATTGTTGACATAACCAAAAACACTGAATTTGCATAGTTCTACCTTCAGGGTCACCACCTGAGCAATTCCGGTAAACTGGTAGTGTCAAGAATCATCCTTAATGAGGATGTGAGGCTCTTGTCCAAATGTGCTGTAAGGATGATAGTTCAAGAAGCCAAAATCTTCAAGAATCATAGCTGGAGAATTGTAGAAGTTACAGGTAGTTGGGTCTTGGGGTCAGAAAGTCTCTTAAACTCTCTGACATTGGCAAAAAATAGTTTGGGAAGTTTTTAAAAAGCCTCTATTCTCATCTAAAAACAAACTTGTGCATCTTCCGTACATTTTTCACAAGTATTTTGAACAAAAGTTCAGATTTACTAGTGTTAATAGAAGGCACTGTTCCTTGTTTCTTTGATTGAGAATGGCATATACTGTACTTTACTGTACATAAAACACAAGTAAGTAGTATTTCCATGGCTTTCTCTCACTCATTCTTTCTTTTTTTATAGCTGTAAGCAGAAGCTGTATCTTGAAAACCTCCCAAACACAAGTATCATCATCCCGTTCCACAATGAAGGCTGGTCCTCTCTGCTCAGAACCCTCCACAGCATCAGCAACCGTACACCGGATCACCTGATCGCAGAGATCATACTGGTGGACGACTACAGCGACAGAGGTAAGCGCCCAATCTGTCGATCTTTCTCACAGCATCTGCGGGGCCTCAGGGTCATTGCTGGAGTCTTTGAGCATTAGCTGCTCAAAATGAGGTTTGAATGGGGCTTTGACAGCGTTGGGTCCTCAAGAACAACAGAAGGGTTTTGTTGTTGTTGGTCTTTTAGAAATGTGGAGTGGATTTTGTCATTTATTTGGAAAAAGATTGATCCAGAACTGGTGGGGACATTTTTATTTATTTATTTATTTTTACTTCTGTTGGCTTCCTGATAATACTTTTGCAAACCTGTTATTGGTTTTGTCTGGCAATAGTGTGCAGCAGTGCTTACACTTTATCACAGTAAGAGATCATATTCATGGTGTTTTTGTTTCTTCCTTTTTTGTTACTTTTGTTAAGTTGATGGTTACATGAAAGTTTTATTACATCATGAGATATTTTCTTCGCTTGTAAAATGTATAATTTTTTGATAATTGTGTGCTAAACTGTGTAAATGTATGTGTGGATATATGTATGCATGTATGTATGTATGTATGTATGTATGTATGTATGTATGTATGAAAAATTGAAGGTAAAATGAAGGACTTTTTGACAATCAAACATAATATTTAATTCATAATTTATCATATAATATATTTATTGTATTATATTAATATAATATATATATATTTTAATCATTTTTTTTTCTGTTAAGATGACAGTACATAATATTCTTCATAAGACAAAATATAATAGGAAATAATAATGACCTTGGTCTCTTAAACATCACTTAAGAAACTTATTTGTCACATTAAAACGGTTTCTTAAATTTTTAGCAACAGCAACATATTCTGTGTTCAATAAAATAATACTGTTGTTGGTGCATTAGGATCAGAATTGGTTGTTTTAAAGGTCCAGTGAAGTCCTGAAATGTGCATTTTTTTATTTGAAGAACTCTTTGTAATCTCAACAGAAACATGACAGGTGGGACATACTGTATAGTGTCTCCTCCCCTAAAAAATTATGTCAATTGTGTTTTGTTTTTATAGCAGTTTTTCCAGTGAGAGTGCTTGACATCAAGTGCATCAGATGAAAAGCAAATGAGAAGTGTCTTGAATGTTCCACATGTCAGATACTATAAAGCATTTGATCGATCATAAGATTTGATGAGAAACTGAAGTATGAGTTGATATAAAATGTGATGTTTATATGTTTGAATGTTCAGATTTACATCTTCTAAATGTGAATTGCGTCACTGTTTTGAGCAAACTAGCTTATAGATGTAACTGATACTAACATCTAAACTTTCCAATATTTTAAAACATACTAAAATTTCAGGGGATCTTTAAGCAGCAGAGTTTGGGTTGTGACCGGGGTAAGGGTTATAACCTTAAAAAAAGTCTTGGTGTAGCAATCAAAATTTCCTATTTTATTTTGGTAATATTTCATGCTATACTACACCACTTTGTGCCACCTAGCTTAAACATGTTACGACTGTATGTCCAAACAAAGTTTTACCAAAAGCTCCTGTTTACAAATACTAACTTGTTTACATTTATGGCTTTATATAAGAGTCAGTGCTTTGAACATAAATTAAACATGTTATGGAAAATACGTACATGTATATGTATTTCACATCCAATATAGTGTAAGCTTTTTGAAGACTTGCAAATAGAAAGATATGATTAAAGTAACATTTCCATTTCAGTATTACACACTCCCCTCACTGTAAGGCTTTTTGTCAGTGGAATTCAGTAAGGAAGCCATCAGGTTCAGGTCTTAGCTCAGATATACACCGATAGCACACTGCCTTTTGAACCAGCATCCCAACCTCCCGCAATAAATCAAAGAGAGCGTCCCACCGCACAATACCCCTCTGTACTACAAGACATCTCAGCCAATAGCATTCCATCTCACAGCCGGTCACACATCACTCCCGTAGAGGAATAACAGGAGAACACAATAGTGAGCGTGTACTGTGCTCTGGCCTTCTCTGTTCCCATTACAATACCCATATCCAGCTGAAATGAGCTGCCATTAGATGGACAGGCATCTTACATGGCTTTGGCTTATGATGGTAAATAAGGGCTTTTTTGAATTACACAGATGATGTCTGTGTCGACATGTCAATGTATTGTAATACAGTGTTGCTAAATCCAAGTAAGGCCAGATGGCATGTGTACTGTACATCAGAAGGCTTCGGCATTTCATGCATTTCATTGGTTAGTTTCCATTGATGATGAGCTCATGTGAGACACAGATTCTCACTCAACAGATTTTTGACCTAGAGCAAGAGTAGCAACTCTCAAAGCATTGGAAATGCCAGTCTTCTGGCAGCACTTTTGAAAGCAGATCTTTCAATGGAAAAAAAAGAACTTAATCTCCTGTGTATCCACTCAGTATTAGGATGAATATGGCAAGCTGTTTTAGCATTCAATCTGTGACGTGTGTAGAGTTTGAATCCATTTTTATGCTACTGTACTTGTACTTATTTTTTTAGATACTATTATTCATTCATTTTCTTTTCGGCTTAGTCCCTTTATTAATCTGGGGTTGCCACAGCGGAATGAACCGCCAACTTATCCAACATATGTTTTACTCAGCGGATGCCCTTCCGGCTGCATTCTATAACTGGGAAACATCCATACACACTCATTCACACACACACACACACACACTACGGAAAAATTAGCTTACCCAATTCACCTAAACCATGTCTTTGGAGTTGTAGGGGAAACCAGAGCACCCGGAGGAAACCCATATGATACAAAATTCTGAGTATCGACCGATACAGATCCGATCCCAATACTGTGCCGTTTGTTAGTTTTTTTAAGCGTTATACAGTTTCTAAAGTTCTTGCAATAAACTCAAATTAT
>CAIGQQ010037945.1:1774254-1824962 GCA_903798035.1 Danio albolineatus | reverse complement strand
TATATATATATCATTCATTCATTTTCTTGTCGGCTTAGTCCCTTTATTAATCCGGGGTCGCCACAGCGGAATGATCCACCGACTTATCCATCAATTGTTTTGCACAGCGGATGCCCTTCCAGCCGCAACCCATCTCTGGGAAACATCCACACATTCTCATTCACACACATACACTACGGACAATTTAGCTTACCCAATTCCCCTGTACAGCATATCTTTGGACTTGTTATATATATATACTTGTTATATATATATATACTTACACGTGAATGGCCCTATAAAGTGTGTTAAATTTTCTCAGAAAAAGATAAACTATACTGCAGTAAAACTTCATGTTGATTCAGACATATATTGCAACATTTTATAAGATCTAAATAAATACAATTGAATGAATTAAAATTAAATAAATTACAGTTGTTGTTTATCAGGTATGCTTTTAGAACTTGGAAGCCATGTGAGCCTCGACTGCTAATTATAAAGTTCATTTTAAAACCTTTAAGCAAAGACGCTCAAGAAAACACCTCAGTGGCTCTGTACTGTGTGATTTATTTTCCTGAATATGTAGACGTCTGTGTTTCTTCAAAGTATTTTTAGAGCACTGCTAAAGTGGAAGCTCTATTGGTGTCTCTCTCACCACCAGTCTAGCTTTTATTAAAGATAAGCATTTCCACCACGTCTCACTCTGAGAAAAAAAAAAAAAAGACGCATTAGTGGGCTCTCATTAATTGCGGATACAAATTAAATTCACGGCATGCATTGAATTAATTGAGAGACGTCCTCGTCATGGAAGCTCAGTGGCATTCAGTAGCGTGAAGGTGCTTCATCACCGAACACTTTTGTTGTTCTTTCCTTGGCCAGGACGACTTATTAAGCCTTCCAGAATGTTCCTTTTTTGCTTGTGTGTTTAGCTAAGCTATAAAGTCAACTGCTTGCTGATTAAACTCAGATTCTCTTTAATAGATAGCATTCAATTAGAACATGTAATTAGAGCTCTCTTCTAATGAACCGATATTAAATGACTTGCATGAATGATGACATTTGTGTAAAGGCAGATACAGCACATGCAAGAGAGCATTCATTTTCTATTAAGGCTAATTAAACCGCAGCTATCATTGCACTGGCATGTGAGTTCATCCGGTAAATCAGTAGCTGCATTTACATGGACACTTTTTGTTTCGGTCAGATTGAAATCGCTACAGATTGTTCAGTCTGACCATAGGGGTTACATGCACGCTATGTCACACTTTAAATCAGATTTCATTCTCTTTCATGTGCACATTGCATAAAAATACACTATTAAATGTCTGTATTTATTGTGATTCCTTTATTAATGTTTGTTTATGCTTTTGAATTGTGATACTTTGATCTTTCCTTGTGACCCCTTGTGAAAAAGGTGACCTTTTTTTGACATTTTTGATAGTTTGAAGTCTGGCGGTGCTGTAAATTATGTTACAACAACCTAGTAATAACCTGCAAGTACTCTGGTATTTCATGAACTTAGTTTATATATAATATTTATTATATGTTTCAAACTACAAAAATGCCAATAAAACTGCATAATAAACTGCAGTGTTGAATTTTCAACATCAAAAGTCGACAGAGCAGAGATCAGCTGTCACGATCACATGCATTATCACCCAGACTACAATTCTGCAACTATGTGGACTACAAATCTCAGAAGTCATTGCTCCAGTCACTTCTTCTGCAGCTGACAGTCATCTGGACACACACACACACACACACACACACACATGCACAGCTGGTAACTCATCATTGATGGATTATCTGGACTATATATTCACCTCTTAAACACAGGCACACACACATGTTGCTGAGTTGTGGTTTTCCTTGTGAAACATTACGAAGCATTTTTCCTGTTTATCCTGCTGGGGTTTTGATCTTTGCATTGTTTATTGTTCCTGTTGATTCCTTTCCGCCTGTCCTGAACTTTTGCCTTTTTTATGACCTCGCTCTTTGGATTATGTGTATGCACCTGTTTGCTTCTGTTATTGACGATTGCTTGCTTGACTATTCTTGTCAATAAACACACTGCATTTGGATCCTCAAACCATTACAAGTTTTATACGTTACATCAAGATCATGTAATGCAATTCACAGGTGAATCACAAAATATGGAAAATGTGTATTACTGAATGTTTTTTAAAGTGTAAAGTATTTTACATACATTGAAATACATACATTGGCTAATACTTCTGTTGCTTTTTTTTTTTTTTTTTAAAGAATAAAAGTATGTATTTCTGCAGTATTTCTCTGACTGTGGAAGTTACATTTTGAAAGGCCACATGTCCACCGAAGCATTTTTAAGCAGCTGAAAATATCAGCACATCTCTGAAAACACTGTCCTGTGCCGCACCGTGTTATAAGATGGTCTGGTTGAGACAAAATATTTACAGGACTGAATATTGATTGTCTTCGTCTGAAGATATGCTTGAGGTAGTGACATGCCTCATATTATATCCTAGTATTGGTTCCACCTTTCCTTTACTGGGATTGGACGGCACACGTAGACACAAACCAGACACGTTTACATGTTCTCTTTGTTGGAGTTTGAATAGATTTAAACCATCCCTTGCCATTTAAATACAATTTTACGCAGATTTTGTCGTTTTATTACAACTGGCGTGGTTAACTTTCACTTTCTTTCTTTTTTTTTCGAATATAGTTATGTCTAATACCAAGTGAATTTCTCAGCTCCATACTTCTGTTAGTGACTATTATTCCTCATTCACACTACTTCTACTTTGGCCTGGCACACTACAGCTTTGTAGTTGTTGTCACTCTGGGTGGCGACCTGCTGCAAAGGCATTTATGTGTATGTCAACAGCACAGAGAATACAACTGGCCTCTGAGCGAGCTGAGATAGGCTTTCCTGAGTTCTATTGATGATCCTATTGGCTGTCGCTCAAGAAATTCTCTCTTCATTTGCATAAAGTTGAAGGATTTTCAACTTTGTCGTGTCATTCGACAAACCCACCTGGTCGCCAGTCGTTGACAGAGGTCACCACAAGTTGCTTACTCTCCCTTGAAATGAATAATCACTTGTCACTTTGCTGCTGCGAGTCACTTGTGGGGTAAACAAGAATTTATGTTGATAATTCAATTATAATAATAATAATATGTGAATCTTTTTTTTTTTTGTTTAAGTAGGAGTTTTCTTTTTAAAGGTAAATACTGTTTTAGAACTTCATGCTAATGTCATAAACCCTGAAAAATGAACAAAAATAGTACACACATTTTTGAAAATGGCAGGCTTTATATATTCAGAAGGTTTGAACAGTTTACATTTCTTTCATCTTTGCTGTAACTTTAGATTACTTCAACAAAATAAAAATAAAATACTAATTTAAAAAAACATTGATTAAAAATGATGCATTTCTGCTTTTAAATCCTCTGTTTTATCAGATAAAAAACCCCTTTAAACTTGAATTCAGCCCAGAATACACAGTGTCAAAGTGACACAGAAACACATTTATGTTCCTTTTGTAAACACAGTGTTGGAAGTGTGAAAAATCACATGCTACTAAAAAATAAATGATGATGTGTTTCTGCTTTGAAACCCTCTGAAACTATCCCATTATTTCCATTTTTTACTGCCTCAACATTTAACCGCATGAACTATCCCTTTTAACTTGTACTGAACCCAGAATAAACAGCGTCACAAAGACACATTTATGTTCCACCTTCTGTGAACACAGTGTTGGAAGTGTGAAAAATCACATGCGACTAATAGAACTTCAATAGCCTCTAATTTGTGTTTTTACCTGCTGGAAGCTGAATTTGTGGGTAATTACTGACTAGCCTCCACATGCCCTTTGAAAAGCTACAGCTGACACAATTAGTATGGCCTGAAGACTGTCTGGCTTTTCCTGGACACATATACATACACTCACACACAAACACGTACAGACTCCGAGACAAACACAGAGTCGCAGTTTTGCTGGCACACCTTGACAGTGAATGATTACTATGCTCTGTGTTTTGCGAATGACGAGGAACAACTCCTGCAAGCCAAATGCGTTCCCCTCCAGGAGAACGTCCTTGAGCATCCTCCACAAAGTGATGTAAAGAACCGAATGATAAAATCTTTTGAGGGTTGCTAACTGTTCATGCAGCACCCCTTTTTTTCTGACACGCGATTTGAGCAGACAGTGGGATACTGGGCACTTTGCTAGCTGAGAGTCTTCTGCTTAGACAGCGTAATTATTACAATCACCTCACCTCTTTTTGAGAGCAGACACCTGCATGCCGTGAACCACTTCCCGGAGCAACTTGGGATGTTACTTAAAGAGAGAGAGAGCGAGCTCTTATTTCTGATCTGTCAATGCTTTAGCGAGAACACCCAGCATGCTTTTCTCCCAAAACAGCACAAGGTGATTTTAAAATATGCAGGTAATTTAGGTGTGCATTCAACCGTCGGATTATTTGCGTTGAGAAACTATAATGGAGGAAAATGTCAAGTTCTGTGTCATTTTGAATACTTCTGTAGTATTTTCTGACTTTTTGTACTACAAGAAGTGTGTTTTAACTGAACAATGCTGTTCATATGTGATACTTCAGAGTGGTCACTTTATACAGTACATTCATGCACCTTCTGTGCAGTGGTGGATGAAGCACACGTCACACACTTGAGTAAAAGTACAGTTAGCCTAGTATAACATTACATTAAAAGTCCTTCTTGCATTAAGTAATGTGAATCAGTAATCAGTGAATCGTTTACTGGAGATTCAATTTGGCTTGGGGATTTCAGTCAGTGAGTTGTTAGATTTAACTATTTGTATCAGTGCTCTGTTTACAGTTGATTCACTCTTACTGGATAATTTGAATCAGTGAATTCACGACTCCCTCTGACTCATTTCATTCAGTGAGTTGTTAAATCTGCTTTAGATGGACTATTTGAATCTGTGAAGAATTACTGGAGATCTGCTCTGAATGAATAATTTGAATTAGAGAATTGTTTACTTTTTCAGACTGAATCAGTTAACCATTAATTGTTTACTCGAGTGAAAGTACATATACTGTAAAAAAGGGCTTATAATCGAGAAATGTTTTCAGTTTTCCTGTCAAAATACAGCAGTTAAATAAGGTAATGACACTAGTTCTGACTGGATCCTTTTAATCAGTGAATTGTTTACGGTAGACTCCCTCTGGTTTGGTGATTTCTGTCAGTGAGTTGTTAGATTCAACTATTTGAATCAGTGCACTGTTTACAGTAGATTCACACTGACAGGATAATTTGAAGCAGTGAATTCAAGACTCCCTCTAGCTTGGTGATTTCAGTCAGTGAGTTGTAAATTCACTTTGAATGGACTGTTTGAATCAGTGAAATGTTTACTGGAGATCCGCTCTGACTGAATAATTTGAATTAGAGAATTATTTACTTGTTCAGACTGAATCATTTGAATCAGTTAACCATTTATTGTTTACTCGAGTGAAAGTACATATACTGTAATAAAAGAAGGGCTCATAATCGAGAAATGGTTTCAGTTTTCCTGTCAAAATACAGCAGTTAGCTAAGGTAATGACACTCGTTCTGACTGGATCATTTTAATCAGTGAATTGTTTACCGTAGACTCCCTCTGGTTTGGTGATTTCAGTTAGTGAGTCGTTAGATTAACTATTTGAATCAGTGCACTGTTTACAGTAGATTCACTCTTACTGGATAATTTGAATCAGTGAATTCAAGACTCCCTCTAGCTTGGTGATTTCAGTCAGTGAGTTGTAAATTCACTTTGAATGGACTGTTTGGATCAGTGAAATGTTTACTGGAGATCCGCTCTGACTGAATAATTTGAATTAGACAATTATTTACTTGTTCAGACCGAATCATTTGAATCAGTTAACCATTAATTGTTTACTCAAGTGAAAGTACATATACTGTAATAAAAGAAGTGCTTATAATCAAGAAATGTTTTAAGTTTTCCTGTCAAAATACATCAGTTAATTAAGGTAATGACACTCGTTCTGACTGGATCATTTAAATCAGTGAATTGTTTACCATAGACTCCCTCTGGTTTGGTGATTTCAGTCAGTGAGTTGTTAGATTTGCTTTTAATGGACTCTTTAATTCATTAAACTGTTTACTGAAGATTCACTCTTACTGGATATTTTGAATTAGTAAATTGTTCACTGGAGATTCGCTCTGAGTAATTTGAATTAGAGAATTGTTTACTTGTTCAGAGAGAATCATTTGAATTAGCAAATCATTAATTGTTTATTTGAATAAAAGTACAGATTATCATAACTGTAAAAGTACAGTTAATTGTTTACTTGAGTGAAAGTACAGATAGCGTAATAAACATTACTCCATTAAAAGTCCTTGCATTGAGTAATATTGAATCAGTGTATCGTTTACTGGAGATTCAATTTGGCTTGGGGATTTCAGTCGGTGAGTTGTTAGATCAAGTATTTGAATCAGTGCACTGTTTACAATAGATTCACTCTTACTGGATAATTTGAATCAATGAATTCAACTCAAATGAACTGAAGACTCCCTCTGGCTTGGTGATTTCAATCAGTGAGTTGTTAAATTCGCTTTGAATGGACTCTTTGGATCAGTGAAATGTTTACTGGAGGTCCATGCTGACTGAATAATTTGAATTAGAGAATTGTTTACTTGTTAACTTGTTCAGACTGATTCATTTGAATCAGTTAACCATTAATTGTTTACTTGAGTGAAAGTACAGATACTGTGATAAAACATTTTTTGATTAAAAGTCCTTCTTTTCAGAGTTCCTGTCAAAGTAAAACAGTTAAATAAGGAAATGACAATCATTCTGACTGGATCACTTTGAATCAGTAAATTGTTTATTGGAGATTCGCTCTGAGTAATTTGAATAAGATAATTGTTTACTTGTTCGGACAGAATAATTTGAATTAGTAAATCATTAATTGTTTATCTGAATAAAAGTACAGATTAAAAAGTACAGTTAATTGTTTACTTGAGTAAAAGTACAGATTTTGTATTAAAACATTACTCCGTCAAAAGTTTACCAGTCAAATTGCTGGGGAAACTGAAGAAATGAGTCTCACTCTGACTGGAACATTTGACTCAGTGAATTGTTTACTGATAACTTGCTCTGTCTAGATGATTTGTGTCTGTGAGTTGTTAGAGTAGCTTTGAATGGGTTATTTGAGTCAGTGAATTGTTTACAGAAGATAATTTGAATAAGAGAATTGTTTATCAGAAACTTGTTCAGACCGAATCAGTTAATCATTGATTTTTTATATAAATAAAAGTACAGATTATCATTATTGTAAAAGTACAGTTAATCCAAAACTTGAGTAACATATCCACTTGAGTAAAACTCAATTAAATGTCCTTCTTTTCAGATTTATCTGTCAAAGTACAACTGCTAACTGGGGAAATTAGACTCGCCCTAACTGGATCATTTGAATCAGTGAATCCTTTACTTGCTCTGGCTGGATGTTTTCAGTTTGTGAGTTGTTAGATTAGGTTTGAATCAGTGAATCGCTCACAGAAGATTTGCTCTTACTTCATCATTTGAATCAGTGAATTTTTTACTAAAGACTCCCTCTGACTGAATCGTGTGAATCAGAGAATTGTTTACTTGAAGCTTGTTCTTTCCAGATCAGTTGGATCAGTAAATCATTTAGCCTACTGTAAACTCTTTCTAGCTGGCTCATTTGAATCAATGAGTTGTTGGAATTGTCAAATTGATAAAATAATCGTTCAATGCCATTTGTGAACCAATGGTTAATGGTTAAGAACATCCTGTCTATAAATGAATAACAGTTCAACATAACCTTTTACTCCACCTAAATATATATTTTTTTTCATTCACATTTTTAAATTACTCCAATAAAGCACATATACTTAAACAGTTACTTAATGTACAGGAGTAAAGAAAAACTACTCTGTTATTGTCAACCGCTGCATGTGTAATAAAACTAGAAGTAGTTACCTGGCTGTGATGGTGGCTTGATAAAAAAAAGGGCCCAAATGGCAGATGTAGTGACTGCTGAAACTTCTCAGTGGGTGATAAGGCTGCTCCACTGAGTGTTGGTGGTCTGCTGATTAATGTGAAGACAGGTCAGATGACTATGAGAGGGAGAGTGAGATAAGACCAGTCCAAATGCCCTGCCTTGGCAAGCTTTCTGTGGAGGGCGAAATGGCAGAATCTCTCCGGAGCTGCTGTAGATGTGACTGATTGGAACGGGCAAAAAAGACAGTGATGTACTCTTTTGTCACTGCCAGTCTGCCTCAACATGAACGTTTAGAGCAAGAATCAATCCTTTCTTTGGCTGTCTCATGGTGACTGTCGATAGTCACCTATATAGTCGGCAGACAGCAATAGTGACTGACAGAAAATTGTTCAAATGGTGAGCAACTGCTGTGAACTGAACAAATGTCTGTAGAGAAGTCCGCTGAAATGGTCTTTTATATACAGTTCACATTATGCAAATTTGGAAAAAAAATAAGGTAAGAGCATTATACTTGTATTTGTACGCTATCTGAACAAACAAACTGATGTTAGCCAGAAAAGTGTGAAAATGTGAATGTCTATCTGAGAAAATAGTGTAGTGAGGGGTTTTACAGCCTTAAAACATCTATAATAACTGTTTTCAAGATACTTTAATGAATATAAAGTTCAAAGGAGGAGCTTTTATTTGACATCAGATTTTTTTGTATTGTATTAAATGTCCTTGTTGACACGTTTGATCAAATGAATGTATCCATTCTTAATTTAAGTGTTAATTTCATTCAGCATTTGAAAGCGTATTGTAATTAACTGAAATGCAGTAATTGCTTCTGTGTAGTAAAAAACGGCATCAGTGTTCCCTTTGAGATGTTGTCACCCTTCAACAATCCATATGCTAGAGAGTTGTGTAGTTTAGTGCTCAGTGTATTGTACATAATTTGAGGCACTACTTAGGTGATTTGTTTCTCCAGTAGGGACCACTTAAGACACTATTTAATTGCATGTGTTCGCTATTAGCTAAAAGCCATTACAACTAGCAAGTGGTGGGGTAAATCACCCCCAAAATACAGGGATTATCTAAGCAATAAATGAATCAAGGTGAAGAGAAAATCCATTGTCTAATAGCTTTTGCTGCACAGGAGGCAACTAATGTACCCTAAGCTGGTCGGGCTCAAGATCAGCCTCAGGGATCAATGTTCTTAAGCCCAATCAAAGCAATTCCATCGCATTATTTGGCTAGACTAATTGCTTGGACTAAAAAAGTGCAAAGTTTACCCCTAATGAGATTGACCCGGAGAATAAATGTGTTCCCTTGCTTTAAAGATTATGCTGACTTCTCTTATCCAGGGGCGCTTGTTAAATGAACACTTCCTGTGCATTCGCTTCTAACCGCTATTGCCATAAAATCATTGCTTTTGCATATTTCACAAGAAAACCGCTGTTTCCCCAGTGTGTCTGATTTAAAGGGATGAATCTTTGGATCAGCTGCTGTGTTTTACAGAGCAATTGCAGTTTATCATATACTGTAGAGGACTTTGATAGCCGTTAGCAATAGTACAGTGATCAAGTGGCCTGGTCCTCTGGGGTTTGGTGGTCCACTGACTGAAGGACCAGATAAAACCTGTCAGATGCCCTTGGACATTTTTGCTGCCTTGGCGAGGCTTCTGGAGCTAGGGGAAATGGCAGAATCTCTCCGGAGTGGCTGTAGATGCGATTGATTGGAGCGGGCAAAAGAGACAGTGATGTACTCTTTGTCACTGCCACTCCCCCACGGCGTGAAAGTTTAGAGCAGGAATCAATCCTCTTGTTGGCCGCCTCATGGAGGTTGTCGATAGTCATAAGTGGCTGACCTTCCCATCAAAGTTTGTGCCCTCTCATCAGGCTCACGGAGCCTGGCAGATATTGCTTGGAAAGCCGCATCCATCAATCCTGTGCCAACACAGCCAGTATGGAGAGAAGAGGGGCTGTCATGGTGACGAGGTTTCGAGAGCTTTTCACAAGAGCTGAAGTGTTAATAAAGCTAATAAAATCATTGTCAGTGGCAGATGTTCAACATGAGTTAGCATTTAAATGCAAAAACATTCTTTTTTAAAGTTTCACTTATATGCACTGCAGATAAAGATGTGAAATTGCCTTTTTTTAATATTTTACAATAGCTATTTAAGAAACAAAGGACATTTTCTCAGTACTTCTTACACTACCTGACAAAAGCCTTGTCACTTATGCAAGTTTTATAAACAACAAATAGTAACCTGACTTCTAGTTGACCGTTTGGTATCATAAGTGGCTTATATAAAAGGCAAAGGCCTCTAGATTATGTTTATTTTATCAAAATAAAATATGATTATGCCTTGATTTTTAACTATTTAATTAGGACGGTAAAGTCTGACTTTGCTTAGACAAAAGCCTTCTCACTTAACAGAAATAATGCACAATATAGAATATAAAGTCATGGTGCAGTGGAAAACTAATTAATATTGCTCCCATGAGCTTACAGGACTGCGTCCATACATCTCTGCAATGACTCAACTTATTAATAAAGTCATCTGGAATGGCAAAGAAAGTGTTATTGCAGGACTTCCAGAGTTCACCAAGATACTTTGGATTCATCTTCAATACCTCCTCCTTCATCTTACCCCAGACATGCTCTATAATGTTCATGTCTGGTGACTGGGCTGGCCAATTCTGGAGCACCTTGACCTTCTTTGCTTTCAGGAATGACGACAAGACAAGAAAGCCGGTAAGATAAAAACAAAAAACAAAACAATAAAATGAACAAGTACATATCAGGGTGGTATTGTGGTAAAATCTGAATACGTGGTAAAAATCAGGCTGCTGCGAGGGCTTTTCTTTTCGAGGGCTGGAAAGGTTTTTAAAACACTGTCGGTTGGGTTTAGGGAAGTGGGTGGGTGGGTCAGTCGGTGCTTTTTAAAACACTATTGGTTGGGTTTAGGGTGGGGGATTGGTTAGTCAGTCAGTCAGTCGACAGCAGCCTCTGGTGGATTTATTTATGGATAAGAGCAGGTGTGAATAGCACCCGAGAGAGAAATTTGAGATCTCAAAAAGAGTATACTACAGCTTCTGGTGGAGTAACAAAAACAAGAAACGCTAAAACAACATAACTCTGTTATGGATGTATATGACATACGTAATCAGAATGAGCCTGGGTTATATTAAATAGCGCTTGGGAGATATTTGAAAAAGAATTAAATTTTCACAGAAGGACTAGTCATTTTGACTTCAACTGTACATGAATTGGAAGGTCACGAGCATCAACAATTCCCAGCTTGAACAATGCCGACGTTACTGTAAGCGTTGTTTGATGTCTTCCCTAACAGATATTATTCTCCTCATTTACAATGCACTGCACTTACTTGTGCAGTAATTGGTCTTGCAGTTACTTCAGAGACTTTTCTACTTAAAAGTATGATTCTCAGAACTGGTCCCTGCTGTGAAATGGTTATCTCTCGTCTCCACTTTGACACTTCAACACTAAGGGTCTGCTGTTCCTCAGGCTCTACACCACTGATGAGCTCTGTCAACCTTTTTCCTTAGACATGGCATCTACTCTGTGGAGGGAACTTAATCCTTGCACTCAAATAAAATAAATAGTTGACCCAGAAGCTAACTTCTTATGACTTGGCTCCTTTACTATATGTGCTTGTTATTGTGTTTTCTACTATTGAGAAGTCAGCATGAAATTGAGGTTCAGAATGTCCTTTTTTCCCTCTTTTGGGACATATATCCACTTAAATCTGTTTCTGAAATGAGGAAAAAAAATGTAGGACTGTGCATGCATCACCGGAAGATAGCCATTGCTAACAAAATGGAGGAAGTTGTGGAGGATTACTGTGCAACCAGAATGTTTTTAGATGCCCAAAGATGACAAGAATGGGGAGTTAAATTAGTTATATTTTTGTATCATTTTCATTCAAAGACTCCCTCACGCACAAGTAGTCCAGAAACAAGACACACACTGATTGTCCCACGATAAATTTCTTATAGCCCCTCTCTTAATGCATTCCATGTGGCCAGAAGTGAAGAAAAGTTGTTTCAAGAGAGAGGAGGGAACATTATGGTATTTGTTTAAAGATTCTGAGAGTAAATATAATTTTTTTTAGAAAATAATGGAGTGCACAGATACATCATTTATGACAAGCACTATTATATACATGTTTAAAAAAGATGCAATTTTGATTTCATGCCATCTTTAAACTAAAGCTTTTAAAAATGGACAGATTTGTATAAAAAAAAAGATCAAAATCAGAGTTCTAGATACCATTTTTCACTTAGACATGCACTGTAGCCCCGTGGTCAATGTTTAAGGAGTGAAAGCAGGAAAAGCAGGATATTTTTCTTTTAGCATGGTTATACTACACAACCTGCAATTTATTTCCTTTTCCCCCCATTTCAAATATATTGCTGACAAAAGCTTTAATCAAATAAACTTGATTTGAAATTATTTTATTTTTTAGTTTACAAGAATATACAAGGCTCTCAGAAAGCAGTGGCACCGATTCTTGAGATGGTGACAGCGGCACCTGATTTGGTAGAACTTCGCGTGCAATAATAATTTATCAAATTTGCAAGAAAGGTACTTGACAGTAGCTTGAGAGGGAAATAAATGAAGCTTGAGTTATGAAGCAGTTTGTAAATTGATTTCATTAGCAAAATTAGTGCTGTCTAAAAAATTGTTATAGCCTCGTCTTTTATACATTTGTAATAATCACAGGTTTTGCACTTCACTACATCATCAACAACTGATGTTAATAGTGTACTTAATATTAATGAATTAAGTAATTAATGGTTAATATATTAATAATATAATACTGTACGATTGTATGTAAAATATTTATTGCCGTTGAATTGTCTGATTTTTTTTGTTATCCATTTTGTTGCAAGTGCAAGCTCTGATTTATTTGCCTTTAGACTACAAACATTTGTATTTCCCAAAACAGTTAATTTTTCAGTTTCACAACACTGTTTAGAAGTTGTGTGGAGTCCTGTAAGTGTAAATTATCTGCTTAAAATTACTACATTTACATAAATGTACATTACCTGACAAAAATCTTGTCACCTTTCATAATTTTTAACTTGATTTCTAGTTGATCATTTGGTATCATAAGTGACTTATATAAAAGACAAAGACCGCTAGATTACACTTATTTTACCAAAATAAAATATGATCATCATCAATTAGGACAGTAAGGTATGACTTTGCTGAGACAAGTCTTGTCACTTAACAGAAATAATAAACAATATAGAATATAAAGTGATGGTGCAGTGGAAAAATAATTAATATTGTGTGTGACTCCCATGAGCTTGGAGGACTACATCCATGCATCTCTGCAATGACTCTGCAATGACATATTAATATAGTTAACTGCATTGGCAAAGTTCTTGCAGGACTCCCAGAGTTCATTAAGATTCTTTGGATTCATCTTCAGTGCCTCCTTCTTTATCTTACCCCAGACATGCTTAATAATGTTCATGTCTGGTGACTGGGCTGGCCAATCCTAGAGGACCAGGACCTTCTTTTCTTTCAGGAACTTTGATGTGGAGGTTGAAGTATGAGGAGCGCTATCCTGCTGAAGAATTTGCCCTCTTCTGTGGTTTGTAATGTAATGGACAGCACAAATGTCTTGATATCTCAGGCTGTTGATGTTGCCATCCACTTCGCAGAACTCTCACACACCCGCATACTGAATGTAACCCCAAACCATGATTTTTCCTTCACCAAACTTTACTGATTTCTGTGAAAATCTTGGGTCCATGTGGGTTCCAATAATTCTTCTGCAGTATTTGAGATGATTGGGATGCAGTTCAACAGATGATTCATTGGAAAAATCTACCTTCTGACACTTTTCCAAATGATCAACTAGAAGTCAAATTATTATTTGTTGCTCTTACAACTGGGATCAACGACTTTTGTCAGGTATAGTGTAACGAGTTGCTTCCATGTGATTAGTTCATGAAATATTTGTGTCAACAAGCAGTTGAATTCAATAGGAGCTCTTATTGTTCATTCATAGCTGATACTTTCAATCATATGGATTGATTCTGCAATCAAAGCAGTGTCAATGAATCACTCACAGCTCATTCATTTAAAATGCTGATTCATTTATGAATACCACAACTACTGTATGTACTTCTTGTTAGAGATGTTTTTGCCAGCTTAGTAATGAAGAGTGGCTGAATCAGAACAGGTCATAGCAGATCTGACTATAACAAAGCATGTGTTGGCAAAGCCATGACATATCCTTCAAATTAACTTCAAATATATCATCTTTATTTCAAATCTGTCTCATATCAAAGCTAGAAACCATAAAAGAACACGGTGAATGCAGATTAGTGAGTAACGTCACATTAAATAATGAACTTTCCGCTCTCTTTTCGCTCCAAAATCAGCCTTTCCTCCTTCACAGCCTTTAGATAATGAGATACATCTACGCCCCACTCGGTTCTATCAGTCTTCTCAGGTAGTCTATTTCCTTGGCTGTGGGAGGTTGTGAAATATTCAGGAGCATGCATCAGTACTCCTATTATTGAAATCAGCAGCTACTCTTTTTAAAAAGGTGTAGCCATTAATCAATCATTACCGGAACATTGGCTTTATTATTTGCTTCATTACCAGAGCTCTACCTCTGGCAACCGCCATTCTGCGTGCATGAGTGGAATCTAATGCAGCGACTAGTTCCATTTTTTCGATCATTATGCGAGCGCTAGAGGTCTATTGTTGGAGATTACCGATAATGTTCTCACCTCTCAACCTTACAGCCTTCCGTAACAGCGTTCTATTGTGTACGGCCTTCAAGGATTAATTAATTGTGTCGCCATGCTAATGTCTGAAAGGCTGGTGAATGAAAGCCTTAAGACTCCCGGTGAACTTTCTCCGCAAAGCATCTCCAGTATGTAGGCACCGATAAAGGTGCTAAACTTCAATTATAACTCTACATTTCTAATGACCAGCACTGAAGCGATAAGAGAAGTCATAGAGATCTAACAGGCCGATAACCAAACCCGCGACTGTCCCAGCATGATGACTTTTTTATCTGCTAGCTTTAGAGAGACCCCCTAACACGATGCATTGGTTTTCTTTTGCAGAATTAGGAAGGGTTATCTGAAAGAGCGGTCAACTGGAGGGAAACTGCAATTATCGGATCTCTTTCGGCTATCGATTTCACCCTCATCCTGAAACTATGGCATCAAAAGAACATTCAGCGCCAAACAAAAAAAAAAAAAAGAAATCATCTGTCAGATCGCCTTGCGCAGCTGAGAAATACGTGGAAATTATTCTCCATTTAGGCCAATTGTGCCGCTGCTCAATACAAAGCCATTATTGTCCTCTAGAAATAGAGTAAGATCTCTGTAGAGGAGCGTCTGGCATCACGTGGGAGTGTAAAAGCAGCTGTGATGGATGTTGTTCAAATGTAATGACTGAACTTGCAGTCAGCACAGTAGAGCAGGAGAAGGCTGAGCCCATTGTGTGTGGTTCTTATTGGCTGCTGTTTTCACTTGGCATAGTCAACTGAAATCGAGCTGGGAAATAAACTGCCTTGCGCATGCCGAGCTCTGAAAGAAACTCGCAAATTGAATATTGCTATGAAAAAGATAAAAACTGCCTCGACTTGGCCGAGCGCAGCTGCGGCCCCTAGGTTATTTATTTGTGTCGTAAGTGAATGTGCCACAATTTTTGGTGGCTGGTTTGAAAAAAAAAAAAAAAAAACGGCAGCTATTATCATTACTATTTGAGCACAATCAGCCTCATGTCTCCAAGCTGATTAGGAGTTGTCCTGAATGGCTCTGATTGTGTAATGATCAGCTAATTACAAAGAGCACAGTCCCATGCTGTGGTGAATTCAGCCTAGCTGCTAATGCCAGCCTGGCAGAGTGAATAATGCACAATTCTCACTCACAATAGCGCTACAGTAATGGTATTAGAGCACATAGCGATTCAATATTTTTTTTTTTTTTTTTTTTTTTTTTTTTTGCATGTGTTCTTTTCCATGGATGAAATGTTAGCCTTGAATATCTCTTTGTAAAAATTGCATCATATATCACTCATCAGTGTGTATTTGCTCACAGTTGTTTAGCGATCTGCGCGGCTGTGATGCATATTGTTGATGAATAATAGAAAACAGCAAAAGCAAAGAGCCATGGCTGTAGCTCCAATCGTATTTATTATACATAACCATGATCTGCTGCAATTAACAAGAGTTCAAAAGACCTCGCATCTCCTCAACTAGAATGTTTTTGTGTGTGTTGGCATATGAGGAGGACTTTGAAGAGGTCATTATTTTGAGTATTATTTGTAATTGTCCATATAATAGATGCTTGGCAGCTTGTTGTAAAGATCTGTTTAGCCGTCTGTCTGTCCGTCTGTCTGTCTGTCTGTCTGTCTGTAGATAACAGTAGTTACTGTGGTAAATAACATTGAGCTAACTTAGTGAAATACTTAAATAAAAATACATTAGTTTTATTAGTTTCTTTGACCTAGAGTAGCAACATTATTAGAATTTATTTGCCATACATGCTTTTTTGTCATTTATGTATTGCTAAAAATTGCTTGAAATTAATAGCAAGAAAGAATAATAAATAGTTTAGTTTTGTTTACATGTTTACATCGATTACAGTAATCGAATTGTTTGCCATAATCTGATTAAGACAATAATATGATTAATGTGTTTATATGAGTTACTTCTTGAATGTTCTTTTCATGTTCTCGTTTTACATGTTATAGCACAGATGGATTAACGTTGTTGCGTCACCACCCTATCCTCGTTTCCTCCAGAGTTTCATATAATTTCGGGTGTTTCGTTATTAATTTTATTTTACTTTAACTGCTGTTCGGCAGTTTCACTTTCATTCAGGAACATTTCATGCATACCTCTGTGACAAACTGATGTATTGGATTCGAGTATGAATTAAGGACTGCTGGATTCAATTCAATTCAATTCATCTTTATTTGTATAGCGCTTTTACAATGTAGATTGTGTCAAAGCAGCTTCACATGCATTATAAAAAATTGAAACAGTGTCAGTCCAGTTTTCAGTGTTGAAGTTCAGTTTAGTTCATTTCAGCGTGGTTTAATAGTCACTGCTGAGAGTCCAAACACTGAATAGTAATCCATCGATGCGCAGCCCTACAGGTCCCGAACCATGCAAGCCAGAGGCGACAGCGGCGAGGAAAAAAAAACTTCACCAATTGGCGAAAGTGAAGAATTAAAAAAAACCTCGAGAGAAACCAGGCTCAGTTGGGCACGACCATTTCTCCTATGGCCAGACGTCTTGTGCAGAGCTGCAGTCTATGGCGCCGGGGCTGGAGAACGCTGGACATCCATCATGGAGAGACCACAGGCGGGTCACCGGCTGGTCAACAGGCTGGCCCTTTGGGAACAATGCGAGGACTCGTCTGTCACAGGGATCGTCTTACAGGAAACTGTCTCATGCTCTCCATTCCTCCATAACCACCACAGCAGCTGCTCAGGATACGGCATGGTCCAGGATTATGGAAACCTCGGGAATAATAAAAAACAGACTAACATGAGTGCAGATGCCATTCAAATTATAATGCGTTTTGGGAAGTGTTCCCGGCTCCGGTTGCCCTAAATAATGCAGACTAACAATCCTTTAGAGGATTTGGATTCCAAAGCATTTGTGTTTTATGTGTATGCTAATGTAAAGAGATGTGTCTTTAATCTAGTTTTAAACTGACAGAGTGTGTCTGCTTCCCGAACTGTGCTAGGAAGGCTGTTCCAGAGTTTAGGTGCCAGATAAGAGAAAGATCTACCACCTACAGTTGATTTTGATATTTTGGGAATAATTAATTGTCCAGAATTAATTGAGCGTAGCGGACGTGATGGGCTATAATAAATCAGGAGCTCCTGCAAATACTGGGGAGCCAAGCCGTTCAGGGCTTTGTAGGTAGTCAGTAAGATTTTAAAATTTATACGATATTTAATAGGGAGCCAATGCAATGCTGAAAGAACTGGATGAGTGTTGTTTTACTGGAATTTGATACCACATGCTGAATGGGAGAAAAACACCTCCACATTTCACTGTGTGTGTGTCTGTGGTCTTTTACTGACTTAATAGGCGCAGAGGATAGTGTCAAACAGTCGTGCACTGTAAAATCCAAAGTTAAGGTAACTCAAACCATTTGAGTAAACTGATTGCAACAAACAATTTAAGTTAAAAAACGAATCCTAATGAGTATTGTGAACTTAATCCTTTTAAGTAAAGAAAGCAATTTGTGCACAGTAAAACCCAATAAATGAAGAGAACTCAAACCAACTGAGTACTGTAAAACCCAATAAGTTACGGCAACTCTAACTGTTTAAGGGAACCGATTGCTACAACCATTAGAGTTAAAAAACTAACCTATGTGAGTATTGTGAACTTACTCCATTTAAGTTGAAGCAATGACATATTTAATTAACTCATTGCCTTCAACACTGAGTTCAAAACTCTTTTCAAATGAGTAGAATTAACTTTCAGTAAATTTGATAAAAGTCAGTTTGACAAAAGTTTATCATTTGATGAAGTTGACTGTTGGGTTTTACAGTATGTGTTTAAAGACACACACACTGTAACACTGTCGCAAAGCGCAGCAAAAAAGTCCTACTTGATGGTAATATTTAGATTAAGACGTTTACATGTCTGTATACTGCACTCCAATAATGTGCACTCCAAAATTGCCATACACCACATTTCCATATTTTGATTTAAAAAATCAAAAATCGCTTTTTACATGGTAGACTCTTAATCAGAGCATTATCTTAATCATATTAAACTTAGATTATTGGTGTACACATAAACGTACTCAATGTTAACAAGCTTTATATCGTAAAATATACGATTTAACCTAGAAAATAAGAGTTTAATGAATTATAGTTTAAGATAGACGTAGCATTATTTGAAACAGCATGCTTATGTCATTAAATAATAAATTGATTGATATAATAAATAAATTGGTATATAATATATATATATATATATATATATATATATATATATATATATATATATATATATATAAATTTATTATAATAAATTGGTTGCTATTGTCATTTCATGCTAAGTAAAGTAATCAACTAATGTTAACTAGCTTTTTCAGAATAAAGTGTATTATCTAGCCTGGAAATGAAAAGAACATACAATTTCCATTCCAATATAACAGCTGAATGAATAATTGTTTCAAACAGAACCAAAATGATTTATTTTTAGTAACATTGGAAATATTTCTCTTCTTCAATAAAATAATGATAATTCAAATAATAGTTAAATAAATTATTATGATTTCACTACACCCAACCTGTTTAAATGTTTAACTGGTATTTTTTAGTTAATCAAAACATACTTACTCATGGCCGTTTATATCCAAGTTGATATTTAGCTGCACCATGTTGGTGTTTCTTAACATCATATTTTTAGGTCGTTTGTACAATGCTCAACCCCCAACCTGGAGGACCAGGACATACACACACACACGGCAGACAATTTAGTTCACCCAATTCACCTATAGCTCTTGTCTTTGGCCTTGTGGGGGAAACCGGAGCACCCAAAGGAAACCCACGTGAACACGGGGAGAACATGTAAACTCCACACAGAAATACCAACTGACCCTTCAGGGACTTGAACAAGTGACCTTCTTGCTGTGAGGCGACAACGCTATCCACTACTTCACCATGCGGCCCAGACCCAGTTTATCAAAACATACTGATTAATATATTGAATGATTATTAAATTAATCGCATGAACAATCATTCGATTGAATATCAAGATAATCATTTATTGTCCATTGTTTATAGTCCCAGTTCAAAAGCTGTCGCATCTGATGGAAACTGAATAGAAGCATTTTAATATTGGTCTTGAAATGTATACACCTCTATAAATCAATCAAACATGCGTGGTGTAGTAGTTACAGCACAATTGTCAAAGTAGAGTTGAGTCCAGTATCCCTTTGGCTGTTGTGACAGTGATAAGCACTTTGTTCCAGCATTTGGAGACAAAAATAGGGAAACTCACGGACCAAGACCGACCCTTGGTGGCATTTCTAGAGTCAGGGCTTTGCAACCAACCAAATGTAACAGAGCAGAACAGAGCTAGAATAGGTGGACAGCGTATCAGCCGATTCCATTAGCTGCATTGCACACGAATCAGAGCCTTAAATCAAATTCCATCAGCTCACAGGAGAACAGTGAGCATCAAGAAACCACGTGACTCTCCAGAATGGCCCACAAATGTCCTCCTGTAGCATGTCCTAATGTGAACTTCAGGGCAGCTAGTTGAGAGTAATACTGAGGTATTGTGAGCCATGGTGTGCAGTGGTTTGAAGCAGACAGGCTGGACTAGAGCGTCTTGTGCCCGGCACTGAGACTGATGAACGTGCCGTTCTGCAGAGATGGGCCCATTTATTACCATCTGACATGACAAATCATTGCACAAGGATACAGGGCCAGTTTGTGCTCTCTGCTACCCCGCCACAACAAAGCCATTGGTAATCCTAATGGCCAGTATGTGCAAATGTGACATTTCTTTTATGGTCATGCGAGTATCTCCTATTCGCAGGCGATTCTGCACCATTAAGTTTAAAAGGAACGGTTTTGTTTAAGCATAATATTCAGGAAGGGACCCTGCCGTTCCTCAATGACTGAAGGTGCATTTGATCCACTTTACTCAGTCTGCATAATATGGGGGAAAAGAGACGTGGTGTATCACAACTGAATACAAAAAAGACACTTTGTACTCGAATGAGATTCTTTGCACATATGCATTTCAAAAAAAGAGTCTGATTTCTAGGAATTGAAACAAATCTACCGTACATGCCAGATTTTTTTTTTTATTGTATTGTACTAATGCGTACCTCTTAGAAATATGATTTCATTTGGGCTTGTATTTCATGTTAACTAAAGAAATTACCGAATGTACAGTGCAAAGTGTACCATTTAGCCTAGAGTGTAACCAGAGTGTAAAAGTCTTGATGTTTCTGTAAGTTTCGTCTATCAAATCTGAGCTTTATTTTGTATTTCCTATTGGATTTAAGTCAGGTGATTTGTTGGGCCATTCTACAGCTTGATTTTCTTCAAGTATTGGCTCTATCATTGTCATATGTCTACTGTGGTTTCTTCTTAATCATCCGGCTAATGAACATGTTAAACTGAAGCAGCTCATATCAATTTACAATAAGGTAGGGCAGAGGGTTGCTGAATAACCACTGACAGATTTCAGCTGCTGTCTGGGCTTTAACTGCCTTTGTACACCTCCCTTGCTTCATGTGTTCAATACTTTTTCCCCTTTGATTAGATTTGTTTTGTTTTAATGTATGTATTTCTTTTGTTGTTATCAACATCTGGTGAAAAATTCAAGTCACTAGCACCTTTATAAATATGTTTTCTTAGAAAAATGGTATATAAACTTGTATATAGACCTTTTTGTAACCTTTGTTCTCTTCTTTCTTTTTTCTTCTTCAATTAAATAATTAAAGAAAATAAATTTAAATAAAACAATTTTACTGCATCCAAACTGTTTTATTTTATTAAAGACTAACTGTTATTTTATTAAAGACAATCTGATTTTAACCAAAATACGTCAGCATTACTACTTGATTAAATCCAAACATGCTGATTAATTAGTGAAAAAAGCAATAGTAATTAGATTAATTGTTCTAAAAATCATACAATTAAATGTCAAAATATCCATTTATTGCAGCCGTTTCACTTTTTGGTACTGATAAGTACCTCTAAGAAATATTCTCTCCACGTATGGGCATTTGATCATTTTTTCATACTTGTTCTCTGCCACTTTGAGCTTTGATGTCCATTTTCATTAAACAGATTGTTCCTTTTTTTATAGAGCGAGGTCATGGTGAATTCCTCATGAAGGTGGTGGGTCACTGGTGAAGCGTGTCCGCACAATTTTTAGAGCAATTTCAACTGGGTTTAGTCGTTGAGGAATGGCTGTGTACTTACAAGTACAGCTAATTGTATTTTCAATAAATTTCTTCGGCAAATGATGGTAATGATAAAAGCGGAGGTGACTTTTGGCACTACTCAACTGTGACTTCGTTAATTAGATTTGAGTCATGAGCGAAGCCTAGTAAATCCTCTTGTTTTTTAAAGATGCTGTGTAATGAATGCAAATTTCACTGGCTTTTTTGTGTCTCTCGTTGTCTGTTCTTTTTTATATACAATATGCTACATGGACTGAAGTACATGGACATCCTCTTTTAATTAAAAGCTGTATTATTTCAGCTACTCCCCAGTTGATATGAAATTAAAATTACAGCAGTTTAATATGCTTAGACAAACAGTTTTCATATAATTGTTCATGTATTTTGTGTTCCAGCATGACATTATGTCTATGTGAAAAGCAAGCATGCTTCACAATGATACTGAGTCTGGCATAGAACAACTTGACTATAATGGTGCACCATGTAATAATGGCAAAACATTGATTCTTTGTGAGCTGTACACAATAACATGGACCCTGAGCAGTGTATTCCAATTCACACAGAATTGACACATTTAAGCTAGTCGGATTTAGTGTATCAGAAGCACAACTGATAAGATTCCATTTGTTAACATCAGTTAGCTACATTAGATAGCATGAAGGATGAAACCTGTTTCTAAAGCATTTAACCTAAATTCTTTTTAAAAAATTATAAAAAAAAATTTTAGTAAAAGTAATGTTACTTGAATTGTATTCTAGGCATGGGCCGGTATAAGATTCTGACGGTATGATAACCTTGGATAAAAATATCACGGTTTCATGGTATGATGGTATTGTGTTTACTGCTCTAAAATATATTCTTTTTAAATGTCTGGCTAAAAAAACTACAACTTTTTTCCCCTTTGAACACAATGTATTTTATTTTTTGAAAGATTTAAAATATTTTGATACAGTAAACATGTCAGGCTAAATAATTCAAGTGAATCATTGACTTCTGCTTTAAAAACACAGATTTCTTTACAATTTAAAACGGCATCTTAGGATATTTTTTTTCTGCTGGAGATGCTGTTGTCCTAAAAAAATAAAATAAAATAAAATAATTAAAAAAGAGAATAAAATAATACCTTAGGAACGGTATCACAGAAAATTTACGGTATGAAAACCTTGACTTTTCCAAACCACGGTATACCTTGAAAACGGTTATCGTCCCATGCCTATTGTATTCCCTTTTTATAGTGACTAACATTTATTTCTGGTCACCCTGTTGTCTTTGTTGGTTCTAGTTTCCCAGTATAGTGATGGGGACACTATACCATCAGTGAGCACCGTACATGAGATAAGATGTTAAACTCAGGGCCTAACTCTAACTCTGTAAGGTCTTGAAAAATCCCAAGATGTCCTTCAAAAAGTGTATGGACGCATCCCCTGCATTCTAGCCAAACTTGCCACCTATTCATCAGCTCCTCCCAACCACCCCCATTACATCTAATTTGCTTCATTACTTTGTCTGCTCTCCACCAAAGCTAGTTTATGATGTGTGGCCTGGCATAGAATAGCTGTCATCACGTCATCCAGGTGGTACCCTAAATCTTAAAGTGCCCAGAAAAAATGCTACAGTATATAAATGTAATAATATTTATTCATTCATTTTCTTGTCAGCTTAGTCCTTTTATTAATCTGGGGTCGCCACAGCGGAATGAACCGCCAACTTATCCAGCATATGTTTTACGCAGCGGATGCCCTTCCAGCTGCAACCCATCTCTGGGAAACATCTGTACACACTCATTCACACTCATACACTACAGACAATTTAGCGTACCCAATTCACTTATATCACATGTCTTTGGACTTGTGGGGGAAACCAGAGCACCTGGAGGAAACCCACGCAACCACGGGGAGAACATGCAAAACTCCACACAGAAATGCCAACTGACCCAGCCGAGGCTCGAACCAGCGACCTTCTTGCTGTGAGGCGAACGTACTATCCACTACGTCACTGTGGTGCCCATGTAATGATATTATTATTAATTATTACATAGCTGTCTAGAATACTTGATTGTGATTGATCGCTCATGACATTTCAAGTTCTGCTGTTCCCACATAATAACCGCTGACTTCAATCTTGGCATCAGTGCATTCACATCCAATCAATGCATTCATGTCGATATTCTTGTGTTGCACTACTGTTTTTGACAATTTGGTGCCATCTTGTCACTGAATAGTGTTAGTGTATGCTCCATTCAACCATTTTTGCTTCTGTTAGATTTGCATTTAATTAAAAAATGAACTATTAAGGCTTAGAATTATGCTTTGTGTAGATTTTTATTTACGTTTTGTGGCAAGTTGTCTTGTGATCTGCAATATAAGCCTGTTGAACTTTGTTCTGCGATAACAAACTCTGTGCTCAGTTCTGCACAGTTTAACCGTAATTAAAAAAGAAAAAAAAACATCTGATGAAACTAATTTAGTTCATCAGACTTGTTTGAAATCTACAGGTAAGTGTATTGAAGCAGGGTTGGAACTAATCTGTGGCTCTCAGGAACTGAGTTTGACACCCGTAACCTACATGTACTTTATTCCCTTTCTTAAATCAGACACAGGTGAACATAATCATTTAATCAATGAGTAACAACCAGTAAGTGGAACAAAAGAAAAAGAAGGAACTAACATTGGCAAAACAATAAAGCACAAACTAAAGCGTCTGCGGCCAGTTGAGAGAGATGCAGAGAGGAGAAAAACTTGCAAGTCCGGGGGATAAAAATCTACTCTTTGCAGGTCAAACGGACATGAGAAGCAGCTCATGAGAATCTCCCTCTCTGAACAAACATGCTGAAGCTCAGCACAAAAGAGGAGCGTTTTCTGCTTACTAACCCTTATGGGAGGAAGTCAATCTCTGGAGCAGGTCGCGCTGGTCCACTCCTGCTTAGCTGAACATTTGTCTGGCGGCCTGATGTATTATTCATCTGGACAGGTTTGCAGCTGGATTAGTCCCTGCCATGGCCTGTTTTCTCTCTGTCCGCGGTGATGTGCTGATGGCTTAATGATGCGACAGGTCTCTGGGAGGTGCACATGCATCTGGCGGCCGGTGACACCTGCCAAAAAGAGGATCTCCTGATGGGAAGAGAGCAGCTGCACAGCAGATGCAGGCTAATAAAACACTGCTTTTGACTGGCCTCTGATTGGCCGTTGTGTGACAGAGGTGACGGGGAAACAGCTCTTTGTTTAAGCTTAATCACCAGGTGAACAAACTCATGTGTTTAACTCGTCTCCCTGTCAGCAACCTACAGTTGCTTGATAATGCTAGCGGTTGTGGATATTTTATCAGTGACATGCCATTATTTGCATCATGCGTTTTAAATTCAGATTACGCTTAAGGGGAAATTTCATTATTTTCTCACCCTTCAGTGAAGGATTCTACGTTCTGAAGACAACAATATTTACACTTATAAATGCTGATGGTCTCCACGGCCGTGTCTGCCAAATAATAGTTCATCGAGTCACTGAACTGCAAGAGCAGCAAATATGCCCACCTGGAGTAGTAAAATATTCATGTCATACCTGGTGTAATGTGGCTTCACTAATGCAGCGTGATGGCAGATGGAATTTTTGCTGGGACGGGTGGCAGCACTACAGAGGAGCCTGTCATATTTAATGGCAGACAGTCCTTGTGACAGTTCACATTAGCCGTGCGGATGCTGAAAATTTTATATGTTTTATACTCCCTTAAGTCAGACTTTACATGAAATATCATCAGGAAATTAAACTGGAAATTGAGGTCAAGCTAAAAAAAAAAAGAAGAAGAAGAAGAAGAAGAAGAAGAAGAAGAAGAAGAAGAAGCTCCGATTCAGCTAAACTGAAAGTGAAGGCTTTTAACATACAAATAGATTGTAAATGGTATGCACATAGAAATCAAAGATGAGACTGTGATCATAACTGGTGATCTTGTGTTTTGAAGATTCTGTAGCCAATTACCTTTGTTCATAATTTAAAAGCCTTTTAAGCTCTTTGGAGTCATGATTTTATGCAGCCGAGTTCTGTCAGGATCTATTTCTCGGGGTGGAGAATTTGAAAATCGTTTGAACTCTAGTGCCATCTTCTCTATATCAGTGGTTTTCAACTTTTTTTTTGGATTCAAGAGCATGCCATATTGGCTAAAATACATTGATGTTTCTGCTTTCAGTGCTGCATGCGACAGGACTGCTTATTTTATTAACAAAAAAGAAAATTCTCTCCAAAAAGGAAAGCATTTTATTTAGCTTACAGTTTATTTGCTTATTTTAATAACAGGAATTAGGAAATGTTAATATACTAAAATACTAGAATGAATGAATGAATGAATGAATGACTGAATGACTGACTGAATGAATGAATGAATGACTGAATGAATGACTGAATGAATGACTGAATGAATGAATGAATGAATGACTGACTGAATGAATGACTGACTGAATGAATGAATGAATGAATGACTGAATGAATGACTGAATGAATGACTGAATGAATGAATGAATGAATGAATGAATGAATGAATGAATGAACGTTTACATCTGATTTTTTCATATTGCTTTTTATGTATGCTTAATGTATGTTCTTTCTTTTTTTCTTTTTTTCTTTCTTTCTTTCTTTCTTTACCATGAAGTCGTAAGACAGCTACTTGTAGAGTATTGGTAGATGGCTAACTCTGTCAGGTGTTGAGGTGGGGAAAAGGAGCGAGGACTCAAATGCAGGAAAAAAATGGGTTTTATTTATAATAAGATAAAATAAAAGGCAAAACAAACTACCCCGAGGGGGAAAACATCAATAAAAAAAGGCAAAAACAAACTTGACTGGGCTGGCAGGAACAAGCAGAGCTGGACAGGGCTAAACACGACAGGACAGGGGTATAAACGACAACGAACTGGCACAGGACAGCAGACATGAGGAGAATATAACCAGAAATAATTAACAAACAAACCGGTGAACATGATAAACTAATAATGGATTAAGAAGGAGGGTGGGGCTAGACAATAGATAGATGAGCACATGACACAAACACCACAAGCCATGTGCTCACATAAAGCAAGACTAGAACTCACAGTCAATGAAATAACTCATTAACCGCGTGTTCGTATGACGACACGATGACGACACGAAAGCACAAGGTGTATGTAAAAATGCACCACGTGCTAAACACAACACCAACAGAAACTGAACGCAAGACACAAGTACACGATGAATGAAAACACTCACCGTGCACTCACACATGCATCGCGCATGTTTTATCCCATAGCCAACTGAAACCAACTAGACTGAGACGCTGGTAATAAACACCACACTGCAGACAGGCGAACACAAACACCAGGGCGAGAGCGTGCAATCGCAAACACGCCCAGACCTCACGCGCCCGTATCAAGCGGGAGCACGCATGGTCCAAGCGATCACAATTGGCACTCATACAGAGATAAATTGACAAAATGAGTGCTCGACCCGAGAAAACTCGACCCGAGCACAACATACAGGACTAGACAGAGCTAGTGTCTAGCCTCAATTCTGGACAAGAATTTACAAGACAGGAGTGGCACAACCCTCACAAACTCTTTAAAACAATGGTCAATTAGTTCATGTTATTTGATGTATTTACTAACGTGAACAAACAATTAGTAATACATTTATTGCAGTATTTATTCATCTTTGTCAATGTTAGTTAATGTCATTTCTGCCATGAACACTCGGGATTTAGTATGGTAGTAAATATGTATATGGCAATGTTGATGCATTTGGTCTCGGCGGTTTAGATCTGCTATATTGCTGCTGCTGGTTTTGATTGTTATGGCAGAGCAAGTACCGAGACATGCTACTGCCATTATTTACACAGAAATGGCATCTGAGAATATAACATGTTGCTGCTGCAAACATTACAGGTATATACATGTAACCCCTGTAGCAGATCTAAACACAGGTGGAGCTGGGGTGGAGGAGGGTCTTCGAAAATGCGCCGCAGCTTAAACAGAGTAGAATGACACAGAGCTTTTTAAGTAATGAGGAGCAAGCTCATTGGCTGCCGAGGCAACAGCAACCAATCTCTTGCACCATGCAGTTCATGACGTATGGGAGCAACGTGACCTATCAGTCTGCGCGTGCATAGAGTTTCAAGTTAAATAACGTTAGTTTGTGTTAACTCACTTTGCTTTAATTGATGTTAATAAGCACAAGTTTGGATTTTAATAACATATTAGTTAATGTTGAGCTATGATTAATAAATGTTTGACAAGATTGTTCATGTTTATGTAATGCTAGTGAATACTTAAACTTACATTAACTAGTGGACCATTATTCTAAAGTATTATCACTTATGGTTTCCACTACATTCATTCTTCCTTGGCGGGACGCCACACCAAAATTCATTCCTGCCACAGCTACATTACAACTTCTTATTTTCATATATTTTTTTAAATAGTGGGCTATAATCGCACCAAAACATATTAAAATGTAAGTGAATTGTAACAGAGTGAACTTTTCTGTAATTGTAGTAGTGCTGTGGGATATTTGTTTAACACCTTTAAAGTTACATGCTGACTGACTGACTGACTGACTGACTGACTGACTGACTGACTGACTGACAGGCTGCATGATGCGTGAGGAGAGCAAATACGATGTAGCTTTCAGTTATGATGAACATTTTCCATAATAATACTTTAAAGATAATGGAATTTATGGCCGTTTCACTTTACTTCCTGACGCATCAATGCTGTTCTGTAGGTCTATTGGAGAAATCCATAAATATTCTGAGCAAATCTAATAAATGTTGGAGATGTATTGTTACTTAAACCACACTAAATCGCACTTTATTTATTTTAGAGCGCACAAGAAAATCAGTGCTTGAGCAGCGTATACTGAGGGCGTGCAAGAAGTTTTGTGCACGAACAGAGGTAATCGGCAAGCAAAGAGATTCACATGCTCATATTAAATGAATGGAATCTCGACTTAACTAGCCTAAACTGCACTCACAACATTTGTCATTGAAATAATACCATAGGTAGTTGAAAGATCTGTGTAAAAGGCCTGCCACCACAGCTGGAAAAAAAATCCTAGAGGGAACACTGGCACTGTTAGATTAAATTCACATACTGGCAAGCTTATAGTTTTTTGAATCCCTGTTGGGAGAGACAACGTGTTAGCAGAAATTAAACATAATCTCTACTAATACTTCAACTGACTGCTAGCTAATATGTAGTTGCAAACTAACTCATAGACTGTGTCTGAAATTGCATACTTCCATACTCTATAGTGCACTAAAACAGCATGCGAGCCGTGTAGTATGTTCGAATTCATAGAATATAAAAAAATATATATATATATATGTATGCGGATGACCTACTTCTTCCGTGTGCATCCGATGGACACTACACTATACCATGATGAATTCATGAATGGTAGTCGAGCGATGCAACTGATGCAGGTAGATCACATGATCATAACAAAATGGCGGATGTTCCATTCAAACTGCTCACATTTGGTCAAACTTTATTTTGATGGTCCGTTTGTTGAATTTAAGTTACGTTGCAACTAAATCTCAATAGATTATAAATAGACTGGTAGGTTGGGGTTGGGGTTAGGGTTGGGGTTAGTGTAAGTTGACGTGTACTTGCAAAATTTCTTATAGTCAGTTAAATGTCAGTTGAATGTCAGTATCAACAGATATTTAGTAGACAGTCTACTAATAATCAAATGGACCATCGAAATAAAGTGTTACCTCACATTCAAATTATATAGAATGTACTTTTCTAACGGTCTAGTAGTAAACAAAAGTTCAGATGTAGTGCCTACTGAGTAATAGGCAATTTTGATTGCAGCTATGTTTAACAGCGGTTTACTGTTGGTTACTTGGTTACCAATACTACAGTCAGTTGCTCTAACAACTTGATAAAAGCACACATCATTTGCATTTGGGAATTAAACACAGCTATACCTACCCCTCTTAGTAATTTGTGAACCACTTCTCGGTTTTTGTTTGTTTGTTTGTTTGTTTGTTTTTTTGCTCCACAAATGCATGTTTCATATCAGCCGACCAGTGACTCATAGTGATTAAAACTCAAATGCACCGAGACCTCCCATTCCTAGTTCCCTCTTTTTCTCATTTCCATTCATTTCAGATCTCCCTTCCGCTGCTTACAGAAAATCACTGTCATGGAAACAACCATTTAATTCCAGCGCTTTCGGTGAACAATAACTATTACGATAAACATGGTGGGAAATGACAGAAACACACCCAGCTCTCAATCATTTCCAGCATGTGTTTTTTTTTTCTTCTTCTTCTTCCTCAGAGAGCGTTTATGGCATATTCAGCTCAGTAGAAACAGTCCCTGTAATTTTCATCAAGCAAACAAAGGAAAGCAATGGTATAAATCAGGAGCAGAGCCCCTTTCTGTGCCTCAGTGTGAAATTTGTGAGACGTTTTTTCCATCTATTGTTTTGTGTGTGTGTGTGTTTTTTTCAAGCTTGTGGTGACCCCCTTGTTAAATGCTGTAAAATCTGTCTTTGTCTGTCATCCTTTCTGAAGTCCCTCTGCATGGAGATACCTGATCTTTTGTCTATGCTTTCCTTCCCCACTGACTCGGCAACTCAAAGGGTTTCCAACTGCTTTCTGAAGAACTTTCTCAAATATGCAGAAGAATCTGACTGTTACCATAGTAGCATATTATGATATTCAGAAAGAACAACCAACCATTTGGGATGCTAAAATTAGGCCAAAGTGTGTGCATGCAGGCGTGTGTTTCTCTTTTCCTTCTGTGTTTTTTTATTGACTCCAGAACGATAATAAGATTTATCGTCTCTAACTAGACAGAGCAATTAAATTAACTGGAGAAGAAAGCTTTTCCACACCCGTATTCTCTGCACAATTGTTTTTTCTTCTAATTAGATGGGAAACTTTCTATACTCGTAAAAATAAATATGTAGTGAGTTTCTTTTATAAGCTATATAGTCCATCTCTCTCTCTCTCTCTCTTTTCATAACATTCTGTATGAAAGAATGCACAAAGCGTCCCTTAATTGAGCTTGTGTCTGTATTCAGTCGCATATAGTGAGATGATTCAAAACTATTATTATATTCTATTTTGACATGTTAGTTTTGACTGAAACAATACTATCTTTAGCAGACGTAAACAAGACCTCATGAAAGTTATAATGTATTATGATTATGATTATAAACCCTGGTGCAATTATAAACTTGTAGAACTTTCTTTGTCATGCAGAACAATTGTAAGTAATTGTAAGTAATTAGACCAAAAATGCCAGTAGTTCTTTATTACAATAATATTTTTAAAACAATAAAGGCTGAGTGTGTCTGGAAGGATACGTGCGGTGTTGTAAAATCGAATTATTTACTAAATACTATGTCTTTAAAAATGTATTCAAATTACTAATATCTTTTTATGTAAGTAATTTAATTACTCAATACTACCTTTAATGCAACAATGGCTCATTGTGAAAACACCCTCTCGCATACATTTCTGGAGAACGTGAATTATGCAGCCAGAGCTGCATTTTGTCTTTAAAATAAATGCTAAGGGGCAGTATGAAGCAACCAATGGCCTCTGGTGGATTTACGTACAGCAGGCATGATTGGCACTCACAAGAGGAATTTGAGATATGAAAAACATATAGCAGGCTCTGGTGGATTCTCGAAAAACAAAAACTGCAAAAATAAATAAATAAATAAATAAATAAAAACATACCTTCTGGCACATATTTCGCAATTTCCAGAAATATATATATAGGGGTACATATCAAATTAAGCTATTAATTATTTAAATATGAGTCAAATGTGACCTTTAGCTTTAATTATAAATACTTCCGAAAATGCATACATTGTAAAAACCCAAAATAGTAATGACACCATAGTCAATACATGCCATTTTTTTTCTAAGTTGTTCATTGTTTGCAATTGTCAGACAAATGTAACCTTATTTAGTTTAAAAATCCAATCATTCGAAAAATATATATTGTTATAACGTAAATATGCAGTTACTTTGCTTCACTGAATTGATTTAAATAGAAAGATTGAATTTATTTACAGCAATTTTAGGATTCTATATTATAAGTAACTGTAATTACCAAAAATCAAATTGTAAGCAGTTACATTTCAGTGAATAAGTAATTTAATTACAGTAGCTAATTACTTTGTAAATAATTACACCCTACACTAGATAGATCTTGAGAGCAACATTCAGGTTCTTGAAGACACTGTTAACAATTTCCTGCAGAATCTACAGTAGCAAAAAAAAAAAAAAAAAAAAAACTGTATTCACATTAAAGCACTATTTATCTTTACATAATTGTATGTGTATCTTTAATGTAAATATAAGATAATTTTCACTATGCAACTTTAAAATACAGTAACATACAGTATGACTGTCCTACAGTAATTTACAAAAATCTTTAACAGTGCAGACAAATTATTTAGCTTCATAAGACCTCTGTCATGTTGTCTATCATATTGATGATTACCTTTGACTCGCATTATGTCTGAATCCTGTCTTGAATCAGGACCACTAAAAGCTAAAAATCATCTTTAATGTTATATACTGAATGAAAAATAGTCACCCTTACCCTCGCCAGTTAAGATGCCTTAAAAACTTGTCAATCTGTCATTTACAGCACATATTAAGAATAAAATGTTTGTTTAATTCATATTTAAAGGCAGCATTGGGACAGTATGTGAATAACTATGAAGCCCTGGTCTTCTGTAGTCTGCTTATGCATTCTCTAACACGTTTACATTTAATTATTTAGCAGATGGTTCATCCAAAGCCCCTTACAAATCAACAAGTGACACAGACATCAAGTCCAATTAACAAGGAGCAAAACATTAGCCACAAACACAAACTATGTTTGTCAGTTATTGAAGAGTCACAGTACTGTAGATAGACTGCGTTGTAAAATGTTTGTGGATATGATTGGAACTCAAGAGTGCAATGAGAAAAGTAAACCCAGGAGTGGATCTGGAGCAACATATGATTACACAGTATGAAGTACTAAGCTTTTTTAGAGAAACACCTTAACTGATCTGAGCAAATGGAC
Source organism: Danio albolineatus (assembly GCA_903798035.1). NCBI lineage: Eukaryota > Metazoa > Chordata > Actinopteri > Cypriniformes > Danionidae > Danio > Danio albolineatus. The sequence goes on along the minus strand of CAIGQQ010037945.1, from coordinate 1,791,992 downwards.
AGCACATTAGGGCTCATAGAAACTTCTTCAACTTTTTTATTTATTTTTATTTATTTATTTTTTTTTAACAATAGCTATGATTACACTAGGAACAGGCAAGAGGCAGACATTAAACAAAGAACACAAACTGAGAATATTAAATTATAGTAAGTGAGTTTTTGTGCTGGTTTACAATATAGTATTAATTATTTCAAGCTGCAGTTCAAGAAAGAAATATGTAACTTGTCATTTTATTGTAGTCAGAAAAATTTAAACTGTTGGTTCTCTGGGAAACACATCCATACATTCTCATTCGCACACACTATGGACAATTTAGCTTACCCAATTCACCTGTACCGCATGTCTTTGGACTGTGGGGGAAACCGGAGCACCCGGAGGAAACCCACGCAACGATGGGGAGAACATGCAGACTCCACACAGAAATGCCAACTGGCCCAACCGGGACCTGCCCCAACCGGGGATCGAACCAGCGACCTTCTTGCTGTGAGGCGAACGTGCTACTCACGCGCCACCGTGGCGCCCTCCCTCAGATTTAATTAATTTAAATGTAAATCAAAGGATGTGAGACATAGCACGTAGGCTTGTGGTCTGGATGAAGAATATAACATAAAGATTGGTCTCTGTGTGAACAGACGGAGCTGCAGTCATACATTTGAACTATATGAAGCCTGAAGCGGTCTGGTGCACGGTTTATGCAAACTCTAGCACAGTACATAATCACACCAAAGTAAGCCACTATCAATTATGTATGAATTGGTCAAACTGTCTATTTATGTGTTTAATCACTCGCTTTTCTGACAAGCATATGTGATGCACTGCAAATGTTTATCTAACTTCAGCAGAAAATGACTTTCTTTTTATTCATTTGAACTTATTTTTGAACTAATATATTTATTCATTTGAACTGATAAATAGAAGCATACTGTATGCCACTTAGTGTGTGCATGCTGAAGAAAAAAAAAGAAGAAAAAAAGTTAAAACTCAATCAAACTTTGCAGGCAGTTGAACCAGATGTGAAGGCACAAGCTGATGGCCCACATATAGACATATGAAATATATATATATGAATGGCAATATATGCAAATCACATATTTAAAATACAAGGATCCAAGCATACAATAAAATCCAGAGATCTAAAAATATGTGCCGTATTTGCAATATATATTTCAAAACATTGTAAAAAAGGGCATTCCTGTATGAATACGATGTGCAATGAACAGTGTGAGAACCATCTCCAGGTGCTCCTTTGAGAACCAGACAAAAAGTTATATGCACCCCTGTCTGTGATGTCACTTTGCACATTGTTAAAGCACCAATCATAAAATTACCATATACAATTCCTGTTACTTAATCATAAATATTGAGCCATTGCACACCACATGCTATAGGCTCAATCACAAAAGAACTGTAAAGCGATGCTGTAAACATCAGTTATGCATAACACTTGCTTTCATTCATTTCCTTGATGCTCCCTGCTGTCTGGATGTCTTGCACTTCCACATGCTCCATTTCCCAGTATTAAAGAGGGCCCGGCTTATCACAGTGTCTGCGAGTCTGTTAGCATTGCATATCTTACATGCAAAGTGATTACAGCAGTGGCAGCACCCAGTCATCCATGAAGACAGCAGCGGTTCACAGATTTGGCTCCACAGCTCTGGGGCAATGGCATTACATGACATGTTGGCTGGAAAAGCTTTATACACATGAGAGACAGAAGCCACAAGAGCTGAGATGAAGATGCTACACAAACCCTCAGGGCCACGTCAGATAACCCTCTGACTTCTCACTGTTATAGTGTACAAGTTAGCATTCTGAGGAATCGTTTTCATACTGAATTTCTGGAGCTTACATCATCGGGATTGAAGGATCGATATCGTAACATATCAAGACTTGTACCACTGACAAAGTTGCAATTCTATTATATATCTGACAGGGTTTCTGCTGCTATTATCTTCCCAGAAGAGCCCTGCTGAGTACAGTCCTTCTGTTGTTTTTGTGGAGTTTTTTTTTTCTAGCACCCTTCACATGCTCCTTCATTACAGGGAGGCTGCTGTCCTGCAGTTTCACAGGTTTGATTGGACCATGGCTGGACAAAAGGGCGCTGATCTGCAGCCCCATCCATCCACTTCCTCTTGAGCATGTCTTGTTCTGTGAATTGGGCTTATTTCTCTTCATGCTCTGTGGAGTTGGAGGTCCAGCACTTTGCTGTGTCTGATGATGTACCGCACTGAAAATGTGACAGGTCGAGTGAGTGAATAAAATCTTTCTTTCCACATTTATTTATTTAAAAAAATAAATAAAATAAAATCACCTCCTGACTTCACAGAGTTCTGATGAGATAATTGACCTCCATTATGACCAAGATATTGCGGAGCTTAAAGTGGTTTAAAGTGTGTAATTGTACCTTTTGCCTAGACCTGGATTATCATTATTCAGCCTAACAGGAAGTCCTGCCTGAACTGCACAGTAATTGGTGCACAGTAATTGGGATAGTTCTGGTTCCCAAATCTGATTGGCTGAGAGGTCTTTCCAGTCATTCAGTGTTCTACCAGTATCACTCCGCTTAGAGCTTTTCAAACATGAAGATGAACATTATTACAAGTTATGTCACAGAATGTATTTCAACCAAGGCTCATTCTGAAAACGTAGTCCCATGTATGTTTCTAGAGATCATGAAATACGTCCCGGGAGGTACGTATTTTTGCACTTTTTGTTTTCACGAATCGTTGAGAGGCCAATGTGTACGCTTTTTGAGATCTCAGATTTCTCTTGTGAGTGCTTTTTGAGCCTATCGCTCTTGCGTAAACCCAACAGAGACGGCTGTTGACTGACTGTTTGACTGTCCAATTGACTAACCCACCCTCCTCCTTCTTTAAACCCAACCAATTTTATCGATTGACCCAGCCACACACTTCGCTAAACCCAACCAACAATATTCAAAAGCAATCCAGAAAAAAAGAAAAAAGCCCCTGCTCATTTTACCACGTTTTCAGATTTTACCACGTTCTCACCCTGTTATTTACTGGTTTATTTATTTATTTATTTATTGGATTCTTTTTTTGTCTTACCTGCTTTTTGGAACCGCTCTTTACCGGACGCAAACCCCGTCGTCTTGGTCAACTCTTCGCTGCGTCTCAAGTCCGCCAACATACATGGCGAGCTAACGGGACAAACTGATTGCAGTGGGAAAGTCATCCACACGGAGGTACAGTAAGCAGTCAGCTGGTAAGCGCAAAAATAAACGCCGTCATACCACCCCGTAGCGTTCTTTTAAAAAATGAAACAGCCATACAACCCTCTGACTACATAATGAGCGGTCTCTAGAAACGTACATAGGACTTCGTTTTCAGAATGAGCCTGTGTTGAGTTATTTGGATATCAAATATGCTGTTTGTTAATCAAGACATCTGCTGAAAATTCATTGGTTTAGTTGTTTTATAGATGCGAGATCCAGGACGTCAGTAATGCTCATGATCTTTCTGAAAACATCTTTAACTTCTTGTTCTTGTTTGTATGGTTCCTGGTTTTGTACTGTATGTGTATCTCTATAGTGGTTAAATATGGGATGTCATTTGCTTAGGGTGTATCTAATGGGCAATCTTTAATCACATCTGTTTTTTTTTTGTTTGTTTTGTTTTTTCTTTTCCAAACTATTTTTTTTTCCTCAATTTGTTCCAGAGCAAATAGATTTGACTGCGAAAAAAGCATCACAACACCATGCACAAGACTTTCAGTGTTCACTATGAAAAAAACAAACCATCCAAAATGCTTGTGATATTCATACGTTCATTAAAAAACTCACATACTGTATAAGCACTTTAGGTGATTGAGTGCATCACAATTCTTTTAGTAAAGTGGATCAACATAACTGTTCCCAAATGGCTACCAAATGGCTTTATTATATATTTTTTTACCTTTTTAATCTTGTAAGCTTCATGGAAATTGGCTTTCATAAATACTCAGTTTCATAAAAATAATTTACATAAACCTTATAATTACAATTAGACAGCAACATCACATTGCTGTCACATTTTTATTTGTAGCTCTGGACTACAATAAAGGCTCGTACACACCGGGACGCTTTCCATTTGACTTTATCGTCAGCGTTTTACAAGACGTTTTGCTGCATTCAAACCCAAGCGATTTTCACTGCCGTCAAGCAGAAGAGTATGCAAAATCCCTCCTTGCCGTTAGATAGCGCTTAATGAAAACTCAAAAAAAGAAACTCACCCTCGATTCCTAATTCTTCCGCAATTCCTCTCCACAACATTTCCCTTTTGTCAACATTTTTTGTTGTCGATGTCTCGTTTATCATACAGCACTTTTCATTCGTATACCAGTGCAATAAGCAGCTCCGCGTTTATATTGGCTCTTGGCATCTTCTTCAATATGCGCACGCATTGACAGTTTTGCGCTTGAGCGCCTCCAAGGGGTGTTTAGTGTAACTTCAGCAGCTCCGTACATGTGAACAAAAGTGGCACGTCAAAACAAAAAAAGAAGTTCTTTTTTTTTTAATGACGATTTTGCACCTGCCATTTTGCACGTTGATGTGCACGATCACATTGGCGCCCTTTATTTAGTCACGAGGCGTTAAATGTCGACTGAAAATGTGAGCAAAAAACGTCTAGGTGTGCACGGGCCTTAAGGGTAAAACTTTATAAGGGTAAATATTCACAAATTCAGATTTATACATCAACTGAAAGCTAATATAAAATTAATTATAAATAAAAATATGCTTTGTTGGAATAGGACAATATTTGGTCAACATCCAACTATTTGAAGATTTGAAATCTGAAATCTGGGGATTAAAAAATGAAAGAAAGAAAAAAGTTTTTAACCTTCTTTACTTTAGATATATTTACTGTAGGTAATTGAACATCATCTTTACTTGATATTCTAATGAGTTATTAAAAATAAATGAATTTAATGAAAATTAAATTAAATTAAATTAAATTAAAATAAAATAAAATAAAATAAAATAAAATAAAATAAAATAAAATAAAATAAAATAAAATAAAATAAAATAAAATAAAATAATAATAGTTCTGTGGTCCATGGTCACAGATTACAATATCTTGATATTACAATACACCACTATTAAAGATATAATAGATAAATATATAGATAGGTCATTTAGTGTTTGCCATGTTAAGTGCTAAAATCTAAATTTAGGGCATTATTCAGAAGAAAAAGTCATTAAATCAAAAGTTCTGAAATATGCATTGCATTTTCATTCAATCCTCCCTATTGAGTCTGTATTATTGCAGAGAAACAACATCAGATCAGCTCTTACAGATTGATTGCCATAGTGAACTGCTACTTGTCCATAGTGTTATGTGACAATTCACATAATAAATACATGTAAATATAGACTATAAGCAAATTAACTATTGTTCTGAATATTTTGAAAAATATGTCTTAAGGATGCAGTTCATGGAGACAATTTTACTGTTTGATGTAAATTAAATCTTTGGTGAATGGTTGTTCCGCTCATTCATTGTTTTGTTTGTTGTATGCAGTTGCTATAGAAACACAATTTGATGATTCCATGTAAATGAAATGAATGTATTATCTTAAATTGATATATAAAATAAAAGGTTGTACTTGTACTGTAAGTAAATACATTCACCACTCTGTTGCCATTCACTTACAAAAGTCTTTATACCAGATTGTTTTTTTGAGACAGACCTTTATGGGTCTACGGCATGGGTGTAACTGAATCTCATTAGGCAATAAGCAGCTCAACACATAAATTAAATGTTAATTACTCATGATTTTCACAAGGATGGCAGACAGCAGTGTGTATAAAATAAGAGATGGCACAGCCACATTTAAGTCCAGAATCTGGACCCATATTGATAATTATCCATTGGCAGGATAAACTAAACTAAAAACTAAACTAAAGTGCATGGTTAATAACACAAACATGCATAGCCAACAAAATCGCCCTGATCGCCTTGAGAGAGAGAGAGAGAGAGAGGCTAATGCTAATGTTGCAAGTCAACTAGCAGATATGTTTAAAGCAAAGCTTCCTTTCTAATCCCCAAGAGCTGACAGTATTGCAAGTCAATTGCTGCATTTATTTGCAAGATACTGACCTTCACAGATGTTGTGTGGTAGAAAATGAGTTTTTGGCAAATCTTGCAAACACTGCAACCAAAGTATGACATACTAAGCAGGATACATTTATATAATGATATATTAAAATACTAACGAATGTAAGTGTGCTTGAGTTTAACGCCACTTGCTGCTATAAGTACTGAGAAGTTTTCAGGTATAAAAATTTGTGAGCATAGAATATTTCATTAACTGAAAATGATATATTTGATTTAAATACTGTGCTGTTTTCTAACAGTATGGACTTCAAAAAGATGAAACCAGTACTTAACTTCTTTTTCATCTGAATTTTGCATTCATAGGATATGTTGTGATTTATCATCTTTAGGATAGCCTAACAACATATTTCTCATACGTAATTTCTATGCAGTGATATATTTTTGTTATGATGTCCCATGTATTATTTTCACGTTATACACATATAAAGTACACTTTGATTCCCACCTCTGGTTTACAGTATGACACCCCCCCCCCCCCCACCACCACCACCCCACCCCCCTTTTAGTGTGCATTGGTTCACACATTGCCTTTGACATCAGCTGACAGCAGTGCATGTTCATGCACAACTGGGGGTGCTGAAATAGCTCTTGTTATTTCCAGAAATGCTATAGGTTGAGAGATCTTTTTTTCTTTTTTCAGCATGTTAGCAGCTTTTCAGCATGTTAGCAGCTTTTAAGTTGTAGATTTTTTTTTATTGCGCTGCATTTGTTTTTCAGCTGTTTAATGTTAATCTACCAAATGTCAGAGCGTTTGTACTACAGTTCAAATCTTCCTAACCTATGATTAAGATATGTTTGAATGCCTCAAATGGCAACTCTATTAAGTGTATATTCAAGCTCAGCGAAGGGCTGCTCTCATGGTGGCCGGGTCCCATGCAAAGGTTAAGCCTTAATGGGTTTGATTTACTCCATTAAAATCCTTAAGGATGACAAATAGGGTCGTATAGCACTTCAATGTCATTGTTATCAAGGAAACGTCTGATTTATGCCAGCTCCGTGATGGCTGCCCTAACCCTGACATGTTCCGGAGGACCAGGAAAATAAATGGCTAAGCTAAGAAACCGGAGGCAAATGACCGCAATAAACGCCTCTCCCAAGTCCCAGCCGCCCGCTGAGGCGATCCATTTGTTAAAATGGGAAGTGAGGTCAAGTCTGGACGGTCCCAGAGTGCCTGTTGAGGCTCGGCAGATGGCGACCCAAGTGCAGACCAATTAAAAAAAGACCTGTATGTGTGCTGGGAGCAAAAGCGGCAAAGTTCTGTGTGCGGATGTATAAGCTCTGGAGGAGGGAACAACCCTGGAGTGTGGCATTGGAGCCAGATGAGGCCCACCTGGGAGAAAATCTCCCACCTCAGTCCAGCGTGCTCGCAGTGATGTGTTTTCAGTCAGCCCATTTCCTCTGAAAAGTCGTATTTCGGCTCCCTGAAGTACACAGAGAGCTGCGTAATTCGTTTTGGATTTCATCTCGTTTCCAATGAGGGTGAATGGATGAGTCTGTAATGTGGGACTTGAGATGGTACCTTTAGGTCTTCATTAGCCAGAACAGAATAAGATTGACTGCAGAATGGGGTGATTTTCTAGCCGAAGGTCTTGTGCTCATGGATATTCACTCCTAAGGGTCTGAACTAAACCATGTTCTATCATGAAAGCCTTGAGGGGAATGGCTGAAGCTCCACAGTCTTAGGAGCAGTAAAATGCAAAGCATTGTCCCCATGGGAAAGCTGCTGCTGCCGAACAACAAGGCACTAACTAGATTTACTCTCGTAATTAAATGAAAAAATAGGAGCTAAATGCATGTGTCTCATATAGATCTCGCAAACTGCTTTGGCCTAAAAACTATTTCTGGCTTTTTCAGGGAGGTGGAGGCTGTAACTGTGATAATTTGCTTTAACAAATGCATTTTTTGAAGGGCATTGAAAGAATTAAACCCTATTCTAGTTCCTTCCATCGCTGTTCTACTTAAACCCAGTGGGAAATTCTCCTCCCATCTTAAGTAGACAGTAGAGCCAGCAGTTATTATATTACCCAGTTTCTGCACTGATAGTGATATTAACAGTCTTCCAGCCATAGGTTCTTTTTTCACAAGTTCCATTTGGCCTGCCAGAGATTTGCATTCGGAGCTCAGTGAAATTGGGGATTTTATTTCCCCTTTTTTTTTGAGAAAGCTCGGACACAATTGAAAGTAAGTGCAGAATAGAAGCAAAAGACTAGAAGCATTAATCTCTCTAGTAGTGATCATATTGAAAAATTTCAGCGCTCATAATGCCGTGTCCATGGATAAAAGTTATAATAATGCCTCCCCCTTTCCAAACACAAGCACACACACACACACACACACACACACACAAACACACACAGTAAGTAAAGTCATATATCATCATTTCTAAGCACTTTGCTGCTTGTTGGTGATGGTGTTTTAGCTCATCCTCTCTCGCTCTTTCTTTAAACGTATTAGGTCCTATATAAAGGGGGAACAATCCCTCTGCTTGGTTGATGGTAAATGTTTTTTCTTTCGCAACAGTCCTAGTCTTATATCAGGACGTGGTGCGGCCGATTTTAAATCCATTTCACACTCCATGCAAGGCAGTTGCTGGGGTAAATACTCTGATTTGATAGATGGCGCTCATTAATAGAAGGTGCCTGCAGCCTTTGAGTAATAACCCTTTGGGTACTTTTCCCCATGTTGTTTAATCTGCAGAAACAAAGGGGTATTTGTGTCCCATGCTAGTAGAAAGCCAAGTTGATATTTTAACACGGTGTTCAAACATCTGGGACATTGCTTGTGAGTTTTGCCCCTCCAGCTTTATTGGAGGAGGAAAGATCAAAGCAGGAACGGGCACGTTATTTAATTCATTGACTCAGATGACACCGGTCCAGGTCGTGTAGTTTCCTCTTCAGCTTTTTCTGGTTTGCAGCGTTTCCGTCGAGGGACATAGGGATTGAGCTGTTGTTAAAGCATGGCTCTCCTGTTCATGTCCCATTCAGTCCTGTATCTCAGGAGATGTTTGCTTTAATTAAGCTGTGTTCCCTTTATCGCTCGAGACGACTGCGCTATACAACTCCACTTAGAGCCAGGGAAGTTCATAATGCCTTAAGGGAAAATCTGCATCTCTTGCTATTTCATACAATGACTAAACTCGTTTTATTACTCCCAGAGCAGCTCGAAGTGATCACAGTCTTGGTTGCTACATTATTGGAATATTCACATTTGGTTGATGGAGTTTGTGAAATCAAAATTGACTTGCTGTATACGTTCTCTTGGATGTACTGGTTCAATGGTGCATGTTATACACAGGGAAAAAGTGTTTGTATTTGCAATCTTAAACTAAACATAATGCTAGCCAGTGGCCAAATGGGTTTTTAGAGATTGTTTGTCATATTTATCTTTAGTTTTATGTGTTTCCTGATCCTGTGCTTATAGTACCTCATTCTGAGTTGATAATATGTGATATTAATCAGATTTTTCCCTGATCAGCTTGGTTTTCTTAAAGCAGTACGAAAGGGTACTGCTCTGATAGCCATTGTTAGTTTACAATGTTGTGTCTAGATGTTAGTTTATAGGTGTTCCTTCTCGAAGACATTACACACATTGTTAAAACCTCTTAGCCAGCATCAGGACGTGGATGCGTTGCAGCGCTATTTTTGAACATGACAGTGTTTACGAATAGATCACATCAAATAGAACAAGAGTTATCTTGACAAACTGTACATCAATTTAAAGCTACAACCCTCAAGCAGCGATTGTAGCTGGGACGTGTCTGAAGTTAGGGCTGATTTGATTGTCAGAGCAGCGTCAGCGTATAAAATTTGTCCACAATCGGTTACTCTCTGAGCTGGGGTATTTGCATAAAGCGATCTGATTGGCTGACACTTCTGTTGGCACTTGAAAAGTTGAGAAATTCCCAACTTCTGCAGCTAGCAAGGCTGCTGAAGTGGCGCCAACTGATGAACAATTCAGTTTGGCAACGCTTGATGTCACCCATTCAAAATGAATGAGAAGCATTGACCCTAACGTGATTGGTCCGTCAGTGTGAAATGTGAAATTAAAATGAACAATGCTCATTTTTGCTAGCGCACATTGTTATTCTTTAGGTGATTAATTTATCTGTGCAAGTGAATTCACAAAAAAAAGTGTATTCTGGTAATCTTTAATCAAATCCTGAACATTTGCTTCTTCTTTTGCTTCACTGTGTTGCAAAGTTCAAGCTTGGTGAACTCTGACCTGTGAAATCGTATCATATGACTGCGGAAGACCAATCGAGGATCAAAACATGACCTCTCTAGACAGAATTATATGGAGCAATTGCTTGCTTTTTAAAAGTCTAATCATCTTGTTTAATCCCGCCCCTTTTCGCTGCGCCATACGACAGAATTTTGCAAGTTCAAACTCTAGTGTGACTGCGGCATTAGTTTGCTATGATGTGCAAAAAGAAAACCCCACCCCGTAATCAATATATCATTTCAGTTGGAAGTACATCAACATACTGAAATAAATGTCTCAGCAACTTCTGCTTCATGTGGACTTTAAAGGCAGCTATCAATGTTTTGATTGGAAGCAACATGTTATCTGACGTGTATTCTGACACAGCAAATATGTAGTAGTGAGTGACTACAATAATAGACAGAACTGTGTTGTCAAAACCCACCATTAGTTTACACAGTTTTTTTTTTAGTTTGTGTTTGTTTGTCACTATTTTTCTATTTCCTCATTTAGTTGTGTATAAGTGATACTTATTTTGAACAGTTTATGGTCAGATATTGTCATTATTATGCATGTTATTATTATTATTATTATTATTATGTGTATATGTCTGTTGAAAAACACACCCAATACCCAGATTGTCCACTTTTGCTCCACTTCAAACCCCGTGTACAGAATCAGATTGGAAAACAGCATCAATTTATCACTCTGGAGCACACCTGATAGTCACACCGCTACATGAACTGTTTTGAGAATTGCAAAGGAGTGGCAACGGCACCTGTAATGGAAAGGAAGGGATTCCCACCATTTTTATGTTTATATTTCTATTTTCAAAGTGTTTTCATACTCAAAAAAAAGAAAAGCACAGAATATATTCACATTATGGAGCAAGGGGCATCCCCTGGTGGTTTGGCGGCATGGGTGGACTGGCTCTTTGATGTTTATTGCCTCCCTTCATAGAAAGATTAAAAATATGGGGAAAATACAGGAAAATACTTTTACGGGATAATTACGGAATATTATTATAAAATACGGGAGAATCCCTGGTAAAAACGGAAGGGTTGACATTAAATGACTGCATATGTAAAGTATAAATTATATAAATATAAAACTATTCACAGAATTATTTATTTTGTAGGAATAGTTGCATTCTTTTACTCAAGTGCTATAATTTATAATTGTTTCCAATTTGTTTGCCTATGTAAGGTGAAGTAACACTGACAAAGGAGGTGCAGATCCAAACCCAGGTTTATTAAAAAAGGTCAGATATATACGGGCAATCCAGAGTCGTAGTCGCATACACGGGCAGATGGTCAAAAGGGAGGCAGCAGACATGAATAAACAATAAAACAAAGCGAGGGTCAAAAACACGGCAAGACAAGTGTAATGTTCACAGTAACAGATAAACAAGACTCAGCCATGAGAGTCTCAAAGTGAGCTGTATACTGTATATGTGAAGTGTAATCAGTCCATAAACAGCATCAGCAGTGTGAGTCTAATTAATGGAGACTTGGAGCAGGTGTGCGTGTGTGTATCATGACTGGATCTGTAGTCCTTTTGCTGGCAGATTTGTAGTTCTCCAGCGATCTGCAGCCGCTAGATCGCTGGTGATCATAACAGCCTAAAAGTTCTGCATATTTTTTTCCCCAATAGTCCCCAATAGTTAGAAGTTTTATTATTAATGAGCATTTTACTGAAAACGGCACTGTTCACAAAAATCACCAGCTAGTGTTAGCAACAGTAACCGAGAGGGTGGGTATTTTGAAAAAATAAATAAATAAAGCCATAAAATTTGTTTGTAAATGATGGATGGAGTGCATTGATATGAAAAGCTTTGTATAATTCCACATAAAGGATGTTGCTCCTTTGACTCTCAGGCCAGATTTGGCTTTTTGAGTTCAATAACGCACATTCAGGTTCAACAAACTCCTCATTTTCACTTCTGCCCTCTCACAGTGGAGAGTCTGCATTGCTCATCTTTTCTGTTCCCTTAAGCAGCAGAATTAAATGTCGGCTGTGCCAGGGTGCAGCAGAAAGGCTCTGACCTCTGCTTTGTTTGCGAATCACGGCTGGAAATAATTACACGTCTCATCTGATAATTGTTCACACTCATCCCGCCAGAGACATCAAAGACCTGAAGGAATATGTTTCGTCCGCAATTACCGGACATAAGAATGGGCACTTTTCAAAGGGCAGGTTAATAGCGGGGACAGCATTCTTGCAGGCGAGGGTTCGATATTTCACTCAGCGCTAGCTCTAATTCACCTTATTTCCCAACGTGAATAACTCCCACTCAAAAAATTAAATCCTACACATGCTGTTTCTGCATCCTTGTCTAATCAGGTTAATCCGGTCCAGTCCAACACTGGGTGCTTTTAAATGTAATTCTTGAAGCATGGCGTCTCATAATCAGATTTGAATGGAGGACAAGTGTCATCGCAGGATATAAGGTCAAAAGTTATGTTCCTGGAAATTTTAAGCATGCGTGATTAAAGCTAATTTTTTGTTAAATGAAAGTCTATAGGGATAAGCTTCTTTTGCAGCATGCGCTACTCCTGTAAACAGCTGGGGCGTTCGGTCTGTTCATTTCACGTACAAGTGAGCATTTTTCATTTTTGACATCGTGGCATCTTTCAGAGGAAGCGCAAATGGTGCATATTAATCTTTCTTAAAAACACAGATGCTTTCTTAAAACCCTTACTCATGCAAAGCAACCCTTTCTTTAAACGTGTGAGCGTGAATGCAGTCTTGACAATCGGAGCATCCACTGTAGGACACATTTGCATTCTCAACTAATTCTTCCTAATCTAATGATAGGTGTATACAGCAGCAAAAAAAAAAAAAAACATTAGGTCGGCTTTTTTGACTACATTAACATACCTTCACCTTGTAATTTGGAAACTTTAACACTCTCAAAAATTATGAAAATACATTGGCATGGCAACCCTGCAGAAACTTGTTTGACAAGTACTATCATACTAGCGATTTCAGCATGTTACTAGTGTGCCTCTTTGATTACATTCAGACCTCAGGTAAACATGCATTTGCTCACATGCATCCAGTGGTGTAAATTAACTAATTACAAATACTCAAACTACTGTAATTGAGTAGTTTTTCTCAGGAATTGTAATTTACTGCGTAGTTTTATTTAATTGTGTACTTTTACTTTCCCTTGAGTATGTTTAGTGCAGTATCGGTACTTTTACTCCCCTACTTTCCTTCAACCTGCAGTCCCTACTTTAATTATTTCTTGTCTATGGTCATTGTCTAAAGTAGAAAGATCAGTCCTGTGATTCCTGTCCAATTAAATCACACAATTAAATCATGTGAAAGTAAATCACATCATACTGAACAACCTCAAGACATGGGCGCTTTGTAAATGCAGCAAACCATTAAAAATGTCCAAGAAGATGTCCAAAATCTTTACACGCAATGATCCAGAGACTTTTTATAGCCAAAAAGCCTTAAACAATCACTAAATGGAACGAATGAAGAATGGAAGGAAGGACCAAATAAAAGGAAGGACCGAACAAGGAATGGAAGGAAGGATCAAGGAACCAAATAAACGAAGGAAGGATTTAAGAAAGGACTGAACAAACTAAGGAAGGAAAGAAGGAAGGAAGGAAGGAAGGAAGGAAGGAAGGAAGGAAGGAAGGAAGGAAGGAAGGAAGGAACGAGCGAACAAAGGACCTAATGAAGGAATGAACAAAAATATGAAAGAAAGAATGAGCGAACAAATGAAGGGAGGAAAGAAGGAAGGACCAAACGAATGAAGGAAGAATTCAAGGAAGGACTGAACAAACTAAGAAAGGAAGGAAGGAACGAACAAACGAATAAATGAACAAAAGGACCTAATGTAGGAAGGAACAAAAATATGAAAGAACGAACGAGTGAACGAAGGAAGAAGGGAACAAACGAATGAAGGAAGGAAGGAGAGAACAAACAAATAAAACCCCTATATACACTACATGTTGTTTGCGCAGGGATGTGTAAACGTAATATTCTGTAACGCATCAACTTTCCTACAGTGTAATACTCACTACTCACTACTCTTGAGTAAAGGTCTTTTTACTCATACTTTGAGTAATATTTACAACAGATACTTTTACTCTACTTGCACTACATTTTTAAGCAAGTAATGGTACTTTTACTTGAGTATGATTTTTTAGTACTCTTTCCACCACTGCATGCATCATATTTGTTTTGCTCAAGAACTTAACCCACATTAAAATCTGATACATGGCAGTATAAAGTATGCAAATTACATATATGACATACAAGTTCATATTTTGATTTCACATACAGTATATAAAATATACACTTACCGGCCACTTTATTGGGTTCACCTTACTAGTACCAGGTTGGACCCCCTTTTGCCTTCAGAGCTGCCTTAATCCTTTGTGGCATAGATTCAACAAGGTACTGAAAATATTCCATATAACAAATATGTTGCCCACATAAGAGACCATGACACGGTTGAGACCAGAGGTTATTGAGACCAAGAATCACTAAGGCAACCGCAATAAAAAAAAAATGATAATAAATAATAATACTATTCTGTGATGATGCTTTTTGAGACTGCTGCAGTACATCCAAGACAAAGACGAGATGGAGTCCATGAAAAAATATATTGGTCTCAAGCATCGTATTAGCATCACTAATAATAGCAAATGTGAGATTCTAAGAAGAATGTTTAAACTGGTCATCATGGTCTTCCATTGTATTTTTTTTTTTTCTTGGTTTCCAAAATTCTTCAATTCTTCACCTTATTTTGTGTTCAAAAGGAAAAAAAAACACATTCATAAAGGTTTGGAACTACTTGAATGAGTAAATTGTGAGTATATTTAATTGTTGAATGAACTATCCCTACACACATTGTATGGACTAGAAACTAGGGCTGTACACTCTCAGAAAAAAATGGTACAATGTTGTACCAAAGAAGGTACAAACCCTTGTCACTGGGGCAGTA
Source organism: Danio albolineatus (assembly GCA_903798035.1). Classification (NCBI taxonomy): domain Eukaryota; kingdom Metazoa; phylum Chordata; class Actinopteri; order Cypriniformes; family Danionidae; genus Danio; species Danio albolineatus. The sequence continues at coordinate 1,776,707 of CAIGQQ010037945.1, read as the reverse complement.
CCTTTTTATGGGACAGAATTGTACCTTAAGAAAAGAAACAAATTTGAACCTTTTAAGGTCATGATTTGTACCATGGGAAACTAAAATGTACCTTTGTTTTTAAAAACCTGCAGATACAATATTGTATACTTTGTGAAAGGTACCACACACTTGTGAAAGGTACCTTAACAGTGTCAAAAATGCTTACAAAACATTTATTAAAATGCCTTCAATGTTTAGTTTACAATACCCATAGGTTTGTTTTACCAGTTGTTTTGTATTATTGTATTATAGAACTAAAAATTTATGTTTATAAGTATCTTGAAGAAATACTTTTAAACGATGATTCTTGTTTTAATATGGAAATTATTCATAAAATCCCTTTGCCTTTCCAGTCATATTTTTTTTTTATAGATACTGTAATAAAGAAGCAGTTGATCAACACTTTTGTACCTTTTATATGAGAACAATTATGTACCTTCATTTCAGTTGTACCATAAAAGGCACAAAACAGTATCATAAGAGGTCTTTTCAGTACCATGTAAGGTACAATTTTTACAACGGTACAAAACTGTTCCTCAAGGAACAATATTTGTACCATCGTGTACCTTTTTTCTGAGAGTGTATTTACACTGCAGATCTTGATGGTCAATTCTAATTTTGTGACTGTGGGGCGCTGACTGACAGCTGATAATAAAAAAAGCCCTCTTTTCACCATTCCTGTATTTAATGTGTTCGCAGGGTTTATTTTTATTTTTATTTTTATTTTTTTTGACAGGTTGTTTTACAGAGAAGTTACTTCGTAATGTCCATGGCGTGATTTATGCGTGTGATGTATGCAACAGTTTTATATTAGTTTATATTGGCTACATGGTGGATGTTGATCTCTCTATCTCTCTCTCTTAACTTTTTTAGTCCTTGTGTGTGAGATTTAAGGTTGGGGACTGTGCCAAAGTCTGTTCTGAAAAGCATCAGAGTTGACGTCATTCGCTACAGTTTTTAATGATGCGTGACTCACATTGACAGGTGAAAATCTGATCCACCTGTTACACTGCAGACATAAAGGCATGGATCTGATTCATATCGGATAAATTTCCACATATGAACAAGGTCTAAATCTGATTTGAGAAAATCTGAATCCATGTGAATTTTTCCTGTTCACATGTGCATGGACCATATCCGATCTGTGCCACAAAAATCAGAATTAATTCACTTAAACCATGCAGTGTAAAACAAAGCCTTTGTGTGCTGACGGCCACAGTGAGTTTAGGCCATTAATTGTTCCTGCACATCTGGTTGTGTCGAAAAATAACTTTCCATTCTGCCACTGTTGTAAAAGCAGCCAAAATGTCCACATACCCCTCTAACATCGTCTTAGATGCCAATGAAGAGCATTTTGCTTTATTCCCTCCATTCAAATGCAGATTGCAAACTCTGGTAGTCTGCCAGTTTTACCAGATGAACACTGAATACATGAGAATGGAGCTCCTCTGTCAGAAGTGATGGACCCAGGAAAACGGCTGCGTGCTGAAGACTGTTGCTGCAGGCCTGAATAATGGATAGGGTTCAGAAGGTCTTGCTGACGGGGACAGGAGAGCCATAGCATAGGAAACCCACGTAAAGACTTCCTCTGCCAGACGCTAATCCCAGACTGACGGCAGGTTTTAGACCCTTCATGGTTTATTCAGAAAGCGGAGATAGGTTAATTTCGGTTCGGCACGAGGTCTGCTCCAGAGTAAAGGCTAGTGTAAATATGCAATAGTCACTGGCCTTAAAATATAAATGTACTTTTGCTCGCAGAGCTGAAAGAAGGAAAATGATTATTTTGACATTTAGTTTATTAACATTAATACAAAAAAATGTATTATGCATCTACACACATACACTGTATATATGTGTTTTTTTTTTTTTAATCTGATTGGCTGAGAGCCATGCAATATTCTAGTGAGTACAGCCTCTTCACCTATGTATACTCCACTGGAATTCTTCCACACAGAAGACTAAACTAATTATTGTTAGCCAAATACTGCCACATGATGTATTTTTGAGACACTGTAGTTCAGAATAGTTGTTAAGATTTCAGATATGTTGTTTATTTATAAAGGTAGTGCCTATTTGAAAATATGTTCAGCGATTTTAGAGATGGGACTTCCAGTGCCTCAGCTGTCATTCATTCACTGAGAGCAGTATCTAGTAGTATCTATCTAATGTATAGTGGCTATAGTGGTTAATTGTGGAATGACAATATAGGGTCAGAATCATCTGCTATTTTTCCATATCAAACAGATTTGACTGCAATGAAATGTTTTATGTCTTTATATATACAGTTTTAATTATGTTTGAAAGCTTAGACATTTTTCATTTCACTGACTCTCTAAATTTCTAAGTTGTCTTAATTCCACTGTGTTTGTTAAAAGTTATTGTTCGATAAATTCAATATATATACATATGAACAATATCACACAAGTAGCAGT
>CAIGQQ010037945.1:1753924-1774244 GCA_903798035.1 Danio albolineatus | reverse complement strand
ATAGATTTATGACAGGTTATGTTGTATTAATAATGATAACTTGTCATGATAATTATAGGTTGTCATAACAAAAACATTTCAAAAAAACAATATTTGCGTTTAAAATGGCCTAACTGGACACTTGATGAGTTTTTTTTTTTTTTTTGTATTAACATGCATATAATCTCCTCTGCCATGATATGGTTATAAAGGTGCCATGACTGCCTTATAAACATCCCTCCAAAGTGTAAAGTTTGTCATTTTCAATTAAATAAAATAAAAAATGTATAATAAAATATAAAAATAAACAAACAGAACCCGATGAAAAATATACAGTCAAATGCATCACTTTGGTGGCACAACAAATATCTATAAAGAAAGCATTTACAGATGAGCAGAGCAGAACTTTTAATCAGTCTGTTTTACTTCACTTGGTTTCGACAGACTTGAAGTCAATGGGTTCACTTCCAATCTTGTTGAACTTTTATTATGAGTAAAGGCTATTTACTCTTTGCTTTCCAAGACAGAAAGAGCAGCGATGAACATACAGTCAGCTTCTCTTCAAATCTCAAAATGGTCCGCTGAGTTTGTGTTGTTATTGATTTCCTATAAAGCAGCGTTAAGCTCTCAGGGACATGAAGAGTGGAAGTATCGTCTGCAGGTGTTGTCCAGGTTCTGTGGTTCAGCCTCAGAGGAGCACAGTGACACTGGGGATTTAAACCTTATTATTATTGCATTATTGCAGGAGTCTTATTGATCGCTCAGTAAAAGAACGCAACTTAATGAAACAGTTGCAGAGATCTTTTGGGGTGTAGTAATCTGAGAATTAATTCATAGTATTACATGAAATTCGTTTGCTTTTGTAAATGGTTGATTTTTTTTTTCTTATTATTAATATTATTTCTTACTCTTATTAATTTAGACTCTTTCGTTTGACTGAGATCATAGAAAACTCTCAGAACTATTTCAGTCTTTACTAATATATGTTTCAGGAGATCTTCCTTGCTTCTTTTGCTCTCAGACAGGCAATGTTAGTACTTGCTCGCCAACATACTGTGATGTGAAACAGCTTGATTCCATATTTAAGGGTTAGGAAACATGATTTGTCCATTTTTTTTTTTTTTACTTTCAGTAGAAAATAGTTTTCCCTGCTTTCTTTTTTTCCCTAAAGGTTGAACCATTGATACCTTCACAGTGCTTGAAGGGGAGCATTTGTGAAATTGAAAAGAGAATCACGCTGAGCTTTTGTTGGTGAGTGCACTGGAAAAGACAGACAGAAATACTGTCTCCAAAGGAAAATCTGCAGCCATTATTATACGTGAGGAGTGCAGATAGCACGTCTTTGGAGGAAAAAAAAAAACCTTTCATTGTGACTTCTATCCATATTACCTCTGTGTAAGTCGAAAAAATATAGAAAAATGGTCTGTTAATCATTAAACTGCACACATTTTAGAGAGCTAAAAGTGTCACTTAAAGCTGGGAAAAATTATGAATTTTCCAGGGAATTGACTGTTCTTTACCAAAGAGTTATAACATTTCATCAGTACTGAAGCATAAAAAAGTGAATATAAATTATTGTTACCTGGAGGAAATAGTCATCTGTTTCTGCTATGGACCCTAAAAGATTCTTTAAGTCCTTTAATGCTACGTTTATACCAGATACAGGTGAAGCACCAAGCGCAAGTGATTTACATGTTAATTCAATGCAAAGACACGAAGTGACATCCTGTTGTCTTAGACACAAATAAAAATAAAAAATAAAATAAAAACATGATTGAGCAGGCGCTACGGTGGGGTAGTGAGTAGCACGTTCGCCTCACAGCAAGACGGTCGCTGGTTCGAGCCCCTGCTGGGTCAGTTGGCATTACTGTGTGGAGTTTGCATGTTCTCCCCGTGGTCGCGTGGTTTCCTCCGGGTGCTCTGGTTTCCCCCACAAGTCCAAGGACATATGGTATAGGTGAATTGGGTTGGCCAATTTTTCTGCAGTGTATGAGTGTGTATGGATATTTCCCAGAGATGGGTTGCAGATGGAAGGACATCCGCTGTGTAAATCCTTAGCTGGAGATGTTGGCGGTTCATTCCACTGTGGCAACCCCAGATTAATAAAGGGACAAAGTCGAAAAGAAAATGAATGAATGAATGATTGAGCGAAGCAGCAATTCTCATGCCCATCTTGTCAGGGAAGCACAGTGTGATCTGTAGTAAGTTTCCTCTCCAAATACACAAGGAGAAACCCATGAAATTCCCTGGGGAAATATCAGATGCTGAATGAACTCGAGATTTGACTTCTTCTATTGGTTCAGCTTGAGTAATAAACACACAACTAATGCAATAATCTCCAGAAAGGGTTTTATAAGCTCATTTATTACGTCATAAAATACTCCTGGAATCAGAAGGTCCATAATTGACCATATATGGATTGTGTTGTGAATATTAATAAACTCTGCTCTGACGTGCAGCTCTCACACAAACACACACACACACACTTCATGATAAATGCTGAACATGGACAAATATAAGTTATGTTAACCTATTTTGCTCACGAGATGTGGATAAAGGCTTAAACTTGACAAAAGAAAGCGATGGAGATGCATCATGTTGTGTTTTGAAGCTATAATGTCAAAGAAAACACAGCCAGAACTTAATATCATCTGCATGAACAGATGACAGTTGAGCTGAGTGATTTGACACGATTCAGCAGTCTACACGTTTGTTGAAACATGCACAATTTTTCAATAAACACGGTAAATTAACTAAAGATACAACAAACTAAACCTTATGCCTCTTTGGAGTGGAGCTGAATAAATGAATAATCTGTACATCTTGCATTTTGAATCCTTAAGCATGTATCATGCAGTTGTTGCCCAGTAACGGAAAATAAACAACCTGCGGCTGTGTTTTCAAAATAAAAGTCCCACATACATTTTAAGTAAAATATAAGCTTTTAAATAACAAATGGAGTGAAACAATCATTGTTTTCGCACTAGAAAACATAACCTTAGACATGCATATTAATGATCTTAGAGCTACATGAGTCTGGGTTCTCTTGATGACGTCAGGTCCGGATGAACAACCTGAAGTAGTCATACATGCAAATATGGAGGGCATGGCTTATGAGTCTCGTCCCAGTTTGTTTTGTTCACTAGGGTTTTACACTCATGGAATTTACACAATATCAAGTAAACAATGATCTTTGGTGCTCATGGTATGTGCATTTCCATATACTGATCTCTTGTTATTCTACTATGCCATGTTATACACAGATTTTCATTACAGGGTACCTTTAAGAGTCTCTGTTTCAAAAAAAAAAAAAAAAAGACTAACACTTTATTGTGAAGATTTTATAATCTTTTAAAAAAATGATATTTGACAGAAAAAAAAACTAACAAATCAATATTTGCACAATTATTTTCATTCACTAAACGTAAAAATTCTGCTTTATTGTAAAATCAATGAGCCATGAAGTAGTAGCTTAAGTGGTTTAATGTTGTGCAAAAGCAATATAATAAAAGGCACAAATGTTCAATAAATTATTGCACTTATTAATAGTTATGAGCGCAATAAACAATTCATAAAGAAAGTAGATATAAATCATTAGCATATCTATAGCTGTTTACGACTGTCAAACATTGTAACAATTTAATGGCTTGAAACGGTGCGGTGCATAAATAATTCTGTTTTGCTTGTAAAGAAAAACATCATTATTTTGCATATATTTTCATACTCTACCTATGTTCCTGGATTGCATCCCTGATTGTTGTTCTAATTCCTTTTCTCTCTAAAATCATCCTAAGATGGAGTTTAGCTATCTCCTCCCTGCACCAATAGTCTATTGATTTTGCCCTGGTCTGACTTCAGGGAGGATTTTCTCGTTGAGATAATATAGTAGTGATATCACCTGAAATCTCCTGCCACTGCTAAAGGGCCAAATCCTTATCTCATCTGACAGGGAGTCTGACTTTGCCAACTCCGAGGAGGCCCGTCACTCTCCTGACCTACCAAAGGTCTTCAGTTTTACTCGCAGGATTTGTCACACCACTGCGGTTCTTAGGGACTCATGTACGGCTCAGATAATAATAATGCAGAAAGCATGCAGCTATCTAACCAATCCGGCTCTCACCCGGAACTGCATTTAATAGGGGGAGACAACAGCCACTTAATGTGAAAGTGCTGTCAGCGCTGGCACCCAAATACAATTCTATTGCAATTCTTGTTTCCTTGGAAACATTTGAGTATGCAGTAATCCTGGCATCCCGGGATGGCGCGTGACGTAGAGTTGAAGTGACATGTCTTGTTGGACTCCATAAAGTACCTTTCAGCTGATGAATATTAATGAGGCTCCCTGTATAATGCTGCAGTGTATCCGGCGTGGATATCTCTGTAAAACAGGAGTGAGAACTGGAATCATCCATTACTAATGCACCCGCTGTGCGCTGGACAAAGAGAATTTCTAACGCGCTCCAGTCCTTCTGCAAACCCAGAGGTTTCTGAAAGGCTCTCTCTCGCCCTGAGCACCACGGCCAGGTCACCGCATTGGCCCGAGGAGCTATAAAAACAGAATTCGAGAAGCATGCAGCATTTCTTGTCATTATTTAGAGATCTGGATGTGTTTGTTATGAATTCACTGAAGCTGTCAGATGGACAAATATGTGGTAAACACAGTTTCCTCAAACGGCACATTGCGAGGTAATATTATTTTTCAAGTGTCCCGCTGAAGTCGAGCTTTTTCCGTTTATTGTAGGTAAACATTCTAGCGCAGAACATCAATAAACAAGTTTTATGGTATATCTGTATGAATCACCAAGGTCGTGGATGTTTCCATGCATTATGAGCAATACAGAGTGAAAATAAAATGGAGACGGGGAAAGATAGAGGATGTATTTTTTTGCCGGAGTTCAGTGAATGTTCTTCAGAGGTGCTCATGGTAAATGCATCTCAGCATGTGGCTAATCTAATTCTGCAGTATTTTTTTATGGAATGTATAGGGAGATATAAAACAGTGCAAGTCAAAGGTAAATAAAAGATGCTTGATTAATTTCGCATTATTATAAAACCAAAACAGTTTGTCAAATCTGCAATTATTAAATATGGTTTTTGCTTCTGTATGTATAAAATGTGGAAAACCATCATGAGTGCTTATCGTAAATTAAAAAAAAATACTGTATACTGGTACGGACACTAATGTAGTTATCATTTTATTTATTTATAGTTACCATTCTTGGTTGCTTTAGTGTCCATTCATACAGAACCATGTGTAGTTTGCTGACATCCTGTGCGTGCAGCGCAAAAGCAGTAACTGCTGGCATCTAGCTGAGCTTGCAAGCCCGTTCATCAGCATCTGACATCGATGTTGAGAAGCCATTACAAAGGCTGAGGAGATTTACATCTGTCTGTGTGTGTGCGCGAATGTGCTTTTTATTGAGCGTCCCGCCTATCCTGGACACTGCCTGTGAATTGCAGAGGTTTGTCAGTAAACCTGTCAGAGTCTAAATTTTCAGTTAGGGTGCCGGAATGGCTCACTGTGCACTCCATCTAACGATTTCAGCCATTTTATTTCCCCATTCTATAGAGAGATGGTTCTGATCAGATGAGGCATCCATCATAAGGGAGTACAGACGGTGAGACTGCCACACAAAAGCACTCAGCGGAGTTACGAGGCAAAAACATGGCCATATTCCCCTTTGAGTCTGCTGCCTTTTTTTTCTGTCAAACAAATCAAACAGATCCTCACCTGGATTGAGATCAGTCATCGCTGGAGTGTGAACTGAGAGTGTCTCAGTGGGGGAAATGACTGCAGGACTCTCTGCAGAAATAATCAATCTCCCTCAGAGCTTTTCCTCTGCCTTAACAGCCACATTCGCCGCGTTAAATGCTTTGCTCTGTGCTGCTACGGCCTAATTCAAATATATAACTGCCTTTTTCGCCGTACTAACTATAACATGCTGTGTCTTAACAGCCAATAGGGTTTTAAGTTAAACCAGCCAGCTGCTCTCAATTTGTCTCTCCCTTTTGTCGTACTCTTTTTTTCCCCTTATATCTTCCCTCCTTCATTTGTTCCAATCTGTCTTCAGGCACATCTGACTGCTCATAAGGTCTTTTTTTGATTGGAACTCTGCCCATTATGCTGGAAAGTGAGTTTATTATTTGCTGTACTAGAAGAGAATTGACTTTGGAGTGGGTAATCGGGTCTCACATGCTCTTCTATCCAGCCGTGTTGCGCACAACTTTCATTTATCAGTCTTTTTTTAGAGGGGGGCTTGGCAGTAGTTCAACTCTATGTGGTCTATCACAGTCTGCTTGGTTTTTTTACCCTGTCATACAGCAAATTCAGATGACCTTTTCACTTTAGCTTGACAGCTTGATTGATGGTCTTATGTGGAAAGCAGGAGTTCTACATTTTGGAATTGTTAAGATTGGAAATTGTGCCACGTTGAAGGCATAGTATGTAATTTTCACTGCACGTAGTAACAACAAAGGCATAGTTTGATCACCTTGTGACTGAGTGTGGAATCATGGAAGTTGTCATCTACATTACATCCTACTGGACTCCTTCAGAAATCATGTTCATGGATGAGCGGAAGTATTCAAAACTGATTATCATGGTAGTATGAAACAGAGTAAGGCTAAAAGGCATCAAGCGAAACAAGACCTCTGAAGCAATTGCTGATTAAAGATGTGCATAACCTGGCAAAAAGCAGCAGAGCTTTTATTATGACAAAATATAGAACTATTGTAGTGGTTTTAGAATGTTTTAAAGGGCACCTTTGATGAAAAATCTACTTTTTAAGCTGTTTGGACAGTCATATGTGTAGTTATAGTGTATAGACGGTCATTTTGGGGTGGTATAAACACACCCAGTCCTTTTTTTTCAATTTAACAGCATAAAAACGGTGGACCAATTGGAGCGGTTTTGAGATCGACCGCAACTTGACTTAGGAGTGCGGTCCCCCCACCCACCGAATTGATTGACAGCTGCGTATTAACATGTCTCCGTAGTAACGTGTATAATCATATCAACAAGACAGGATGTGCGCAAAACAACCGGGAATAAAAGGTCTGTTCAGTTCGCGAAGGTCCTCAATCATCATCAGATGTGATCAAGAGTGAGTTTCACAAGTTTAACACGTGTTTAAAACAGTGCATGTTAATGAATTACAGCCATTTACTTCAGCTTTACTTCATCACCACAGCCGCGTGTCAGCAAAAAAGACACTTCAATCTCGGTTTGTTGAAATTAAATCAGGTTTATTGTGTACATTAACATAACAGAAATCCATACAGCAGTGGATATTAGCCTGTATCCTTTCACATTTGCTCGCAAAAGCGCGCGCTGTCTGTGTGTGCGCGCGCGTGTGCGTGCGTGAACGAACTCTATAACTGCATTGTGCGTGACTCATCGTTGCAACTCCTTAACAAACACATTAAACAGTCTTTGGTAAAGTTCTTACTGTTGTATTTCTCACAAACGTAGTGAGATCTGCTTCTCTAACACCTGTTCCTGTTGTGTCTGTGTGTCTGACGCAGCCGAGGGCGGAGATTGGGGCACGCTGGCGGGAACAGTGGGCGGGGAGGACTATTCTTAAAGGGCCAGTGCAAAAAACAGGAAAAATTTGATTAGAGCTATAATGGAACAACTTTAGGCAGCTATAATTAATAATCTGATGGGTATTTTGAGCTGAAACTTTTCAGACAAATTCTGCTGACACAAAAGACTCTCCCCACCCACCGTTCCCACTTGCGAGTCTGTTTCTCTTGCATTATGTCAGATAAACAGCAGTCAGTGACAGAGACAGACACGGATGAAGCGGAGATGCAGTTCATTAGTAAAAAATACCAAGTAAGGTTTTTGATGTATTTGTGATGTAGTTTATTCAAGCCTTTCTAAAACAATGAGTCACACACAAATATTACAAAGTTCGCATTACACACGTTTAACTTTACAGTAATTTTACAGTAATTTTAATAGTAATTAAATTAATTATTATACAGTAATAATCTACTTGTGGCAAATGTGACAGGAGACTAGTTAATTTATATAATTTATATTGCTATATACACTGCTATAGCCATTATGCTACTTTACAAAATCAACCAGATTTAACGTCCACATTTCTGGACTCCTATTGTATGTTTGAAGCATTCTGGTATATAGTTGAACTGACTGTAGTGGTTCCAGCGATAATGAATCACAAAGCGAGTTTACTGGTTTTTTTCCTATTGCACACATATGATTTACATTTAAAATTGTAAAACTCAATCTTGAGGTGAAGCTGATCACAGAGAGTTAAACAGATCTTTTAATCCCAGTTTCTTTGCAAATCCTGTTTTGTGGATATGTTTACACGTGTTACTTTGAGGATGCTCCTGTCAACCAGTTCAGAAGGCCTGGGAAACCACACTTTTATGTCACATTGTGGTGGACCTCAAAATCACTGGGATTTGGATCTTATTTTAATCTCAGGTAATTTTATAAAAAAAACTTCTTGTGTTTATATCAATCCAGTATGGCTCTGGACATCTTACACATGTCCAAACAGCTTCCAAATTAAACAACTGTGATTAATGGTTATCAATGTGCCAAAATTCCACATAATTCAATACTATAATAAAACCATAGTTAATTGCTATAATAAAAGCATAATTTCATAAGCGATCTGTTTTTAAATTAGCATATCTCATATATTGTTACAGATCAGTGCCACAAAAGGACCTGGCCAAAAGGCTCCACATAAAAATAGAAATTAGGAATAATCAGTTCTACTTCATTTGGTACTCTTTGTGCAGCACATGGCTATAGGGTATTGTGCCCTTATATGCTGAAGACACCTTTATTCACACCCAAAAGGTGGTGCAGTGGTGCATGAATATGATTATGTGGGTGACCTTTGTCTAGTGAGTGTTGGATATAGTGCAGCAGTTAAGCAATACTCCCTACTCTTTGTCTGAAATGATCCAGACATAACTCTTGCTGACAGTGCGACGATCATATTCATGCTCCCCTCAACTGCTTTCATAAAAATGGCAACAGCTGATTCAGCCCAGACTGGACAAAGTGCATCACAAGGCCTCAGAATTGGTCCTGAATCAAAACCACCTTGTAAATGTCCAGATTGCATTTTCTCCACCAGCAAATCATAAACAAGTCTGTTTTGCTAGTTTGTGTGTGATTGCCAAGGGTAGTAGAGGAGTTTAAGGCTTGTCTGAGGAAGATTGACTTCCTTCATTTCTATGATGTGGGCAATTTGCATGAGAGAGTTTCACTGGCAGACACTTACTAAATTCCAGCTCCTTAGAAGCTACAGATGAGAGGAAATTTGATGAGATACTCTCTTCGAAGCCTCTAGACTAAGTGCTGCAATTCTTTTGCTGTCTGGTGATAATTTCACAGTTAAATGTAATAAAAAAATAAAGCTAGATTATGTACTACATTCATTGCTCCCCTAGGTTTACAGGTTGCAGGGGAATGAGGAGGGATGGTGCTCCTGTTATCTAAAATTATAGATTTTATGGTAGATTTTCTCAAAATTCAGAGCAATATTTGCAACATATCTGTCTCTAAAGACAGATAATTGGACAGCTTGGAGCAGAGATGCCTAAAGTAGGGCCCGTCCGCCGAAGTTGGCCCATGAAAACCTTTGATTTGGCCCATCTGAAAAGAGAGGGAGAATGGTGAGGAGGTGGTTGGGACAAATGCCTTTTACAGAGATCGTCATTTCAAATTTAACATAACCGTTTGTTTCTTTGTTTTATCACTGAGCTACAAAAAACGATTTAAAAAAAGAATCAGACTTGGGTGACGCGGTGGCGCAGTGAGTAGCACTGTCACCTTACAGCAAGAAGGTCGCTGGTTCGAGCCTCGGCTCGGTGAGTTGGCATTTCTGTGTGGAGTTTGTTTGTTCTCCCCGTGTTTATGTGAGTTTCCTCCGGGTGCTCCGGTTTCCACAACAAGTCCAAAGACATAGTGGTACAGGTGAATTGGGTAAGCTAAAACCCCAGATTAATAAATGGACTAAACCGAAAAGAAATCTAATGAATGAATGAATCAGGCTTGTAAAATGTAAATTCTGTCACGTGACAGAAAAAAGGCAATGCACAAGTTATCGTGTATATCAAGGAGAAAGCAGGAGCAGCTCGATTAGTTTGCATTGAACTCCATTGTGTTATAAATCAGACTGTATATGTTCGTACAGTAATATGTTAATTATAAAATGTTAAAAATGATACAGGGTTAGTTAATATGATTTAAATCAACACTTTCTATTTTTTTTTTATATTATCAGGTAAATTTGAAAATTTCTCTTGGCAATCTTATTGTAGTATGGTTTGCTATATATTTGGCCCACAGCCCTCAATCAAGTTTGGTTGTTGGCCCTTTATAGGGAAAACTTTTGGCACCCCTGGCTCAGAGCAATAAATTATATTTATATGCTTTACTAGTCTTTTATATTTGGAACTATAATTTATTTGCATTTGTTGACCAAATTTTTGTTACCAAATGATCTGTATTCTCACAATAAATGAGATGGGCTGTTATAGGTCTGATGTATCAAGTAGTCGAAAATAAAAACCACACATTTTTGTGTCAAATTTAATTCAGAATAAAATAAAAAATTACTATTTGAACATGTTGATGGAAATTGTGCCACTTAGTGTGTGTGTGTGTGTGTTTATGTATGTGTGTGTGTGAGAGAGAGAGAGACAGAAAGAAAGAGAAACACTTATATGAGTATGTTTATAATTAGGGCTGCACGATATTGGGAAAAATGTGCACTGTGATATTGAGTTTTTTTTCTCAAGATAGCTTAATTAATGATTTTATATCGATTTTTAGGAGAGTGCTTAAAATATAATCAACAAATTACAAGCAGAGATAAATAGATAAATATATGCATACTATACAAAAATAAAATAATCAAATGTACAATAAAGCTGCATATTTTGCATTGTGTAAATAATTAAATACAATTAATCTTTGTTGAAACTACAAAATAATTTTCCTTGTGCCCAAATGCTTTAAACTTGCTTAAAATGTTTAAACAGGCCTTAAAAGCATAAGCAATTGATACACTTTCACTTTTTTATTATGGTTAAACAAAAAATGAAAAAATTATCATGTGTTCTAAACTATTGTACCTGGTCAACTATAATCCTGACTCCAAGATGCATGTCCTGAGATGTGACTATTGTGTATTTACACATTCCAATATCGATGCTGAAATGATATATCGTGCAGCCCTACTTATAATAACGTGTATCGTTGGCATCTGTTAGACGTTTTGCTTCAAATGACAACACATTAATCTAAAAGTGCATTTCGATTTTGTTACATGCCACAGGTCACACACTGGATGTACCTAAAAATGGGCTTTATTGTTTTTTTCCTGACTCTGCAGATTTATTTTCTTTTTTTCTGATTTCCTTCTGGTTGACAGAACATATTTTACAATGTGCACTTTCTCTCTCTGCTGGTAGGAGTGTGCTCATTTGTGTGAGCGTGTGCATCAGAGCTGAATTTCAGCACACACAATATACATAGAGCAGACAGAAATAACATGCCTTCATGTAAATGAGATAAATACCATGAGGCAATTATGTGCTGTTTGGAATGTTTTCATCCACTCTGAGGTGATTTTGAGTGTTAATTTGGCCAGAACTTTCTCTGTGTTTCAGCAAATGGAATGAATTTTAGTGACTAATCCTATTGGGACACATATTTTGGGAAAATACTTTCAAAATTTTCCAAAATTTAACAATACACTTTTTGCAAATTTGCTTCACTTCCGTTATGTTTGTGAATATTTTTTGCCCATTATAATGAAAAAATTTCATTTTTATCTCTTCCCAACAGTGAAAAACGACAACAATCAAAAAATGTAGTTAAAATGGAAGCAGCCAGGATCATAGCAAAAGGGTAGTTAATTTGAACAGTACACAAGGGTTGATTAACAAAAGAACAAAGCATAGACCTGTTCTGTAGGAAGCAACATTGAGTGATATCTGTGGTATTTTAGTGCTAATAGCGCTAATACCATGGTAGGACTAATGGAACGATATGGTTTAATATGTAATAGTAATTTACTTCCACTGTCAAAATGCACCTAAAAACAAACTGCACCATACCACTTTTACCCTTTCCAAAGGGTACCTAGCACAACAAAAGGGTACCAGAAGGCAAAGCGAGACACGCAGCTGAATGCTATTGGTTTACAGACAAACGTCACTAGCGCGTGTACAAGCCAGGAGAATGAAAACAAAGGAAGCATCATTATTAAATACACAGCCGATACATTACATCATTGTAATATATACTTATAATAACGAGCCATGGTTGACCCCGAGCTCAAACAAACCTTGTCGTCTTCTTGATGAACAGCCACAAAGCTAAGAAAATAAACTTCTTGTCCTGTTGTTTACGAGGCCATCTAAAGCACGAGCGGTTTTACTTTCTCCAGAAACTTGCGTTCGCTCGTCACATGTCTATATTTGAAATAACGTACTAGAGCTAATGATAATAACGTGGTTATTGAAGTGCTTCTCACATCCGATCCTTTCAGAAACTAACAAACACGAGAGAGAAGCGTGAAAAAACAAAGGAGAAACCAGAAAAAACAAAGGAGCAAATGATTCATTCAGCACTCTAAAACATGAACAAACTGCCATGTTTAACTATTATCATTACCAATTGGATTATTATGAACTCGGAACGACGAAGTTACTTTCTAACAGAGGTCACATGTGCTGGTGAAGAATAACGATACAGATGTGAGGTTTGCATTTACTGGGCTATATGCTGCCTGTTGTTTTTGAACCCAAATAAGGACTAAATGTATGCTGTGTAGTTTGTCTGTGACTGGTGACATATCGGAGACTGTAAGGGTCTGTATGTGTTCATATATTTTGCATGTATTTATGTCTTTTATGTAATTGCATACACTACAGTAGGCTGTTTATCATTGATCTGCAGTTATAATCAAATCCTGATCATAGAAAGGTTAGTAATGAACATTTAAACACGAGTATTTATGTGTATAAAGCATCTGTTTTGTGAGAAGTGATTTCTGTCATACCATTGGTACCCTTTGGCAGTGGAAACGCAAGCTTGATAAAGGTGACCCATACCAAACCGTACCATATGGTACCATACCATTCAGTAGAAATGGGCCATAACAGTGACATTAGAATAATATTCACAGGGGTGTATACTTTGTACATTTGACTGATAAATCCATACTATGCACACCACAGTCAAAGTCTTCAAAAGGAATATCTCATTCTCATCTGCCTTGATGTTCATAACAATAGTATTTCAAGCCTTCTGAAACACTGGCAGTTGCCCTTTGCTAAGGAAGGGGTTGACTTGACTATATGCAGAAAAATAATAAAAATAAAATAGGTAATTGCTGCATTTCGGTGTGGGAAATAATGAGCTATATTTCTGCATGAACCTGTCAGCCTTGCTGCTCAGATCGCTGTCACTCACTCATCAGAGAGAGCTTGTGGTTTGTTCATAGGGTCTTGTCCCAGGGGTTTCGCGCAGTCTGTCTGTATTTGGCTGTTGGCTGATTTATGTTTCACTTTCTTGGAGCGCGGGTCTCAAGCGAGGACAGAGGAGAGGGTCTGGCCCTTCAGTCACGGCCCATCAGTTTTTAATATTTAACACGGGGCTCTGTTTACTTACACCATGCTCCTATAAAGGGCCTCTGAAATTCAGATGAGGAGAAGAGAGAGGGGGAATGAGGTGGCACGGCACATTAAAAATTAGCCATGCTTAGAGCAGGAGGACGTCTTCTGATAACTGCAAGGGCTAATAGAATCACAACATCTGTGCATTTTACTGATGTTGTTCTAGGCAAGGACGTGCGTGTGTTGGTTTGATGGTGGAAGGCTGTGCATTCGCTTTACAGCTTTAATACATATTTTAACATCTCTGTTGAAATATTCTAGAAAAAAACAACTTATCGTGATATCTGAGCGTTGTTTCCTGTTTAGTAGTAGAAGTAGGTGACCATATCGTTTTTTCATGTCCCTGAATCTAATTGGCCGAGAAGTCTTTCCTTCCATTCCATTTCTCAGAGTAAGCATATTGTTGTTGTAGGACCAAGCCTATTTTTTTTTCTCATTTTAAATAAAATACTGTTGTTGTGCAGTTGAATGTGGTTTCGCACAATAATTCAATTCAATTCAATTCACCTTTATTTGTATAGTGCTTTTACAATGTAGATTGTGTCAAAGCAGCTTCACATAGAAGGTTATAGTAAATTGAAAGTGTCAGTCCAGTTATTAGTGTTGGAGTTCAGTTCAGTTCAGAGTTGTTTAATATTCACTTAGAGTTCAAACACAGAAGAGTAATCCATCGATGCACAGCTCTAGCTGCAGTCTAGTCGCCGGAGGCTGGGGAACTTGAGGCTCGTCTGTCCTTGGAGGGTCACAGGAATCCGTCTCTTGCTTGCTACTCCGTCAAGCAGCTGCTCAGGATACAGCCTAGTCCAGGATTATGGAGGCTTGGAATCGTCTCGTCGCGGGTCTGGATCGCATCCGTAGCGCTGCATAGTCTCTGGGGGCCTCGGGATGGGTATCCCCAGGTGGAAATAGAGAATAAAGAGAATAATTAGCATAACTGCTGTTCGTAGTGTAAATAAACGAGATGCGTGGATCACATTTATGCATCATACCGCTATGTGATGTATTGAGTGTATGCTTTACTAAAGAGACAGGTCTTTAATCTAGTTTTGAACTGTGAGAGTGTGTCTGAGCCTCGAACATTATCAGGAAGGCTATTCCAGAGTTTAGGTGCCATAAATGAGAAGGCTCGATCTCCTTTACTTGACTTTGCTATTCTGGGTACTACCAGAAGCCCTGAGTTTTTAGATCTTAGTACTATTAGTACTACAATAGTACTATTCAGATTTGTAGTTTATTTTATCAATGTTTATTTAAAATATCAATAATAATTAACTAATTTAACTCATTCAGACATTTTATCTTCACTTCGCCCAGTTCTTCAGGAATTTTCTGCCAGCTGTGTCTAAATATCATTAAAATGAGTAAACATGATGTCTTGTTTAATATCGGGTGTATCTGTCATGCTGTTTGTGGTCTCATTAGTCTTTTATTTGTTCAAGAGTAAAAGGAATAAACTGTTAAGTTGTAAAGTAGTGTATTTTGACATAATTTTAATGTTTTAATTATACACTTGTATACATCCTGAGAACTGCTATAGAATTCCATGAGGCAAGACCACGAGAATTGCCAGGCACTAAAACAATTTCTGATCTGAGAAGTATATCAGCAGGGAAGCCAGTGGTTCAACTGACTCAGTCACCCACCCAGAGGTCCCCTCTCTGGCCACAGAATCTCCAATATGGTGTATCTTGTGAATCTTTCATTTTTCCCTTTCATGTTTGGTATCATTTTAAATGTCCAAATGATTTAAAGTGGTGTAAATTTCACAGTAATATTTCACAGTTTCCTTTATATCTTTGGGTTTGGGTTTTTACTTCGATAAGATCTTTGCCAGATGCTCCACTGCAGAGAAAATGGTTTACACATCATTACCAGACACGTGTCTTTGTGAAGCTTGTATTGTCTTGAATTTATGCCTGTTTGTAGTAAGTTGAGTATTTCAGGGGAAGGGACAAAAATGTCATTGGGATCTTGTAGCAAAGATACCTCAATGCAGTGTGTGAGTCTCGGAGCTTCGGCATCAAGACTTTTATGCTGCAACGCACTTCTTCCATCACTGACTCTTGGATGTATCTTTGGGTAATTAATGTTCTGAATTGGCTTTTTGTTATTTGATTCTGTGATCGGTGTTGATACACTTTCATCTGGAAAATAAAGTGTTAAGTTTTGATTCATTCTGAATTCTCCTGACATCTTTTATATCCAGTAGATTAAGTCGGGTGCTACCTTGATCTGTGTGCATGATAAACAAATTCAAGGCAGATGACTGTACAGAGCAGTAGGCACGGCAGCATGAAGACATTTTAATTTCTGTTTAATCGCTGGTTTAGCAAGTTGTTTGGATATGACTAAATTAACTGCACTTTTAGTACAAGTGAGCAGTAGGCAACCAGACTAGTTAGGTACAGTATTAGTTAACATCCTCTGATTTCAGAACATCGAGATCCTGCCCATGAGAATGTACGCAAAACACAGAGTGTGACAACTCCCTAATAAATGTATAACTGAAGAGTACGGGAGTAGATATAAATTAAAAACTCTAAATTGTGTCGTAAACGATGAATGTGATCTGTTCTTACAATTTGAAATACAGTCTAAATTTGACTTGATTAGATTAAATTCGGAGTTAAAACAAATATAAATAAATTTGAATAAATAACAGAATTAGGTCCCACTTTATATTAAGTGTCCTTAACTACTATGTACTTGCATCAAAAAATAAATAAAATGTACTTACTGTGTTCAGAATGCATTTGAGAACACTTGTGGTGCTCTGGAGTTGTAATAGGGGTATGGTTAAGGACAAGTTTGGTGATATCGGTAGGTTTAAGGGTGGGTTAAGGTGTAAGGGATAGTCAACAGTGTATTTACAAGTGTAATTACAGAAATTAATTACAGATGTACTTACATACAGGTATTTAATCTAGCATAAGTACAATGCAAAAACATGTCTGTACACAATAAGTACATTGTAATGAAAAATTTATTTTGGTGTAAGTACATATTAGTTTAGGCCACTTAATATAAAGTTGGACCCAGAATTATTTTCAGAAACGCTGGAAAAGGCTTAAACACTTTAAACTTTTGGCCATACTGTTAGTCTCATCATTGGGCTAATAGATTTACACACTCATATTGCAATGTCCATTTTTGTTCATTAGATATTTATTTTTTTATTTGTTAGAACTAAAACTTAATAAAAATAATAGTGTATGACACAATATAATGCAATCATATATATAGGTTTAAATGTCCACTGCTGAAAGCAATATATTTAATATTTCTCTTCTATATAAAGTAGAGATGCGTGGATGGCGGTTATATATGCTGGCGCTGCGGATAATCTGCAAGTCGGTCAGATAATAAAACATACAATATGATTAATTGCGCGTGGGTCGCAGGTGGATGAGTTATTATTAATGATTTTTGCTTTGTATTTTTTAAACACATTCTGTAAAATACGAATGGATTTTTAATGCATTTTTCATGAAGCAAATTGGCCCTAATTTGCAGGCTAATTTTAAAAAAATGTGTGTATGGGGGAGGAGGTCCATATATTAAAGCAGAAATGGAGGTGAAAGTGATTTAAAGAAACTTTAAAAGGAAGAATTAAAAACAAAACAAAAGGAAGGAAAGAAAGTGATTTGATCATTTTAGCGAAGTGGTTAGCAAGGATGAATCAAGTGCTGGGTATGTAATATGCAACGGCTGTGAAGCACTTTATGTATATGAAAGCCACAAGTCGGTACCTCAAATATGAAACATCATGTGTGTGCTAAGTCGTAAGGCGGGTCAAGTCAACGTCACAAACACTTTGAGTTCTTACATTCGTCAGGACAGCAAAAAAATACCACTGGAAATTAAGTCTAGTCTCGTGGAAGCTTGTGTGGGCCTGTGCTGCCTTGATATACGCCCCTTCCATGTTGTCTATGACAAGGGATGTGCCAATTAGCTCACTGAATCTGCTGTTAATAACAAATGATCAACGATGACCTATCAACCTAAAACAAAGAATTAGAATTATGAAAGTGACAATCGGGTGCGGATATATATCAGATAAAATTATATGTGTGGGTGGGGGGCGGTGGATGATTAGTATGAAGCCGTGGATTCGGGTGACATTTCAGCTGATCTGCGCATCTCTAATATATAGACAGGAGGCCCTCCTTTACCATGACAATTACTTAACAATAGCAAATAATAATAAAATAAATCTCTTTATTGTTAAATGTAATCCAGATTGGTTTATTTCACCATGTTGTCACTGTCGTGTTCTAAAGTAAGAAGCGACAAGTATTTAAAAAAATTTTCTTGCTGATTGTGGCCTATTAAATTTGTTGAATTATGAATTGTTCAGCTGATTTTTTTTTATAAATTCTAATTTGTTCAGGAGCAAAAAATGCCTTTGTGTGTTGCTTAATTTACCTTTGAATAGCACAAACATTCAAATTAGTTAACAATACTCAGAAAACATAATGCATTGGTCAGTTTTTGTAAGCAGTCTATATTTCTCGGATGTGTTTATCTGAGGATGAATCATGGCTGCGTTTGCACAAAAGCTGCAGGTAATCACAGTTTTGATGATATTTGGACCTATTATTCAGCACTCTGATATTCCTTAATTATGTGTAATAAAATACAATTACAAAAGCATATTTTAAAGGGACACGATGTACCCATTAAAGGAACATCTAAAACTCTCATTATAGTCAGCCTCTGGCTATTTCTTCAGTCCACAGAGCAGCATCTGCTTCTGCACTGCAGATATTCCTTAAGACTTCCTCTAGCTGAAGAGCATGTGCTTCCTGAGCACCGCTACAGTACTTGCTTTGCATTTGATATGCTGGATTAGCCTGTGATCCATTAAATTCCAGCCATGACAGAGCCGTGTGAGAAAGGTGAGACACGTCTTCAGCTGAAGGACTCGTGATGAAGGACTCTCTGGGTCTCTGAGAGAGTCATGAGAGACAATGATGGGGCAGCAGGAGGAGGGTTTACACTCACTCTGTATCCAAAGCAACAGACACTCTTTCGCGCTGTGCCTCTGGCACACACACACACACACACACACACACATCTGGTCTATAGTATTCACGATTGTGCGTGTATGTCTCTGTGTGTGTAGGTGGTTGCGTAGGTGGGTTAGTACAAAGTGCAGCGGTCAACTTCCATCGAACCAGTAGGTCAGGGAAAATGGCATTCCCACGAGAGCATTTTATAATGTATCCGGCACCTCAATAAGAACATTTGCTTGTATTTTTTGAAGCCTAAAGTCACTTCAAAAGGGCAGACAGCGAGTTCACAGGGGAGCGGGGAAACAATTTCAGACAGACAGCACATCTCCTGTGGCTTTTCTTGCGGATGCAGGGAGCAGTAACTAACCTCAGTGTCTAAAGCGTGGATTTAAATTAATGTTGTAACACGGTGACCTTGTACTTAATGTTCCAAGAATTTCCATCAATGACATTAAGATATATGCTGTCAAATAATAAGCTATTTTTTTAGCAAACAAAGAAACAGATTATAAACAAATGCAGTTCAGTTAATTAAACATTATAGGATTTTATAATAGTTATTCCATGGTCTGTTGAAATTCTTGATTCTGATTGGCTGGAAGGTGTGCATTAAAATAGTTTCATGCACAGGTAGTTCAAGTCAGTTTGATCATAGTTCGAAATCAATGCACTGCCCTCAAGCAAGAGTCTTAACCATAGCAACTCAGTCACAGTTGACGGACCCTTTATTCATCTGTATAATCTCAAGGACAGCGACATGTGCTTCGACGGGGAGCCATCTCACAACTATGCTCCAAAATATTTGCAAAGAGGTAACTGCACGTTATTGACTTTATTATTTCATTGACGAGCTGGTGCCGTCATTGCAACTGTATTTGACTTGAGTCTTCTGGTCTCATTCTTTTGTATTTATTTTTAGCCATAAAAAAACAGGCCATCATGCTGCTTGATGTTACAAACTTGAATTTATGCATCATAATAAACACAGCTGTTTGAAGTGCAAGCACTTAGACCTTTTACCTATGTTCATTATGTTCCTAGACATTTCCCCATAGACAAATTAATCAGAAGTTCTGTGACAGCTGATTCAATTCTGTGCAATCTAACATGTCATAACTTAAACAAATTCAGTTAAATATTGAGCAGAAAAGAGCAAAACCAGTTATAACTTGTCAATAACGTAGCAAATGACCATGAAATGAGCGGGACAATGAACCATTTGCCATGTGTTAAAGGATTTTAATTGCACTTAGTGTAGAATGGTTCTTTGTCGCCACATCCGCGTTTAACATCATAAAAAAAGATGGCAATCCATTGATTATCCCTTAATTATATCATCGATTTTGGCAGGCAACAGTATTCAGATAGTCTATGCGTAACGAAAACATCACCCACACCATTACATTACCACTTGTGGAGCTGCGCATCAATGGATTTACTCTTCAGTGTTTGGACTTTCAGCAGTGTAAATTAAACCACATTGAAATGAACTAAACTGAAATTCAACTCTGAAAACTGACACAGTTTCAATTTACTAGAACTTCAAGGTTAAGCTTCCTTGACACAGTCTACATTGTAAAAGCACTATAGAAATAAAGAATCAGAATCAGAATCAGAATCAGTTTTATTGCCAAGTGTGCTTC
>CAIGQQ010037945.1:1732962-1753524 GCA_903798035.1 Danio albolineatus | reverse complement strand
TTGTTAAAGTCCTTATTTATGCGTGTGAGCAGAAGTAATTCCTCCATGATGAATTGAATTGAAACTGAACCAGCAGCCTAAATGGTTGATAAAATATATAGTGTATAGTGTAATGGATCGACGTGTTTATGTCATTTAAGACAAATTCTGACTCTACCTCTGAATGCTGCAACAGCAAGTGAGAATCGCTCATCTTTTTCTATTATTTTGTTGTACAATTACTATATGGGGAGCCCATGCAAATTGTAGTCTTGGTTTCTATTATAAGCTGGCACGAGTGCACCCAGAGTGGTCTTCAGCTTCTGTAGCCCATCTGCTGCAAGGTCAAGTAAAGTCATCTTTATGTCTATGGTGTTTTATACAGTAAAGCTTTACAGAGTCGAACAGGAAATAATAATAGCACATCAGATGTCATCTTATTCTTTATTTCTATAGCACTTTTTAGACTGTAGAGTGTCAAGCTTAACAAGGGTAAAGAAAAGAAGGGGAAAATACGATATCAAATTATCTGATTGCAGAACATTCCAGCATATCAGGCAGACAGGAGAACGGTGATAGAATCCTGATGTAGTTCTAGTTAATTTAAAACTGATTCAGTACAAATACCTCTGTTGTGATTATCATAATTGTAAAACAATTCAACACATCAGATCCAGTTCAAATTCAGGTCCACAGAATAGTGTTTTTTTTTGTTTTTTTTTTTTTTTTTTTTTAGTCCAATGATGTTTCAGTTCAAAACAGCACCTTTGAAGGGTGTGAGTCACTGTAGGGCCACTCAACTAAACTAATCAAAGGTGACACTGGCTAGGAACCCAAACTACACTAACTGACTGAAATTGAGAAAAAGAAACCTTGGGAGAAATCAGGCTTTAGTTTGGTCACCAGTATTTCTCTGGCCAAACAAATTAAGAGGTAAGGACTGGCTACTTAGCAGTCTCATGAGCAGGTTTTGCGTCCTTCTTGGAAAAAGAGGTGAAGGTGATAGCTGGCCCCGGATGTCAGGTGTGTTCAAACTGGCCATGAGGATCAATGTAAAGGACTCATCAAATAATCAAGGAATTTTCTGAGGATTAATCATGTGGGCTCATCTCAAGAGCTCTGTTGTGATTATCCTAAATACAGGTCAATCTTCTGAGCTGGATGCTTTGTAACCTCAGGATAAGAAGCAGACAGGTCAACATTCGGTTATCTACCTCAAATGAGGTTTTGCAGGATGGGATTTCTGAAAAATGCAACATATTTAGTGTTGTAATAGTGAAAAAAGCTGAGAACTTTAGTGATATAATTTACATTTACTAGCAAAATATTCCATCCAATTCAAGCTACAGCATGTGCTTTATTTAGTTATTTATGTCTCCACACTTTATTCATCTACTTCTGTTTGCTTAAGAATATTTGTACACTGTTGTGAAGTTCAACAGTGATAAACCAATGTATTTTCAACATATTTTCACATCTTTTTGTCTTTTTGCATTAAATTATAGAAAATAATATCAATGGTAGTATCACTAAGAACCGGTATCGATAAGTGAAATCAGAAATGGTATCAATATTAATAAAAATCTAAATGATGCCCGTCCTTACATAAAATACCTTACAATATTTAAATTCTAAGATTGTGATGGTGTGTTGTTTGTTTGCTTGGTCAAAGTTTTGGTTGTTTAATTTGAATTTAACCTGACAAAGGGCCTGTCACCTGAACTATGCTAGAAAACCAATTTAAAAGTGTACAGTAGGTGCTATATAAGAAGAAGAACTACTACCTGTTCATTTTTATGATGTAGATATTAGAAATTGGCCAGGATGTTTCAGAAAGCATTGTACTTTAAGGTCTGTCATATTACATGATCTTAATGTTGTGGGCTTATCTCTCTGATGTTGATCTCCTCTCTGATCAGGGAGGCTTGTGTTAAGATCATCCTCAATGCAGGTTAATCATCTTACGTTAATACAGACCGGATCAAAGTGATTATATTAACTTTGGGATAAGCGAGAGACAAACAAAGGCGCTATTCAAAAAGAATGTGCTCAAGAAGAGCCTCCTGCACCATGTTGTTGTCAATTAAAACCCTTGTCATGACAACTTGCTGCTGCAAATAGATGCCCTGCCTCCTAGTTCTTCTGATTGGTCCACTGCTTTGGAATTGATATTGATGAATGGTGCTGCTGCATTTATGAACGATGATGCTATTAATACCATAATATGTTTGCAGATATTTAAGAAACATGCTAAGTCGACATATCGATATATAACATATTGAAAAACAATGCTAAAATTCTCCTTTGCATTTCTTGCCAGAAAACGATCTGTTTTTGGTTTGTGCTGTTGAACTCTGCCCACTGCCAATTTACCCAATTATATTTTGCCACCCTGGGTTGCCTTGGCAGGAAAACACACAAAATAGCAGCCTCCGAAGTGAGATGCAGATTCAGAGTTATAAAAATCCACATGAGGTGTTAACAATTCATGCATTACAAATTCAAACATTAGCTTTAATGTAATGTAATGAACATATATAAAGCACATTTTTATGTGTATAGCCATACACCCAAGGCATTTTAGAATTGTGTGAAGAGGGTCTTGCCTTACCACCATGGTTGATCACATGATTACAGTGTAATGCTTGATCTTCTGGCATGCTCGCGATCTGGTGTTATAAGTCTTGGCAACCTGCTTGTGCATCACGTTGGAGGAGGCGGGGTTGGGAAAAAAAAAAAAAAAAACTTATCTTATATTTTGAATTTGGACTGCAATACCTAGCTCGGCCACTGAACTGTCAATCCTACATACTGCACTTTTAACATTGTGACATAACACATTAAAAACAGTGCTTATGTGCAAGGTGCTGCAAAAGATGTGAGTCACGAGCATAACGGTGACACACATCTATTGGGAAACAATCTAAAAATAGAACATTAGAATGAAAAAACGTGTTCTACATGAATAGTCCCTCACACAAGTGTCAATTTGACTTGGTTCGGTGTGCTCTTTTGCATTCCTTGGTTGGTTGAATGACTGTTGCCTTTCTATCAGCCAGAGGCAATCTGGCAATTCTCTTCTGACCTCTGGCATCAGCAAGGCATACAGAACTGCTGCTCACTGGACATTTTCATTTTTTCAAACATTTCTGAAATACTCAGAGCAGCATGTCTGGCACTAGTAACATTCCTCTTTCAAAGTCACTGAAGATTTGAACTTTAGCCAATTGGATTGACCACATCTACATGCCCAAATGCCGTACCATTTGGCTGTCTTATTAGATATTTGCGTTAGCAAGCGTTTGAACTGGTAAAGCTATGAACTTATATATAACTAGTCGGAGCTTATTAAAAATGAACATCGCAACATTCTGACTTTAAACCCCATGTTGGTGCACAAAAGCCTCTCAGTGAACTTTTCTCCTGTATTGTGCTTTCCATTTCTTTATATAACCGTACTCTGTTAGTTCCATGGCAACCGGTGTGAATGGCTGCATGGTGTGAATTAAGTCTGAAGTCATTATGAAAGTAATTAGCGAGTGTGTGTATGTGCGCGCGGGTGGAACTGGAAGCCCTCTGTCTCATTCTGTCTCGTCTTCTTCTAAGGCTGCTTTCAGATGAGTGCAGATGGGTCCAGGTTCTGCCATCTGTTGAGGGACATAGGTGTGCATGCTTTTTTTATTTATTTATTTTTTATTTTACGTTAATTAGGAAATAGTATATCAAAAATTGAGGAGCTGGGATTTAGTGGGTTAACTAACTCGGGTTATATGCCTATAATATTTAACTTGAAGTGCTTGTCAGAATGTGCCTTGACGATGACAGTTCTTCGTGCGATGAAATAGGCTGTTGTGACACATAAATGTAAATGCGCTTCACAATTTGCATTTAGGAAAAATTCATCTTCAGAGATGATTAGAGAAGATTCATGTCATTACGACGGTTTCTTAAAGAGTGATGCCTTCTGCTAGGCAGGTTTCTGAGAGATGTGGCAGTGTTTGTTTTCCATATGAAAGTCTGATCAGGAATAGCTCTGGACTATTAGCTTTGTCAATATTTGCTGGGGTAAATATTTTATGGATTGTGGTCGTTCTCTTTTTTCCTCATCTATAGAAATTCCTCAGGGTTATATTTGATGGATCATCCTCTGCTATGTTGTGTATGGTTTAGAAGTGCATACATTTAGTAAAAAAACAGTCAAATTTAGTTTATGCCAATTTGTTGTTATTCATTCATTCATTTTCCTTCGGCTTAGTCCCTTTATTCATCAGGGTTCGCCACAACGAAAAGAACTGCCAACTTATCTAGAATATGTTTTACACAACAGATGCCCTTCGAGCTGCAACCCACTACTGGGAAACATTTAGTTTATTCAATTTATCTATAGCACATTTCTTTGGACTGTGGGGGAAACCGGAGCACTCAGAGGGAACCCACACGAACATGGGGAGAACACACAGCAAATTGTGAGGTGTTGAATTTCTAGTGTAAGCCCCTGTTATAGTGTTATAGTGTTAAAATCCAATTGTACATATACTGTTTTTAACACTGATGTGGGTTAAATTGTGATGTTTAACTGTGTGCATTTCTGGTGTTGCTTTTCTATACTCCACATCGGTGTTAATTGTTTTACCGATGACATTTTGATTTGAGATTTGAGAGATGACATTCTGGTGTTTAGTAAAATTACCGGTATAATTGTAGTTGACAGTCAGCATTTTTTGCTGACTTGTGCACTTGAAACCGTACACAACAAATGTTGAATATAACACTTCTCTGGTGTCTATATGAGTCCCACCAGCCAAGTGTCCAGTTTACACTTTCAAAAGTGTTGAATATGTATACCTCTGCTTTGTAAAATATATACATTTTTAAAGGTGTAACCTGGACATTTGGCTGGTGGGACTCATATAGGTCCCGTTTACACTAGTGCGTTTTAGTTTCAAAACGGCGTTTTAGCATGAAAACGATCCGCGTCCACACTAGCATTTCACCGAGCATTTGTGAACATATCTCCGTCCACACTACTCCACCAAAAACGTATATCACGTGACCATTCGCGCACTCTGGGCATGCGCATTCAAGTATAAACAGGAAGCATGTGTCTCGCTCGGCATTTGGTTAACAAACGCTAACCCAAAACCGGCGTCCTAAATAGGGCTTATGCCGCTTGAAACGCGAGCAATTAGCGAGTGCTGGAACAATAGCTTGTCTCCTGCGAATATATGCAGCTGTTGTAGTAAAAAAGGCAGAGTTTAACTGCACAATAGCACCTAAAACAGACAATAGTGCAAACAACGCTCCCATTTCTGTGTCCAGCAGCCACACCTCTTTTTTCAGATGTCTCCATTTCCCCCATCCACACTGAGACGAGCAGCAGGGTTTTAGAATGAAAACGGCCTCTCCAGTGTTTCCAAAACGTTCTGTTTTTGGGGCTCGAAAACTCTGGCGTACTGTGGACGGATGGCATAACCATACCGAAAACGCATTAGTGTAAACGGAGCCATAGACACCAGAAAAGTATACACCAGAAAAATGTACACTGGCAAAACTCCACACAGAAATGCCAACTGACCCTGCCGGGACTCGAACCAGCCACCTTCTTGCTGTGAGGCGACAGTGCTAACCACTTAAGCCACTGTGTCGCTCAATTTGTTGTTAGATTAGTATAACTTTGAAACAGGTTTTCATATTTGCAGTAGCTACATTTGACATACTGTATATGACTCCATGACCTAATATGGATAAACAAAGAAAACAGACTATTCATCATATTTATTATTGATGGCAATTTCAGGACACTCTCACTTACCTGAATATTATCAGCAGAATTTCTGGCACGAATCCACAGTGTTTACACATTTTAATCGCAGAAGCCTAATGGCACTTAAAAACCGTCTCTGCATATTAATCTCGCAAATTACAAAGTGCATCTAAAGTACAAAGACGAAATAAGTTTGAAACAAATAGCCAACTGTAGGTGTTAATTGGTGTGCCGGCTGACATGTTAATTAGAAATATTTTGTATTCGTCCTTTGTTTGCATGTGAGGCCACTCGCTATTCAAATGCTGGTAAGAAAAGTGGCACTTTTAATGACATAAACGCACATACCCACAAATATGCCTCTTTCCTCATGAATATTCCTAGGAAGATTTGTATGTTGATAAGTTCAGTTACGTGAGTGACATCTAGGATCACAATATCAACATTGGAAATGCGAAAATGAGGGAAGAAGTCGCCTGATTTATGCCCTCTCTCGCATGCACACTCACACGCATACACACAAAGGCAGCTTCCAATACACTTGGCTTACAGGCGAGGGCTGGAAAGGTCAGTGGCTGTTAATGAGCTAAGTCTAGCCTATTGTCTCCAAGTACCAGGGTATTCGTCTTGCTGGAGAAGCCGCGCAGCTGAGAGACAAAGATTGCATACATTCCATAGTCAGCATTGTGTATAAATTAACATCTACATTCCACAAGTAGATTCCTAACATTCCTGTTTGTGTGTGGAACCAGGTGAATTAACACTAATGAAGCGTTTAGACTCATTTATACCTGTTCACTTTGTGTGTTTTTACCATTGGACCACTATTTGTTTGTTAAAAGGGAAGGTGTAAATGCCCTTCGAAAAGCAATTGGGATGGATATAACTCTGATCACTCAAAACTTCAAGAGGTGGTCTGAGGTGTACTCCTGATAAAACTGGACAGGTCTAAATGGTTGTTGAATCTACATGTGCAAATTTAATCCCACCTGAAATGTAAAAATATATATACAGTATATATAAATGAGAGCGTGTCGTAGGCTATAATTATGTAAGATATAACAGTGTGAATGCAGCACATCACCACTGATGACAGTTTGGATTGTTATTTTGTTTTCTAGTTCATTCATTTATTTTTCTTTGGCTTAGTCCCTTTATTCATCAGGGGTTGCCACAGTGGAATGAACCACCAACTTATCAAGCATATGTTTTACACGGCAATACCCTTCCAGTTGCAACCTAGTACTGGGAAACACCCATACACACTCAGCCACAATGTGGGTTTTACACCTTTTTTTAAAACAAGCTCTGACAGTTGGAGAAGCCTGAGCATTTTTTAGAAGAGCGCTGGCGTTTTTGGCAGTGGATGTGCACCCTAAATGCACACTGCACATGTTGTCACTGCAAATTATACTGCTAGGTATGATTGACATATGTTATGTTTCCTACATTTGTGGATTTAGAGTTCAGTGTTTCCATACAGATTTATAAAGATAATTTGAGGCGACCTATTGCTTTCATTGCACTTTGATGCTAACCTTCTTTTAGTAAACACTATACTTATTCCATTTTCCTTTCCCTCATTCACCCGCACACAAAACACACTCTCCGTTCCAGCGACTGCTTTTTACCTCAGCATGGTGACATCTCTTGTAAATCCTCTGTTGTTTTTTTCTGACTGGCCCTGTTATTCATCACTCAAATTCATTTGCAAGCCCTGAGGTGTGTGCATGCGTGTGCATGTGTGTGTTAACTGAGATGCAAGGATGCGTGTGCGTGCTGATGGAAGGAGAAAGGGCTTGTTTCTGTCTCTGTCGGCTGTGCTTCTTCCTCTCATTCCCTAATCCCTCAGTGTTGCAGTCATCTCGGAGCAACGAGCCCCTCACAACTGTCAATATCCAGACCAGAAAATCTCACTTCCTGATCTCTGCTCTCCTACCGCCGTTAGACAGACTTATAAGCCTCACCGATGTGCTTAGCATGAAGATATACCGCTTGCCACTCAATCCCCAACAAGCTTGATGGAAGATGCCATTTCAGGGTTTGGGGGACAAATAATGATGTGAGACTAAAAATTGTGGTCTATATAGAAGTGGGGGAGGAAAATGATACCAGAAGTATTACTACATGACACTGGCTTCTTGTGTGCAGTTTAATAATGTTGTTTTAATGTATAGCATGGTGAGAATTAAAAATACATTTCTATGTTGATACAAAATATGTATATTTCACAGTCTCTTATTCTAACCTAGGCAATATTAGGCAATATTATTCATTCATTCATTTTCCTACGGCTTATTCCCCAATCAGGGGTTGCCACAGCGGAATCAATCGCCAACTTATCCAGCATATGTTTTACACAGCTGATGCCCTTCTAGCTGCAATCCAGTACTAGGAAACACCCATACACTCGCATTCACACACATACACCACGGCCAATTTAGCTTATTCAGTTCACCTATACCAGTCTTTGGACTGTGGGAGAAACCAGAGCACCTGAAGGAAACTCGCGCGAACACTGGGAGACCATGCAAACTTCACACAGAAATGCCAACTGACCCAGCTGGGACTCGAACCAGCGACCTTCTTGCTGTGAAGCAACAGTCCTAACCACTGAGCCACCGTGCTGCCCTAGGCAATATTACTATATCAATAAAATAAATATATATATCAATTTGTTTTATAAATAATAATGATGATTTAATAGATTTAAAATTTAAAATGCCGCAGATTTCCAGAGATTTTTAACCTATCATTGATTCTGTTTATTTACTGGTGTAAATGTGTGTAAATGTATATTTATTCAATTTTCGACTAATATGAAAATATTTATATGATTTATTTACAAAACAGTTTGCAAAGTAATATTTTCTGTCTTTTAGTAGATATTTTATATGAAAGACTTGCTTTATTTACCAAATAAAGTGGATCTAATTGGATTTGCATTATAAACATTAAATAAAAGTTAATAAGGTATTACTTTTTATTTCATGTATTAAGGTTTTAGTTACTATACTCCCAAAATCATTCCACATAAATCCACAGATTTTTAACAAAATGCTCCGCAGAAATAGCAAAAAATGTCAGCAGAAGAGCTGAAAACATAACATAACTTAAGAGTTAAAAAACATAACATATTGATGTTTTTGCAAATCATTAGCTAATGATTAACTGAAAGTTACCTAACGTTGACCCATTCAGGTAATTTACAAATGTAATATCCCATGTTGATGAGGAAATAATATTTCCAATTTTTTATAGCATTACTATTAATTATTATAATCAGACTCCTTAGTAAGTTCTCATTAATGCATTAGTTTTTAATGGGTCATAAATTATATATTATCTGTGTATTTGTTAAACCTAAATGAATGCATATTGTACCCATATTATAACTTGCTACCTACTTTTTTCAAGATACCTTGAACAACAGAAAGTTTAAAAAATAAAATATACAAGTGACTTTGTAATAATCTAAAAAAAAATACATTCTTTAAATAATTTTTTATTATTATTAATTACCTAATAAAATCTTAATTAATATATTTAAGTAAGCAAGCAAGTAATTTTATAATCCACCTAAATTTGATCTTTTTAATAGAATTAAACTAGGCCATCAGAAGGCAATAACGCAGGGGTGCTCGATCCTGTTCCTGGATATCTACATTCCTGCAGAGATCAGCCCCAACCCTGATCAAACACACCTAAAACATCTAAGTAGGATCAGAAGGAGTGCTTGATAATTAAAGACAGGTGTGTTCGATCAAGGTTGCACTTGAACTCTGCAGGAAGGTAGATCCCTAGGAACAGGACTGAGCAGCCCTGGAATACCATATCTTGAAATAATTTGTTAAGAGATAAACAAACAGATCCTCCCTCATCCCCTCAGCACGCAGATGCGCGCTCTCTCTCTCTCTCTGTCTGCCTGTCAGTCTGTCACAGCTGATTCAGTGGAGGGACTAGAAAATCTAACAATTAAAAACGGACAAAAATTCGGACAAATATTGCCCTGCAAAGAGAAAAACTAGTTTAAATATAGGCCTACCTTGGCAACAGACCATGGAATAAGCGGGATAATCAACGGCTTGCCGTGCGTTAAAGGATTTTAATGCACTTCGCGGAGGCAACCACACTCCGCTGCGCGTCGTGTGGTCCTTAGCCTCCACGTCGTGCATTAAAATCCTTTAACGCACGGCAATCCGTTGATTATCCCTTACTTGTAGCTTCATTTGCGCTCTTCAGAAGCCTATGGGTGATGTCACGGATACTACTTCCATATCTTTTACAGTCTATGGCATTCCCTTGTACTCAGACTCCTGGTCTTTAATGGCTAGCAAAATGCTTTCCACCAGGTTCACTATAATTAGCCTGCATCTGACGACTGTATTTGTTGACAGTATTGATGCATTGCAGCTCTCTTGCATCAGTGCATTTACGCACATGTAACCCATGTGGTCCTCCCTGCCAAGATACAGATAAAGCGCTAGCATTGTAGAACTGGACGTCTGTAGGAGTCTGGACAGAGTCATGTCACTGCAGGCTGTCGGGGAGCATCACACCTCATCTCTCTTCTCTGTTTGTTCTCCCTCCTTTCCCTTGCATGTTTACATCACACTTCTCCTCTGAAGTCTCTCCATCCCGGCAGAAAAAAAAAAAAAAACAGTGCAGATTGATGCCAGTGTTGTACGTGGTGTGAATTTGGACAGCGAGGCGCCCAGCAGAGACGAACAGAGATCTCATCCAGCAGATTTGACAACTCAATGGATCATTCCCCTCCATCGTCTCTGG
Organism: Danio albolineatus; assembly: GCA_903798035.1. Classification (NCBI taxonomy): domain Eukaryota; kingdom Metazoa; phylum Chordata; class Actinopteri; order Cypriniformes; family Danionidae; genus Danio; species Danio albolineatus. Next base: position 1,742,993 of record CAIGQQ010037945.1, on the reverse strand, counting down.
GTCAGATTTTCCATTCAAAACACCTTGACACGTTTGATAATGTGACAAATGGGCGTCTTTGTCTGGAAGCAATATCATCAGTATCATCCTCTCTGCGGTTATTTGCGCAATGAGCCAGCAAATGAAATTAACAGAAAGCAAATTAAAATGAGTGAAACTGATTGAAATTGGAAGTAATCCCAAGACAAAGGTCTCAATTTTTAACGCTTTCTCAAAGACCGGCTGATCAGATGCTGCGCGAATAAACAAACATGTCTGGATGAAATGAATAAATGAATAGACAAATATATGTTTAAAGACTTCATCACAGCCTTGTTTGTTTGCTCTGTGACAGCAAATACCAGCTTCTGGATAATCAACAAAACAAGCTCTCAACACACAGGCTGAGCTGGGCAATAACAGTCGGGGAATCGAGACGCTGCGATTTAATGCCATTGCAAATATTTAGAGGCCAACAAAGAATTGAAATAATGCAATATTATATTTGCCTCCTATCAGTACATTATTTGATTTACCTGGTGATGTTTAGCGTGTAAAAGAGGACGCATTCCTTTGCATTTTGCACCCAAAACCTGAAGCAGGACAACCACCAAAAAAGCTGTTTTTTTTTTTTGTAGATTCCATCACAGAATTTGACAGATTAATGAGAAGTTTAATATTCATGCAGTGTAATACCTGGCTCTTTATTCACCTGCTTTGTGTCTGTCCATTCAGAAAATCCAGTTTAAACTGACAAGGCTTTCACACAAACACAGATGTTTTGTTAGTTGTTACTGGTGGGACTGCACTGCAAACACGCTGACTTAGTGTTTTTGTCTTGTTTCTAGTCCAAATATTTACAAATTATTGAGCTATATAGCATGTTTTTTATGTTTTGTTTTCAGAAATAAATCAACATCTTGCTATTTTATTTTATTTTCTTAAAACAAGCTAAATGATCTGCCATCTGGGTAAGTAAAATAATCTTAATTCAAACACCAAAACAAGATTTTTACTTAGATTGTTTTGATTGTTTTGAGGAAAAACTCACATAATTTTCACATATTATTTCTGAAAACAAGACAATATATGTATATATGTTTGCTTGTCTAGATAGAAAATGCTTCTTGATTTAAGATTTTTTAGATATTTGGACTAGATACAAGACAAAAACTTTTAAAGACAACAACAAAGTCGTAAAAGCACAATACTCTTCTGGGGGAAAAATAAACATAAGAAAAAGAAAGCCATTAAGATATTAAAAAACATTAAGTAGATTATTTGTTCATTTTCCTTTGGCTTAGTGCAGGGGTGTCCAAACTTAATCCTGGTGGGCCGGTATCCTGCAAAGTTTAGTTCCAACCCCAATCAGACACACCTGGGCTAGCTAATCAAGCTCTTACTAGGCTTTCTAGAAACATCCTTGCAGGTGTGTTGAGGCAAGCTGGAGCTAAAATCTGCAGGACACCGGCCCTCCAGGACCGAGTGTGGACATGCCTGGCTTAGTGTCTATTTCAGATTCACCACAGCGGAATGAACTGCCAACTAATCCAGCATATGTTTTACACGTTGGATGTCCTTCCAGCCGCAACCCAGTATAGGGAAACATATTCACATACACACACATATATATAGTTTATTTCATATTTAGTTTATTCAACTCACCTATACCGCATGTCATTGGACTTTGAGGGAAACTGGAGCACCCGAAGGAAACCCACACAAACATGGGGAGAACATGTAAACTCGCACAAAAATGCTAACTGGCCCAGTCGGGCCTTGAACCAGTGTCCTTCTTTCTGTGAGGTGTCAGTGCTAACCCAAAAAGTTAATTTCAATCATTTTTGACTGTAAAGGAGCAAAGAGTGTTTAAGAAATAGTGCAGGCAAAACATTAAACTGAAATTACTGTCTTCTGGCGGCTGCTAGAAAACATAGTGGGAGTTGTAGAATCCGCAGATGCTGAACCACTATGGGTCAGTCATCCTTTTCAATGAAGGTTCACATGTATGGAATACCATGCCTGCTGATTTAAAATACAATCAAAACTCCCAGTTTTTTTTCTGTAAAGCTAAAAGAATGGTTGAAATATTTACAGCAATGTGAACATTAGGTATTCTTTCAGTTTGGTCAGGTTTACATTTATCTCTAATATGCAGATTGACTTACATTTATGTTTGTGGCTCTGTATATATTGCACAAGTTTTGTTGTATTGTGTTTCTATGTAAAGCCTAACCAGGGATGAGGGCTGCAAATTGCTATATGCCCTATGTACGCAACATCGGTTGTCTTTGTATTACAATGTCAAGTGTATTGCCCCTGTTAAATAAACAAAAAAGGTAACACTTTATTTCGATGGTCCACTTGAGTATTAATAGACGGTCTACTTAATATCTGTAAATACTGACATTCAACAGATATTTAATTGACTGTAAGTAACTTGTCAACTTACATGTCAACTTACTCTAACCCTACCCCTAACCCCAACCCTATCCCCAACCTAACAGTCTACTTATAATCTAATGAGAATTAGTTGCAATGTAACTTATATTCAACAAACGGACCATCAAAATAAAGTGTGACCAAATTATCAGAAAGTAAACTCTCTTAAAGATCTTTAACAAGATCACAACACCATTTATAGAGGACGTGATCAGATGTAATCCTGTCTAACTAACTGCAATTGGAAGCATTAATATCCAGCCAACTAGTTTTAGACTGTGAGTTCCCATGAGATGGGTGTATTCCTGAAGCTTTTCACTTTTCACTAAATGGTGAAAGTTGTTTCGGCAACATTTAACAATTTTAAATATCTTTCTTACCAAAAACACATTCGCTTCATAAGACACACATCACTGTTTGGGTTAGTTTGATGGTGGATTTATACACCTTTGAAAGCTTAAAAAATACTTGATACCATTTCACAGGATTGAAGAGGTAGAATAAAATTTAGAAGTACTCCACGTGTGTTCATCTGAAAGACAAAAATCAAATATACTGAGGATAACTTGAGGATGAGTAAATTTAGGGGGCAATTTCATTTTTGGTTGAACTGTTTCTTTAAGTAATTAACCCATACTATTGATTGCTGCATTCTTTTTTTACATCGTTCTTGCAAATGTCTTAGTTTAGAATGATAAACAAAATAGCAAAATGTTCATGTGTGGATGAAATATCCAAAAACTAATTAAACAGTACTCGCTCATCTCGTTCACCCCAATGAGGACGGCTAAGGTCAGGGACGGAACTGAAATTTGCAAATTTGTTCATCATACCTTTGATTAAGATTTGGCGGTCACAGCCGCTGCTTGTAGATCAGCATTAAAGATTATCTTCAGCCCTGAAATAAGGAGTTACCCATTGGCAATAAAAGCACTAAGATTGTGTCCTTGACTCGAGCTCTTCAGCAAGGTCCAGCAGAGATCATTACCCAACCCTAGGGACAGGACTGTGATTAATGGTTATTACAGCCCAAACAACATCCGAGGTCAGATGTGAAAAAGAAGCAATGCAAGAAGTGCCAGACAGATCACTCTTTTGTCTCAAAGTAGTGTGGTTGTGTGTATGTGTGTGTGACTCTGCACATCTGCTCAAGATTATACGAGTGTCTTCATGTGCATCTGTGAGTTCCGCCTCGGCTCTTTGATCTCCTCGTGCACCTTAAGTGGATCCATAATACCTTATTTCTGATTAAGTTACAAATATGCGGAATTGAGTTGCGGTCTTTGTAGTCTGCACTACAAAGGACAGACCATTTATCTTAGCTTTCAGTGGAATCAGTGACAGCAATAAGTCTGATAGGGAGTGGGCTCGATCTATTTTCATGCTTATTTGATTAGTCTGCGGCACTCAGAGCATTCCTCTTAGATTAATGAGAGATGTGTCTTCAATCCGGGTGTCGCTCATATGCTGTATTATTGAATTTGTTTCTGTCTCGGAGTAACAAATGGAAAGTTAAATGTGAGATAAGAAGTTGTAAGATAGAAAGTTGAAGTTGCATAGATCACTCATTTGTGAGATGTAAAATCTCATTTCAAATTCGCAGTTGCAATATAAATACATAAAGATAGTTACTGTCACGCAAGAAAGTTCCAGTTTTGAGATTTATATCGTCACTGATGATTTAAAATTGCATTTTTTAGATTTTCATTTGTTTCAGTTCTCATATGTTGTGTTCAAGTGTGTTTTTTGTTATGCACCAACCTGATTTCACCAAACAGGACATGTTTCTGGATTAACATCTATGTTGATCTTGGAACAACATTCCAATCAGCCAATCAGAATTAATGGATACATTTACTGTTTGTGTTAAGATTACGGTTAGGTTTAAGCACTTCTACATGATTGTCATTTCATTATTCCCCTCTGATTTTGGGAATAATTTACAGTTATGCTTGGGTTTAGGGGTAGGGAAAGGTATGAATTACATTTTCGAATAAAAATTATGTTCCAGGATCAACATAGATGTTAATCCAGGATCGCATCGCATCATACTTTGCAAAGTCATGATGTGCTTTATGTTTTGTAATTCTTTTGATCTGTTTTTCCAGCTGTTTGTTAGTGTCTATTAGTTCCACCTGTGTCGCAACCCTGTTTGTTATGATTTAATTATGTACCAAGGTAATAAATTACCCATGTTGTAAATAAATGTATGCATTTTGCTAAATCTTGTTTCAGATGCTACCAGCTATGAACAGCTATGCAAAAATTACAGTGTGGGAAAACTTTTAATTGCTGGCGAATGTTTGAAATAAGTTTAATTATAAAATAAACAGGAAATAAATGAAAGCTGCAGAAGTTAAAATTTAAAAAAAAAAAAACAGTTTTAGTTTACTGTGGGTTTACTCACTGTAAGTATACAAATAATAGTTAGGGTGTCACGGTGGCGCAGTGAGTAGCACGATTGCGTCACAGCAAGAAGGACGCTGGTTTGAGTTTCGGCTGGGCCAGTTGGAGTGCTCCCCATGTTTGCATGGGTTTTCTCCGGGTGCACCGGTTTCCCAGGCGAATTGGGTAAACTAAATTGTCTGTAGTGTATGTGTGTAAATGAGTGTGTATGGATGTTTCCTAGTGATGGGTTGCAGCTGGAAGCGCATCCGCTGCTTAAACAAATGCTGGATAAGGCAGTTCATTTTTTGGAAAAACTGAAAGTCCCACAAATTTTGAAAAAAATCATGGATATTAGTTAAGCAAATATCTGTAACAGGTTAGTTTAACAAATATCTGTATAGTTAAATACAGGTAACTTGTCTTTACTTGATTTCTGTCCATGGTCAAACACATGCTCTCACATTATTAGTGCTGTGTGAACATTATCTAAATACATTTTACATAGATATAAAGATCAAAATAACAGATTGTTGCATGTTTTATGGTATGTGTAAAAACTTTGAACATGCATTGTTTTTCTTATTTTTTACCGCGTATACGTAGACATTTCATGAAACATTAGGTCATGAAAATTTACTTGAAAGTCCTGGAAAAGTCATTGGATTTTAGTAGTAAAAATGTGAATGAACCCTTTGTAAAGCAAAAAAAATTGACTTTACTAAAAAAAATAAAAAAAATAAAAAAGTGAGTAAACCCGAGTAAAACTTACCTTTTATTTGAAATGTTAGGCTCAACATTATTGTAGTGATCTATACCATATATACAATCAACATTGTGAAGTATACAATCACATATGATAGAGTCACTATTGATAACATTGCAATTTTTTATATTGTGAAACAATGGAGGGAAATATATCAATTTTAAGATATTTTCACCATGTGGAATTTAAAATGCAATTTCAAATATGTCACAATAAAAATCACATTATGAAATAGCTTGTTAATTATGAGATCATTTTGAGAAACATAATCGTGCACATTCAGACATTTACAACTGTGTTTTAATTGCAAATAACAAATAACAACCTGGTGTCTGTAGAATATTGTATCTGAAATCCAATATAGCAAAAAATAACTTTAAAAAAACATAAAATTGAAATTCCCTTGGAAACACATACACCATGTTGCGTTTGCACAGAAAGAGATATACAGAAAATGAGAAAGCGAGAGGAACTGGATGCAAAGTCAGCCTGCGACTCCCCCCGGTTAGAGCCGACAGCTCTGTAGGTGCTGTCTTACACATGTCAACAGATACCCGCAAGGAGGAGTAGAAGTTCTGGGAGCTGAATGTGAACATCATGTTTGAATTAGCACATTTCAAACCTTCCACCCAGACTCTGACCGTGGCCTCTGGAAGGAGGAATGTCCTCAGATAAGTTTTGTTTCCTTTAATTGGAGCGGGCAGCAGGCAGTACCTGAGTGGTTTTCGTTTCGTTTTTAGCCGCAGACATGTCGGCTGCACCAGAGGAGGTGGTTGGATTTCTGAATGGAGGAAAAAGTCTTCTTCAGAATGTCATTTTGGGTTTCTTTTTCTCTCTTTCATCCTCGCACACTCTCACACAGCCTCTCTCGCTTTCCCATTTCCCAGTTTCAATCTGATGTGTGAACTTGAAAATTGCTGCTATTTTAGCATCATTACATATGAGCACTTAGTGTAGGAACACTGTCGATCACAAACCCTCTTTCCCAAGCAGACTCTCTCTCTCACACTCCCTCTCTCTATTTTTTTCTCCTCAGTCTCTCTTTCAGCTTAGTCAACAGCTTCTTTTCTACAGCCCAGACCTATAATTCAAAAGCCTGTGATGCAAAAGGCAGACTCTTTACTCACTAACAAAAAATTCCTACATTTTGATTAGGTCAAAAATGAAGTGTAATTACCGTCATCCCTTTGTCTATGTGTGATTAAAGAAAGGCTTCATGGAGAGAGCACTGCAACGATAGGTAATTAACATTAGCCAAAACGAGGAGGATGGAATATGCCTTTGAATGACCTCACCGGCTCGTCCACATTTAATTAGCTGATGCCTGCAAATGATTTTTAAGCATGAGGTCTAATCTGGGGGCGTTAATCCCATAAAGCCTCATTGACCCGCAGGCATTTGATGATACAAGATTGCCTTTGATGATAGCAGCATCGCCTGCTGATCTGCGTGCCCGTTCATATACAAAAACAAAACACCTACAATCAAGATCAGAATTATAGAAAGATCTACAGTTTCCTACGTTTCAAGGTCACTTCTTAGTTTTGCTTTAAAGGTGCTGTATGTAAGTTTTGGACTCTTCTAAACCCTAAAAATGCCAGAATTTATTTGATATTTAAGAAGCATGCTAAGTGAACATTCTTGTTTATCTGAAAAACAATGCTGAAGTCAGATATTCTGCTTTGAAAATGTCCGCTACGTGCCGAAATGCCTGTCTTTGTTTTGGTCATTTAACCCGCCCAATACCAGTTTAGCCAATTATATTTCAGCTCCCCAGGTTGTCTCTTCTCCACCAATCAGCAGGTGTGTGGTGTGCGGTCTGGTTCAATATGGCTGCCATCACGTCATCTAGGTGAATGCTGCACATTGGTGGTGGATGAGGAGATTCCTCCCCAAAAATGTGTAAAGCACTTTGAGTGTAAAAAAAAGTGCTATATAAATGTAAGAAATTATGATTATTATTATTATGATTATTATTATTATGATTATTATTATTATTATTATTATTATTTAAAAAATCAAGCATTTAATAATAATTCTAATAATAATGCTAATTTTAAATCTCCAATACCACTAAACCACAATCTCCCACTCTTTTCTTCACATGCTGACGTGCGTTCACAAGACTGAGGCAAATGTATGCAAACATTCTCACCGGCAGCATCCGACAGAGATGATTAATTTTTTATCATGCTGTTTTGATCTGCTTTTGCACATGAGGTAAATGCGTGAGCGTGTGTCAGCAGTCACACCTACTGGAAATGCGAAATGATGTTATCTTCTCTCCAGGTCTATCATCTGCATGGAGAATGATATTTAAACATCATACACATAAACAATAAATAAATAAATAAAGAGGTGATAATCAGTGCATTCAATCAGAGCTGCAATTTTAGCCTCTTCTCCGATGAAGTGACGCCTGCTTCACTTTGTAATGGAGGGCCACGATGAATTAAGATTCATCTGCAGATAAATTGCCGCAAATAGTCTGCAAAAGGTCTCTGAGATGAGATATAAGCTGTCGTCTGTGGCCACCTGCTAACATTCCCAGCTCATGAGAAAGCACTGGTGATTCACTCAGGATTGCTGGCATTATGGAGGTCCAAGCCAATAACTGCTTAAGAGTTCTCTCGTTTCTAAGAAATGAGCTTATATAGAAGCAGAGAAATAAGGAGTAGTTTGTGAAACGGGGGGGGAGGAGGAGGAGGAGAGTATCTGTTTTACTTTTAGCCGACTTCTACCCACGCAAGCCATGCGGTAATGATCATAAATACTTGTTTTATGCACACAGTAGTTTATATCGATCCATCCACACAGACCGCCTTCGCTGCTCAGGCTGAGTCAACGAAAGAATCCATATTCAAACAAATCCATATTCAGCAGCGCAAGTGACGGTTTATTGGTTCTGAAGGTCTTCTTTACTGCTTTGCAAGGGATACGTTAAAAGAAAAGGCTGCTAGGTGGAAAGTGCATCTGTGTGCGAAGTTCAGAGCGCATAAAAACAGGATGAAACCACATAAACCGTGCCCAGTCTGTCTGACACGCCAATGAAAAGCAAAGAGCCGCCTGTCTTCTCTCGGGAGAGCGTTTTGTTTATTCTGATTTCATGTTTGTATGTGGGTGTGAATTTTGTGAGAAGCAACATATAGGCGAACGATGTCAAGCTTGCTTGGGTGGAAAGCTAAATGGTGTTTGTTGAAGCAGACGTTGTTAGACACCGTTTTGAAAGGCTGATTGTATTTACAATGACAGGTGCGCCGCTCGAAAATGTAGTCATTTCCTGAGGCCATTGTTTCTTTGAGTGATCTGTGTGTTGACGTTAGTCTTGTATTTTTTTTTTATTTCACTGTAACCCATCATATTGGGTTTTAAAATATAGTCGCAGTGAAAAATATTGCATTGAGAAGAGCAAGATGAACAGTATGTATATGTGATAATTAGTTTTGATTGTAATGATTGTGTGTCAGTCATGTACAGTAAAGAAAGTCACCCTCACATTTGATTTGATTGAAAACTGTTATATATCTTGAGAGCCCTGAGAGGATTTGGGAAATATTGCTTCAAGTGATGAACTGCCATAATTTGAGCGTAAGTGTTGAGCGCTTTGGTAAATGTTTTGAACTTTAAATGTGTGATCTATTTTTAGGGTTCCCACGGGTCATAGAATTAATTGAAAGTCAGGAAATTATATATTACTTTTGTCCAAGTTGTGGATTGTATGAGCCTTTGTTTGTTGCTTAAAGTTTTTTATTCTATTAATCAAAACATATGCTTTGCTCTCTGTTTTATCATCACATTGTTTCAGACATTTTGTCTCTAGTTATTGTTAGGCTATTTTAAGTGCTATTTTGATCTTTTTCCGCTTGTCAACTGGCAGTCACTTAAGTCGAATGCAGTCACTAAGCTGTATTCACTAAGGCAAACATGTCAGGAAAATGTAACTTACAAGAGCATTGGCTATAAAATGACCACTTCAAAGACTGAGGTAAATTATTACCCATTGTTGCTGTCATAATGGCTAATAAATAATGGTAAATGATACTGAGTTATAGATAAAACAATTTTAAATTTATGCAAAGCATAACACCCCTTTGTTTTTCTGTTGATTATGGGCATGAAAATGTATCTTTTTATATTTTTAGTGAAAGTCAGTGTATTTGACATTTGAAAATGTTTGTATTATTATTATTATTATAATTATTATTTACTTATTGATTTTTTTTGGAGTTTGTTTTTAAAATTGCATCTTAGTTATGGCAGAAAATGTATTATTTTGCAAATTAAATGTGCAGTATTTAAGAAAATAAAATGAAAGGGCTCTTCACCTTAAATTTGTTTCAAATAATTTTGCAAAAAAAATTGTGACTAAATCATGAATCGTGAGATTAGTATCGTGAATAGTATGGAATCGCAAGTCAGGTGAATCATTACATCCCTAATAAACTGTATGTATATATAT